>OX637864.1:8678387-9180514 GCA_951802705.1 Netelia virgata | reverse complement strand
CCCATCAAAGAGGTCTTGAAATCGCGAGCCCGATATCGTTGAAAACACGTTTATATGTGCTTCCATGTAAGGCACAAGTTTAGATCGGTCCGGGTACGTACGGGTATCGAACTCGCTCACGTATCACAGAAACTTTACGAGAGAGTCCAAGTCGATGGATGATGAGACGGATGAAAAAAAGAGGAGGAGGAGAGAGAGAGAGAGAGAGAGAGAGAGAGAGAGAGAGAGAGAGAGAAGAAGAGAAGTTTCGTCGAGAAAAAACTAGCGGGATTACGAGTTTGCGGGAATTGTAGAGACCGCGCGCGCGGGACGCCATTTTGTGTCGCCGCGACGCGGCCATTTTGTCGACGTACGAGTTCTACGCAGTTTTCCACGAATCGTAGCTTGAAAGGAACTTCGCGTAAGCTCAAGGTGACCCGACGCTATGACGCTATTCGCGAAACTCGTATTTTTATGAAGAGCGTAAAAATACACGAACATGACACTAAGGGTTGGAAGGGGCAACACCGGAAATAGAGGCGAGAGGAAATTCTTCGAATTTCAACGAACCAACGAGAATTCTTTCTTTTTCTCTCGCTCTCTCTCTCTCTCTCTCTCTCTCTTTCCATCTAGTGCCATCAGGAGCTAAGAGGTGGCTCGTGGAAGTAACGATTCCCATAATTGTCTAATTCGAGGAGGGAGGACCGTAAACGTTACACCGGGTATATGAACGAGAGAGATAGAGAGCGTTTAACGACTTCGCTTCTCCGTTACAACGAAACGGGGCGTTATCTTCCGCAACTGCTCCCCTCCTCCTTCGATATATATGCGGGTCAGTGTCGGTCGCTCATGGAAGAGACGATGTTCCCTCGAGGATCTAAGCTTGATTGCAACTCCTTAGACGGTCCGTTTCACGGCAGGATTCGTTTATAGTTTCCACGCGTCATAACCGTGGCGTAACGAACGGGATGATTCTCTCACCGCGAGACCGGAAGTAACATAATTTTATCGCTCGACGTTCGGACTAAAAGGTGAGATCGCGATCCTCAGCAATTTCGATCGATTATAGATCGTTATCAAACGAGCCGAGCTAGTTTTGTAACTTCGAACGAAGAACATTCATTTCGAAAACTTATCGAAAAACTTATCTATACTTCGAACATCGAAGATTTATTCTTTTTTTTTCAACGATTGAAAAACGCGATTGCCTCTGACCCATTTCTCCCTATTTATATCGTATATTCTCGAGCAAAATATCCTCTCGTACTTTTATTTCGAAAAAAAGCACAAACTAAAAAAAATAATGGTGCAAGGGTAGGTCGCAAAAAAAACAATATAAAAAAATAAATCTCTGGGAACTCAGCAGAGGTTTAGTGACCTCTTGGCAGCATCGTGTGTAAACAAAAAAAAGTATACGGCACATGTGTCCCGAGGGGGAGACAATCACCGCGTGGGCCTTTTTAGGTCCGACGTCGACACGCACGCGAGCCAAGTAAAAAACCGAAAGGAGAATCTCCCTCGCCCCCCACTCGAAAAATGTCGAGCCAGGGCTCACTCGTGACGACACACGATACGTGTATTACGGGGCGAGGTGCGCGAGAGGTTCGAGCTAGAGAAGAGGCGAACGGTAATAACGTCGGTAAAGTACACAAGGAGGAAGTCAGTATGGAAGAACGTATAACGAGCGAGAGAGATAGAGATAGAGAGAGCTTCGGCAGCGTCGATGTCCTCCCTCCCTCCCTCTCTCTCTCTCTCTCTCTCTCTCTCTCTCTCTCTCTCTCTCTCTCTCTCTCTCTCTTTTTCGTTCAGTGTGTTCACTCGGACGGCGAACGAACCTCGTATATTCGCGCATCGTCTCCTCTATCCCGAGCTATATAACCGCGGAACCTCCGGTATACACGGAGCCGTAAGATACATATGAGTTTACGTAACTAGCCCTATATATACGTATGTATGTTTATATACACGTTTATATACGCGCAGCTTAGCTTTATACGGTGAAAATAGACGAGAGGGCGGTACTGCCAAGTGGTAAATGCTATATAAAGGTAATATACAAACATATATATGTTACGTATATGTATTATAGCGTGTGTACGTGCGAGAGGGAGGAGGGGTTGAAGCGAGTTTCCAGGGATTTGGGGCGAACTTAGGTCTGCGTCAGATTTTCTGGCTCGCGAGACTGGGAGTTGGGAGGAAAACCGGAGGTGATCTCCGGGTCGGCAGAGTTCCCGGAAGGGCTTCCAGGGTCGATGAAATTTTCGGTTACCGAAAGAAGGAGTTAGAGAGGGTGAGGGAGGGGTGGTTGGGAGAAGAGGGGGGGGTTGAATCTCGCGAAAAGCGGTTGCAGCAGGAGGGACATCGTTGATGCAGTATACTTCGCTGCGAGAGACGAGGGAGAGGGTGGTTTTCATAGCAGGGGGTCGAAGGGGGTTCAACGGAGATGAAGAACCCGAAGAGAGAGTGAGCGAGAGCCAGGAGTCTTCGCTCGACCTGGAAACCATATATACTCGGATCTATATGAAGGATTTCGTGCGCGAAAGCGCATCAACTCGCGATCGTGACAAGTAGAGCGAGAAACAGTTGACTTTTATCGTAATATACGAGAAAGAAGAAAACAAAAAAAAGAAAAGAACGAGAGCGACGCGAGTATGAACGTGGCAAAGGTCGAGATTTTGGGTAAAAGGGAGGTCGTGAAAAAGAAAAGAAGAAGAAGAAAAAAATGGTGGGTCAGTTTTTAACACCCGGACGAGTAACTTCGGGTGTTTGGGTTTTTCGACGACGCGATATTCGGACAAAACTGGAAATATATTCCGGGGATTCGCGAACCGCATTTGGATCGAGCCGAAGGAATTTACATTTGGAACATCTCCCGCGTTGTGGCAAGGGCATTTTTCTGGTCCGGTTTCTTCTTTCTTCCTTTCTTTCTTTCTTTCTTTCTTCTTCTCTTTTTTGTTTTTTTTTTCGTCACCGAAACGCTTTCAGGGCATAAGTAGGATTTTCTGCGATAGACGAGAGTACGACGAACCCAGACGGCTCTCGGTTACGTTGCGACGAAGGGAAGCAAAAAGGAGAGAAAGAGAGAGAATATATAAAGAGGGCTCGAGCGTTATATTCGTCGGAGTGAGCAAAAGTGTGCTTTCGCTTATATGTGTGTGTGACCGAAAGTGTGCGCGTATATACATATATATATATATATACGTTTAGTATAAATAAAAAAGGAGTGCGGCGCAAGGGATAAAGTTTGAAGCAGGCGGATAGAAGAGGCGTAGATAAAGATAATCGAGAGCATGAATATTCCAAGCGAGAGTCGAGAAACGCGAGATGGAACAAAAAAAATATATATACGTATATATAGCGAGGAATTGTAAAGTGCGGCACGCTCTGTCGTTTTGTATATACATACATACATACATATATATATATATGGGTTTGTGTGTGTGTATGTGTGTATGTGTAATATGCAGAGAACTCGAAACGCAAGGAACGAGAGAATCACGGTTTGCTTCTTTCTCTTTCGGTTGCCGCAGAGATTTCGTGACTGACTGGATTGACTGCGAGAGTTCTGCAGAGAATAAACGTCGAATTGCCTAATAATATCGCGTCGACGCTCTCTCGTCGCTTTTAAAACGCTCGAGGAGTCGTATATTCGCAAACAAATTGACAAACGGGAATGACGAACGATGAAAAGAAAAACGACGCGTGTTCGTTTCGACGTATAAAGCGGGAAAGGGCGACGCGACGAGAGAGTGAAAAAGAGAGGGAGTAACGAGATGGGTGCGTAAGATATACCGCGTATTAGGTAAACACTGACTGACAAACGAACAATTTGTTTCGAGCTCTTTACCTCGCGTCTAACGTTACATTAGCTATTTATTTTCATCGATCGTTTTCTATTTTTCTTTGCTGTGACGAAATTCGTGTTCGCTATCGCGTTTTTTAATCGTTTTTATCTTATCGCACAGGAGTTCAAGAATAATTATTGTCGTTTCGAAATATTCGAAAGCAATATTGCCGAGAAGTACGAAAATTTAATGTTGTTTTTGTTTTTTTATTTTCGATTTCGCACAATTTTAAATACTTTCTAATATATAATTTCGAAATATTGGAAAGCAAAGTCGATCGTACCGATTATCGATCGATTATCGGTCTTTTCAAATATTTAATTTATATTCCGTAACGTAAAACGCGACGATATGAATTCTCGATAAAAAATATTGGAACGAATGGCTGGCGATTGTAAAGTCGGCGGAAATGAAATGTTATAAACGAGAGAAAAGGGATGAGATATATTAAAGAAAATGTTGCAATTAATATTAATGCACAATTGCGTTCGCGCGTTACTGCACCACGCGTATGACTTCTATATAATCCTCGCGGGGACCATAACGTTAATCGATTTTCTATACTTCCAGTCGAGCATCTTTCTCTCACCCTCGTTGGAACAGCTGCAGAAGCTAATAGAGTAGATATATCACCGTCGGAGAACGAGAGGAAGATGTGTGTGTGTGAGAGAGAAAGAGAGCGAGAGAGAGAGAGAGAGAGAGAGAGAGAGAGAGAGAGAGAGAGAGAGAGAGAGAGAGAGAGAGAGAGAGAGAGAGAGAGACCGTGTCGCTAATGGAACGCTCCGGAGCTTGTCGATAACTAAATTATTCGAAAGTGGACGACTACGCGTCAGAGAATCGAGGCGAACGAACGGGCCCGGAATGGAGGAGGTCCGAGTCCAGAAAGAACATTGAATTACCTATCGTAAAAGTATATTATTCGCGCGTGTCCCCGGCCATGAAAAAACCGATCGTGAAAGATGAAGTAAAAAAAAAAAAAAAAATTAAAAACTCGACAAGACCGCCCGTTGTCCCACGACGAACGAACATAAGCAATCTTCTTTTCGCGAGTTTTGAGCCGAAAATATAAATGTCATCACGGCGGAAAGAGATTGACGTGAATGTTTCTTTCTTTTTTATCTTCGTATTTTACAAACACGACGAGACTTTACGACACAATTTATAAACAATTCTATTTTATTCTTTCGATTATTCAATCGTGTAATTTTAAGCACAGCCTAGAGCGTAATGAGTCGATGAACTTGTAACTTTCTAATGATACAGTCGTGAATAGAATGTGGAAAAGGAGAAGCCCGGAGTTAAAATATTTTGGCTCGATGGCCAAAGTAAAAACGTGTGAAATCAAATTTTCCAAATTTTAAACGCAATTTTCTGTTGCAGCGATTATTTTCAAATTATTTCGATCGAATGGACCCCCCTCTGTCATAAAATTATCATAAAATTGCATTATATCAATTTTTTTGTAAATGAAATTGATGATTTAAAAAATTCATCAATCTTCCAGTTCGACGATCGATAGAAGATTGGTTTATTTATTTGGCGTCTTTATCTCTCGTTCGCCGAGAAAAAGGACGAGCCTTGGGGTAGATCGTTGTGTCGTGCAGTGAGAAACGAGAGGAAGACGTCGCCAGTCCATTCCGCAATGAATTTAAAGTACGTTTATACTCGTTGGGTGCACGTAGCATTTACGTAACTGAAGAGACCCCCCAGTAGCAGTGTGGCACGGTGAACGACAAATAACACAATTACGTGCTCGCGTAGCCGAGGACGCTGTAATTCAATTTCTGGAAGCATGGGTTCTCTCCGTGTGTATGCTCACCGAGGGTTGAGCCATTGCCCTGTCCGTCTATACGCTGGTTATTCTCATTCGCTTCGAATCTCCATTCGGTCCAAATTTCTCACCTCGTTGTGCAATCTCTATTTTCTGTCCTGTTTTTTGTTTTAAAAACTGGACCACCATTGGGCTCGAAGCCTTCGTCGTACTTTTCGGTCAAAAATAAATAAATAAGTTTTGAAAATAACTTTGGAATAAAGCATTTATGAATTATCGTAAATAAATATAATTCGACGATTTTTTATAATTATAATCTCGTTTATAGATTTTAAGATTTTTTAAATAATTTTTGATAATAAAGATTATATTTATTTATTTATTTTATAATTCTCATTCGCTTTGAATCTCCATTCGGTCCAAATTTCTCACCTCGTTGTGCAATCTCTATTTTCTGTCCTGTTTTTTGTTTTAAAAACTGGACCACTATTGGCTCGAAGCCTTCATCGTATTTTTCGGTAAAAAATAAATAAGTAAGTTTTTAAAATAACTTCGGAATAAAGCATTTATGAGTTATCGTAAATATATATAATTCGATGATTTTTTATAATTATAATCTCGTTTATAGATTTTGAGATTTTTAAAATAATTTTTGATAATAAAGATTATAATATTTATTTATTTATTTTATAATAAATTTCTTGGCCATAAATATTATAATTCATTTGATAATTTTCGACAATTACGAATTAACTATATGAAAGTTGGTGGCAGAGAGCGGTTAATTTCTTTGAAACAATGAAACGAGATTTTTAGGTTATACATTCGAATTTGTTTTTTAAATGTCACGTGTGTTATATCAATTATTCACGCACAGAGCTAATGACTCGTACTCACTCGTCTTCTCGAAGGCTTTACGGATCGCACAGCTATCCTACGCAGACGAGAGTCGCAGGTTCTAGCGACGAGGTTCTTTTAACATATTGCGTCGACGTGTCTTCACTCACCCTTCTTACACTTTTCAATATCCGATCTATAATCGTTACCGCGCGACTCGAACTTTCCACGATCTCATATTTCATCACGAATTACATATCCGAAAGAGAGAGAGGCGCGGTGTCGTTTACCGCGTTCCCGAATAGACTGCCCTCGAGCGGCGAAGTATCTCCTCCGCTAGTTTTTCAAACTCAACTGTTTCGCCCGTGTATTGCATACGGTTACCATGACAACATGCGCGTACGACCAATTTCGGACGGTGTGCGCATCCAGTATTGAAAATAGCGCCGAGCGACGGTACGAGGTTCAGTGTCAGCGGTGCTCGTCTAATTTGTGTAAAAAGATGTGAAAATATTGCTGAGTCGTGCGTTATACATATTAGAATTCAACTTTGTATATACGGCATGGTTACGTCGTTCGTGCGCGAGGTTAATGTTTTCGTTCTTTTCTCCGTGCACTTTGGAACAACACCGTATTAAAAACTTGCGACAACGAAAATACTATTCTCTCGAAGATTCTACACTTCACCCATCGACTTTTCACTCGGACGATCGTAAACAAGGGTAACGGGACAAAAGATCACCACTCGTACCGCGCTGACTGTTTGTTTTCACTCGACGAACGAACGCTTCGTTCTCGAATACGCGCAAGGTTTTCGCGAACGCACGCTGGCCCGTCTCTCTCGCTCTCACGGCGGACGGTCAGCTGTAGCGAAAAAATCGATGTCCTCGGTTCCTCCTGACGCGCTCGTTCTCGTCTTGACACGTCTCAACGTGTCACGTGACTCTTACGCAGAGACGAACGCGTCTGAATTCTTTCGCGAACGAACGGATACAAATTACTTCGCTGTCTACACCGGTAAATAACGAAGTTAGTTTACTAAAGATAATTCTTCGTTTCTTTATTAAAGATTCTTGGACCAAACGACAGTGCGTTCACTCCATCGACTGACCGACGCACGAGTATCTCCTCGAAAATATTGAAACGTCGACGATGCTCGACTTGCCTCGGCCCGGCTCGAAGGCACGGGATGCGCGCGCATACTCGATGCGCGCAGCGAACAGGCGCGCGATTTAAATTTGCATTTTCTCGATTGTGCAACTTATGAGAAATTATTGCTGTTTAATGCAACTACGGGTGAGTAAATTGGACCACCTTGATGGATATATATATTTAATATACAATTTATGAAGAAAATAAAAATGTAATTGTATATTAATAATGTATAAATGCGCCTCCGTCAATTCCGAGAAGAAACGAGACGTCTACTAGACTATTTAAGAGGAAGCTGGAGGGTAGACACCTGTGACGTGCCTCTCGCCTTCGTTTCGATTCTATGCGAGGCTTTTCAACCGCTGCCCTAGGCAGTTTCTTCTCCTATTCTCCGGCATGACGACCACGATTACTCTTTTCTCGACACTGTCGCGCGAAACGATTCATCTTCCTCGTTCGGATAATTAATTTTTACGAACTCGAACGTTGCCAACAAAGTCACGAAAAAAATATCGTTAATTACGATGTGTTACATTTATAGATTCTCGTCCTCGAAAGAAACACGATATCTAGTTACTTGTGATTCCATTAGAGCTTATCGATTATTCGGATATTTCGACGTTGATAAACGTATGAATAAATATATCTCGTAGATGTTTCCACGTTTCAAATAATGGAATCGGGATTAAAATTTTTCCAATCCGCTCGTTCGAAACTTGCATTATTTCTATACATTTTATTTGACTTCGGAGCCAATTAATTTGATATAACGAGGTTGAACGAACAATTTTTAATAAGAAAATTACAAAACGTAAAAAATATGAGAATTTTTACTCGTTACTTTTTTTTCTGATTCAATCCGACTTTAATCTCATTATTCTCCGCTATATATAACTTAAAACCAGAACAAAATTCATAATCTTAAAAATAAAATCAACTTTCGAAAATGAAAAAAGAAATCGTTTAAACCAACGATGGAAATATCGAGTGAAAAATTGCCAAGTCACAACCGCTCCATTTTATCCCCGATCTTCATTATACGTACTCGAAGTATCCGTTATTAGGGGATAATTGCACGAGGCAACCGCTTATAGCCCCGTCCGACGCTATCACTGTAGAAACAGCTGACTACTCTCCATTGCCCAGACACGTAGTTTGCACAGGCCGAGGCGAACGGTGGTAAAGAAAATTAAGAAGACTATACGAGTGGACGTAGAAAAAAAAAAACCGCGGTAATTTCACCTCGGACGGGTCCTGATAATCCCGAAATTTTATGCGAAAAATACGTGCTCCCCTACAGTCCTGTAAAAATTTCACTCCCGACTGTCTCCGACCGTTTATTTATTTTTGTCTCCCAACCATAAAAAAAAAACGTTTCCATAAAAGTGTAAATGGATTTCCCGCGTGTTTTATTTTTCTCATTTGACGAGAGAAAGAAAAGAAAAGGGAGATAAAAGCAAAAAATAGAAGAAAAAAAAATGTAAAATCATACGCAGAGACATTTGAAGCGCGACATTATTCTCGTTTCCACGCAAGGGATGTTTCGCGTCGTTACACAACTCAAAGGGCAGTGGCCCCTAATTTTCCTAGACTCGAGGGATGAAATCCTCGAGTAAGGGCTTTGAGAGCGAGGCACTGACAGGGAGAAACGAGAGATGCTCATGACGTTTCCTCCCACTAGACGAGTGGTAGAAGATAGAGGTGGGGGGAAGGAGAGGGGGGAAGGCACTATCGCGTATAACTTCCACTCGAGTTTAACGTCAAGCCTCCGACGTCTTATACATCGTCGAAGTATAACCGGAGCGACCCATCTCCTCTCTGTCTTCCCGTTGCTCCGTTTCTTTGCTGGTGGATGCAGTTTCGTCGCCAACGATAGGGCGGAAACAAAACGCTCCTCTTGGTCTTTCACCTACGTACGTACACACAGCATCCTTTTCTCCTCCTCATTCTACTCCTCTTCTTGTTCTTGTTCCTCTTCTTCTTCTTCTTCTTCTTCTTCTTCTTCTTCTCGAGGATCGCACACAGGCCATAACATATTTACAGTTCTCCTCAACTTTATTACCGGCGCTATTTTATCATCGCAGTTTTGTCAGAATACACCTTACAACAACAACAAATCCGACCCCTACCTCCATCCACATCTCCTCTTTCACGTATTTCTCATTGCACCAAATACGTTATTCATGAATCGACCATATTCGTAGACATTTTTATGCGCGATACGATTTTTTCTTTTCTTTTTCTTTTTATATTTAATTTTGTATTCTCATATTTTATTGTTGTTCACTCGCGGTCTGTGATAAAGACTCTGGTTTTTTGTATGTAAAGAATTTGCGTATCGTGGATATTTGTGATAAAGAAGAGATGCGATAAAAACAATTATTAAAATTAATAATTTAACGATCAACTGGCGAATTTTTATATCGAAAAAATTAAAAATCATAAGCTCGTTTGTAATAAAATGATTTTTTCGAAGGATTTTTGCGATTCGACGAGCGATAAAACTCCCGATAAGATTTCTCTCGGGTCGCAAAAGTTTCGCGCGTCTCTTTATAAGCGACGTTATAACGTTTTTCGTCGCTCGTAATCAGTGAAACGTCTTCCGCGCGAAACGATCGTCTCACGCGGCACCAACGTTTTATTTCCCAAATATAATCTTTATCGAGGTGCATATCCGTATCAAAAAGAAAAACCAAGTACGTATATACTTAATGTCTCGGTGATAAGACGAAGACCGAGACGAAATGCTCTTAACGATAACAAGTACGACGTGCTCGCGTTTCGCCATTGAGAATGAAAACGATCGAGCAAACTTTTCTCCCCACTCCCTCCACCACTACTTTTCATATCACGAGAGCTATCATCTTCCATCTATTCCCGGTGGTTTTCTCGACGATTTTCCACTTCGATGGAAATAAAACGAGCGAGGAGAGGGGGTTGGGGAGAGCGTGGAATTATCATGAAAAATCGATAAATCATTTTCACGTACGAGAGAAATATCGATCGAGCGATTTTCCTACGGACAAAAGGCGGAAATGATATCCATACCAACATATGCACACGCACATACACATAAACACGTATATACACATATGTTCGTAACGTGATCAATGTGCTTCGTGTAAAACTCCCGTGATGCATTTACGTCGATTTCTCGCTCGGGCCATTAAACTTTCGCGAGAGTCGATCGGAGGCACGAACTTCCTCCGAGAATCTTGGTATTGGGTCGCGGCGTTACGTTTTTGCATGAAAATATCTTCGTTACACGTATAGTAACGCGCGGATGAGAAGATTGATGGAAACAAAGAAAAGAAACAAAAAATTGCACTCGAAGAACGTACACGAAAATTGAGTTACGAGGGGGAAAAAAAAGTTGTTTTTATTCATTTTTTGATAACGTATCGACTCGATTAAAAATAGAATATCGCGCCTGTGATAATCGTAGAATGTATAATAATACTAAATATTAAATGATTATAAAAGAACGAACAAAAAGAAGTATAATTTTTTAACGACTAATGTCGATAATTTATTTACAAATAATTTTATCGCACGTATAAAGTGAGGAAAATTGAATTTAGGGGTGAATCGATAAAAACGTATTTTCATCTCGTCGACGTCGCGATAAGAATGAAAAAAAGTGTGTATTTCCACTTTTTTTTTCGCATCACCGTCCTGACGATAGCGATAGTTAACAACTCCCGTCGATGGTCTGGCGCCACGAGAGGGAGACAATCAATTTACAAGTTCACGAAGCAATCGGGGCCTACGGGGGTGGATATAAGGGTATATATAGTATAACATCGACCTAGCACTTAGCAAGGTCTGACTGACATGCGAGACTGCGGACGAGTGTACTCTCGTTCTAATTTAAAGAGAAGGCGAGAGAGAGAGAGAGAGAGAGAGAGAGAGAGAGAGAGAGAGAGAGAGAAAACGAGAGACGAAACGAGTCAACGCGATGATGCTCTATATATCGCTATCGCGATAAACTTCTATGTCCAATGTATTTAGAGACTCGAGTATTTATGGATTACGTTTATGTATATATATATATATATATATTATCGTATCGAGAATCGATATTCGATTGTGCGTTCGGTGCAGACCACGCTTGACCACGCCTCGAGCTTTCGAGTGTCTAATGGCTATTGCGGTTGATCGAAATCATGCTCTCCCCAGTAATTACAATTAAAATGCAAAAATATTTAAAACTAATTATCACGAATCATTGTTCCTCCCCCGAAAAAAAAGAGCTATCAATATTCATTGCAAACAATCGCTTCGAATTATTCTCGATTGTTCGATAATTTCACATTGTTCTTTATTTTCGTCGATTCATCGTAAAATCATTTCGAACAATGCAAATTTATGTTTATTATTATTTTTTTTTTTTGTTTTCGTTAACGAGCGAGGAAAGAAAGTTTTTACCGGAGACGAATTTCGAATTCGACGGGGAATGAAGGGAAACAAAAATTATGAAGTTTAATTAAATGCTACATTGTTTCGTACGGAGTTCCATCGGCGCGCGAAATTTAGTGCAACGTTTACAACCCTACTGGAAATAATTTAAGCGTAATGAGAGTTTAGACACAAACTTTAAAATAGCGAGACGATGAAATCCAGCAAAAAGGCAAAATTATTTTTCGGAGGTAAACCAGCCGTAAAACTACACATCTTTACATTTTCAATATCACTCCAACCGACGATATTTTTTTATAATACAAATCTCATATAAAAAAAGTATAACAAAAAACAAAATTTCATATATCTTCAACCCTAAAAAAAATTCCTTATTTTGAATAATCGATGATAAACATTGTCTGGCTAAAAAAAAAGGAAGTTGTTTGCCAAAAACACGAAATTTCCATGAATTACAGCGAAAGGGCAGAGGGTGGTAGGGAAACAGGGATGCGGCGATGTCGCAAATACACGTCTATCGAGGTCGAGCAAAATCCACATTGGAGGCAAGACTTTGCTGTGTATAGCGAGCGCAGGCCACAAGAGTTGCAACAAATCCAAACTCGAGAGAGTAAACATTTACGATTGCAGGAGGATTTGGGGGGAGGGGAGGGGGGGAGCAGTTCGAAGCCCACAGAGTATAACGGGTGTGCGCGTATAGTCGGTGAAAGCCCAGAGAAAACAAACCACCGAGCTTGCAGCCGGTCGAGACTCCAACCATGCAGAAATAATAGCAACGACTTGGCCCAGGGCATGCCTCGTTGAATTTTTGGTCATTCCTATACCGATAGTCGCACAGTCGATGCAGTTTATTGCATACTTGCGAAGATTTCACCAACGGATTATTTACCGACTTTGATTCGAGGAGTGTATAAAGCGAGAGTATATAAGTGGCAGCAAATTTACTTTCAATAAAAAAGAGAAATAATAATGTTTTTTTTTTCGAAATTGCGATAAATCTCGATTTTTTTAAATTCCAGTTAGAAATTTTGAAAAAATGACGATTCGATTAAAATTAATTTAAAAAAAGAAACAAATTATTGGCAGTAAAAATTATTTCGCGTTTTTTGTTATCGTTCGAGTAATTTTGTAAGCCCGATATTTGTTTTCACTCAGACATTGGATCGGATTATTGGTTTTATCGCAGATTCGATGAAAAATTGGTGGGAGAGCAAATTTTTGAATCCCGATGCTATTTCCGTTCGTTTGTTCGTCAACTATAGTTTTCCTCTCCGTTCGAGGGACGCGGAGGATGAAAAGCGATAAGCTTCGAGGATTCGGCGGCGAAAAGCCAACAGAGCATCCGACGAAAGTTTGCCGATTACTTTTCGCGGCGAACGGCGGGCGCAGAAAGATCGAAAACTTTGGCGGCTCGAGTTGGCCTCGACGTCAACCGTGAGTGGAGAAGAGTACGAGGTGTGTGCATTTGGCGAAATGTAGGTATAGAACCAAGATAAAGGAAAGAAATAACGTTATATAAAGTGGCGAATCGATCGAACAATATTGGACTTTACGTGTCGATTATCACAAATATCGAACCTCTCGTGTGCTCTCACAGACGCTTTTCACCCTTAAAATCAAGATCATTAAAAACAAAAATAGTTTTCGGAACGTTAATTTGAAATTTCCTCTAAAAATTTCGTTTTTTTTTACAAACAGGAACAATTTTTTAAGAACTTTGAAAAACAAAATATAAAGTTACAATAAAATTTGACTTTAATATAAAAAATGTCTCTTGAATTTGACTTTAAGATAAATAACACAAAATTTAATTTAAATTTACGATTGAAACTAAAATTAGTTAAAAACGTTAATTATCCAAATACATCGAATGAGAGAGAAATTAATCAAAAACTCACCGACATGAACGCAAAGGTGTCAATATCAAGATGTGAAAAAACAATCAGCTCTTTGTTCCCCCCGGGGTTTAATGGCATCCGTCCCACTTCTCCAAAAATGTTAAGCACCGTTTCACTTTTCCACCATTGGTTCGCGCGTATCACTCGTCAATTGAATTCACACTCGGGCGTACGACAAGCGAATCGTGCGAGAAACCGAGCCAGCAAACAAATCAAAACATACAAAATTATATTTTTTCCCGTTAATCGCGTAAAACGGGTTTGCACGAACGTACAAAGAGGCGTCGAGAATCGAACTTTCGCGCGAGACAGAAGAGTTCCGTGAATTTCTGTAAATTCGGATTTCACGCGTACGAAAGACCGGCGAGAGGACACGTGGATCGACGAATCTGCTTTGCGTTCTCTCTAGAGGGTCGAGGTACGCGCAATTTTTTATTCTTTTTTACAATCCGTAGAGGAATCATCGGCGAGATCCTCGAGGCAGAGACGAGCTGACTGAACTGAATTCTACGTTGGCCGAGAAGCCGCGCTACGAGAGACCTCGTGCGCGCGGTTTCCGACACTGCGAGACTCGCACTCGCGCTACGGAGCAGGCGCCTCCGTCGAAAACGGACCGGACGTCGACGCGACGAGTCGATCTCTATAAAACATTCGCACAAAATTCGTTCCAATTGTAAAAATATTTCAAAATTGAAATTGTTTTTTTTTCACGAGATTTGAATTTTGTCCTGAAATATATCGATATTAGAAACTAGACTTACGCCTCTTAACCCTCAAATGCGCGATATTTTGTTTACAGTTTCTATTTATCAAACATTAGTATAAAAAAAGAGTGTCTATTAAGGGAAAAATAAGGAAAAATATCAAATTTTTGTGAAAATATTCTTAATTGCAAAATTATTTATTTGCGGTTAAAAAATCTACGACGCATGAATGGCGTGCATCGTATACAGACACATGCGAGCGGGTTGTTGCATTTGACTACAATGCGTAAAAAGCATCCAAACGTTCCTGCAGTGAACGTAGAGTCAGAAAATACACGTGTTGCCAAACGGCAAGACGACGTATTTAAGGGTTAAATCCTAAGAATTTCACGAAATACTAAAAAATTCCATTATCGTAAAGAAAAATTTGAAAATTTCTCAAGTTTCTCTCGAAATTTACATTCCCATATCGATTTTTCCGCAAATTGTCTTTTTGAGAAATGTAATATCGTCTCGAACGAGCCCTTAATTATTTCTCGGTCCATTATTTCCTCGCCACTACCCGAACTCGTTATAGCGAAACCTCGTATATACGAAATAATTCATGCCAAACACGTCGTAATATCGTCGAAACGAACGAAAATCGCATCAACCCTCGAGAACGCGCAACACAATACCCACTTACGACGGAAGTCGCTGGTAATTCTCAACATGAACGAACGAAAACCCGTGCCTATAAGCCTATCGTTAAGTACATAAAGGATAACGACGAACGATAGAGAGAGAGAGAGAGAGAGAGAGAGAGAAAGAGAGAGAGAGAGAGACGGGTAGGACGAGAACGAGCGAGTATTCACTTCCGGCTCGAACGACGCGCCGCCTTGCCACTTTGATCGTGACGAAACGTCGAAGTTGAATACAGGAAGGAAGACGAAGGCTTGCGGTATTCACCGGCTGAATATATTTGCACATTCTCGCGAACGTGCGTAGACCTTTAAAGAAAGAAAGAAAAAACGAAAAAAAAGAGAAATCGAAAGAAAAAAAAACGAAAAAAATCTACACGAACGTATCGACGAAGCAAAAGAGAAGGAAACGAGAGGAAACAACGTCGGTCGAGATGACATATCGTACATATAAGCGCGAAGCGTATTCCGCAGCTTCCGCGAGTGTGTCGAACGTCGTCCATAAACATCGAGGACGTATCGCGTCTTTCCCCTCCGTTCGCTTTCGGTACGACGATTTATTCACCATCGATGCATAATACATTCCACATCTTCCGGATGCGGTTATCACTCTCGAGGTTTCTCGCCCTTTTACGAGTTATCGTAGCATACCGTTTCGAAAGCGCGACTTTGCGCGCGAGTTCATCGTCGCGTCTCGCGAGCGTAATATACCGGAGTCGATTTTACCGAACAACGAGTGCCGATATCCGAGAGATTTTATTTTTTTAACGCGCGTGCATTTTTTTTTGTCCTCTCTTTCTTCTTTTTTTTTTTTTGGTTCGTATCGAACTCGAGGCCGGCAGGTGCTCTCTGCGAAAACTCGTATACGCGGTATGGTTTTTGGATGAATTTTATGCGTTTCCGCGTATTTCCAGTTTCGGTATAAAATGGTCACCGAAGACACCATTAGAAAAGCTTGTTTCGAAATATTTTGCCCTGTGGGGGCGATCGCGCTACACCTGCCGCTGGCGAAACGAGAGTTTGGTCCGTTGCGCGGTTTTTCTCTCTCTCTTTCTCTTTCTCTTTCTCTTTCTCTCTTTCTCTCTCTCTCTCGTTCTCGTTCTCGTTCTCGTTCTCGCGAGCTGCACACACTACATGGTTACCGAGTGCGTGCATGTACGCGAGACTAGCGAGTTCGTTAACGGATAACGATATACAACGGGCATATATACATGCCCTCCGGATTTATACGCTGTACAGCGAGAGACGAGACGTGCGAGACCGTGTACCACAGCCATATCGAATCTAATTGAATTTACCTAACGATATATCGATCACCGCAAGACTACCTAATTGGGCCAATGAATTGTGGCGTTTTTTCAATTTTTTTTCGTTTTCTTCGATATTTTTTTCGTTTTTCTTTCAATGGAACCGCGTTACAAAGAATTTTTTTTAAAATTCGTAGAAAAATGTTCGACTCGTTTATTTTTGGTTCGTCTTTTGAATGTCGAACGTTAATAATCTTGTTCGTTTTCAGAGACGAGACGAAAAATAGTGAAATATTCATTAACACGTTGATTAAAAACAATAATTAATAATTCTTGAAAATAAAAAAATACTGAAGAAATGAAAATATTGAATAAAATATCGCGAAATATGAAAATTAAATGGGATAATTATGCGAATAATTATTTCATTCGAAACGTAATCAGCGATAATTTGATATATTTGTAAGAATATATAGCGTCGAGGGTGAAAAATGAATTTCTCGTGGCTCTGTTAAATCAGAGAAATTAAGAGAATATGAATTTTTTCGTTACGATATTTCTTGTCCCGTGCACCGTTCTAATGCATTTGGTTCGTGTCAAACCTGAAACACGCGATATCTCTGGACCCCAGACAGATCGGCGAGCGTGCGGAAAAGAGAATTACGGAAATGGCGGTGGTCGTACTGCTGCTGAGGAGCGAAGCCGTCCGTAGCAGCAGGGACAATGCGTTCCGGATATTAACGTCGTTCATGTCCGAGCCAGGCCCCCGCGAACTACTCTACTAATGCACAAACACACATATGCACACACACGTACAGACATACACACGTACGTACTCTTACCGGGTCTATCGTAGTACCGGCAAAACTGGCTGACTGGTACGTCGTACGGATAATGCCGCGTCGAGATTATCGACAAAGTGACAAAACAAAGATAAATCTGGCTTCGAAACAATGAAAATTATTTCCATAGAAAAAAGAAAACAAGCCCTTGAGCAATGTCGTCTCGAGGGCGTCGTGCCTATTCACGATTAAATTATAGATTAATCGCGGATAATATTCGTATATTTTTCCGTTTTCACTGAGCTTTGAAATTTTGTTTAAATCACGTTTTTAGCAAAATATTGGCTAAATTTGGTGTATTGATAATTATTATTTTAAGTGGATATTTTGTATTTTATTTTGATTTTATTATATGATATTATTATTTTTTATTATTTTTATTTTGGAATTTTGTTTTTTTATCGTGCCTGTCGATTCTTTTTAAATAGAAATATGGGACGGATCGGAGATTCGAGTATGGATAGAGCAATTATCGAGAAGAAAAATGAAACTTGAAACGTTTGGTACTTCCTTCGCGCGAGAGCGAGACTTGCGCGACGAAACCGGTTCGCGGAGCTTTATCGAATTATTTTTACTCGCCAATGAAAAACCTGTTGAATCAACGGTATATTTCACTCGCCAAGTACCCGCGAACGTTATTTTTAAATCGTTCAAGATCCAATTTCAATGACGCGATGACGATCGGTAAATCGATCGAAAAACAACAAAAAATATCATCGATTTTCTAAAATTTCACTCCCAATATTTCTTTATTTTCTTTTTAGCGACAATTCATTCGAGTAAAATAAAAATTCATTCGATCCGCGAATATCGATCAATTATCGAGTCCAAATCATTTCCTTTCACTCGTGGAAATCTTACCCTCGGCCAGACTTGGTCCGCATAAATATTTATTTCTCGACTCCCGACACGTCTGAGAATCGACGGGGGAGAAGCACGTTTTCCGAGCCGATGTCTGGACCGTACAGAGCCGCCTCTTGTGGAATGCGATCGAGGCGAGACGAACCGAATCCCCGGAGTTGAATAAACGAAGTTATAACTTCGAAGTCGGAGCGAGAAAGAGAGAGAGAGAGAGAGAGAGAGAAAGAAGCAAGAAACGTGAGAGATGAGAGAGGGAGCGAACTCGATTGAATTTTGGCGAACTCGATTCCCCGTTTTCCTAAATCAAATCTAAACTCGACGACGCCCGGCGACCGGATGCGATTCCTAACGTCTCCATCATCGTAGTAGTGGTAGTCGTCGTACCAACCTACTCGTCGTACACCCAACGGCAAGAGGGCAAGATCTACATATCAGGTTTCTGGGTCGTTCGTATTCTCCGATCCCGGTGTCCGACAAGACCGGAAAAGTCATTGACGCGATATTCCACGAGTAATGGTTTTAACTCCAGTTTCGCCGCGCGATCGTTCTTCCCGCGGTCAACGTGTAATAAGATTATCGTCGTTTCGACCCTGAATTATGGCGAAGCCCGTGCAAGGATGTTATAACGGTGCATCGAGCCATGCATAGATACCTATATACGCGTACGAGTGATCAATGGACCGTACGTGAGATCAATGGCTTGGCCAGACTCCTCCGGGGCTTGGGACTAACGTAATTTTCAATTTACCGAGAAGGACGATATAGATCGCCGACGAATTTTCATAAATTTAATACATAGAATTTGACACAATGAAGGTAAAAAAATCATCGTTTTTTTTAAATATTATATATTTATTGAAAGACGTGATTGTTTTATTAAGAGAAGAAAAAGAAAATATATTTTGCAAAATAAATTTTAATATAGTTTATTTCGCGAGATATATTCTATTGTTCTTGATGGAAGAAATAAAATGACTATTTAAAAAGAATGATTTTCGCGAGAAATGCGAAAGAGTTGTTTTGTTATTTTGTTCGTTAGTTTTGAACGAATCGAGATATGTTTTTGTTGGAATATTGATGATTTTTCGACGAGCCGATCGAGAAACGAATGTCGAAACGAATTTTAATTGCAATTTCCGTGAAAAATTGTTTCACTCGCGACGAAAGTTGTGAAAGAAAAATTCGGAAAATTCGGGGCCACGATTTTCCGCGAAGGGAATTTTTCCGCTCGTTCCTCGTGCAATCGATCATTCGTATTCGCACACGCGTGCGTCTCTCTCTCCCGGCACGAAACGAGCGACAGGTTGACAAGTTTTTCACGCGCGTGAGCTTCTCGTTTTCTCTCTCGCGCGCGCGTACGCGACATCGTCCGTCCTGTCGCTGTTCGAGCGAGAAAGAGAAAGAAAGAGAAAGGGACAGCTTATTATCTATTGCTCGCGACGTGAAAGAAACGAGAAGACAGGTTCGAGGTTTTCGTCCAGCCCACCGACGTACCGGGAGGGCTTTGGGTGAACGCGCGAAAGAGCTCTATGGTGTATGGAAGATCACGAACCATCGTCGATACGCGTGACGTTTCGACATTCTCCGCTAAACTCCGAACGTGACGAGAAAAAAAAACTCCTTAATAACTTTTTTCGAATCTTTTACAGAAAAAGTTCATCATTACTTTCCCAATTTATGCGAAAAATAATTGGATTCGCTAAATTTCCCATAAATTTACTTTATCGATGAAATTCCAATTTCGTCGCGTTCTTATTTATTCTTGAATTAAATCGATTAATTGAATTAAATTTCATCAATTATAAAATAATTCATTATCTTCGATAAAACGAACTACAGTTTTTTTTTTTCGTAATAATTTTTAATTCATTAACGGACGATCCATCGATGCAAATAGAAATTTAGTGATATTCGCTTTGCGATATTTCTTTTAGAAACTTTTTAGGACGAGCCGTACCTACTACATAAGTTACGATAACGGAAATTATATAATTATAATTGTTAAGATGTGCGAAGGCGTTTCTATCCTCGCCTTATTTTCATTCCGTGCGACGAGCGCATATATGTATAAATGTAATATTCCTATCGAGAGTTATACGTTTCTGTATTCCATCCGTTTCACTGTGAGCGACGTGCGAGCTAAGCGCAACACGCACGGAACCCATACTATCAATTTATTATCGGATCCATTACATTGCGATTATTATTCGTCGCACGGTCGATTGCCATAGCTCTCGACCCTGTGACGTTTGCAATATCTACGTACAAACATTATCTCTGTCCACAACGTGGACGAGTATTATCGGCTCTATCTCGTCACATCATTATTTTTTCTTTTTTACTTTCGAAACAAAAGCATCGCTCGGCGTTTCTATCAGTCGATGCAAAGAAAAACTATATATATATATATATACAATGATATTGAAATAAAACGTATTGCGAATCAACGTCAGAGGTGACGAAGAATTTACGTATTAATCGTGGGAAATACACGAGAGTCCAATTATCAGAGGGAAAGAATGGTCGGTTAACTATTTTATTTTTATCCTCGACATTAATAACTGTTTATCCGAATGAACATTGCGCCAGGCACGTTCTACGTTCCATTTGCATAAAACTCGGACAATTTAAAAAACAAAAGCATTTTTCGAAATTTAACGTAGCAACGATAAAATTTTTTTAAATTGTAGGGGGAGGCCAGACAAAACGGGGTGGCGAGCAAGACGGGGTACTGGGCTAATCACGTAGTTAAAATCAACCGATCATGTTCATTGCGGTGCCTAATTACTCGTCGCCATGACAGTGATCAGCTGTGCGAGTGTTGACATAATCGCCAGTCAATTGTTTTTATTATTGGAAAAAATGTGAATGCGTCGTTTCTTTACACATTTCTTCATATACGTTTGTTAGAACAAAATCATTAAAAATTGTGAGTTTTCTTTGGCACTTAGGGGAATGTTATAGACAGAAGATCGCAGTAGCAGGTAAAAATCTTGTTTTTTAATAATAAATTCCTTATCAAATTTATATTTGATTTTAAATCACGACACAGTGCCCATAATTATTTATTTTATATATTATTTTTTTAGGATGGTATATAATTATAAAATCTAAAGCAAACAAGACTACTAGAAATACGTTTTCTAAAGAGATGGATATTGGTAAAACAGAAAATACTCCATGTTTTTATTGCTCAGGACGATACTTGGACTCCGATGAAGGTTGAATCGTGTGTTCTTCGTGTTTTGAGTGGGCACATTGTAGCTGCTCAAGTATTGATGACAAGAATGAGAAAGCAACTCATATTTCTGTTTTTTTCATTTTTAGATCAGGAGAATGAGTTATCACCCCATCTTACCCGGTAGGTCGGGTAAGATGGGGTGATAATTAATTTTCTATAAATTGTTATTTTATGACGAGTGTAATGATTAGACGTTCTTAATTCCATTTAACATTCAAGACGGATAACAAATCGACTAAATAAGATTAAATACGATTTAAAAACTACGAAATCCTATGAATTATTTGAGTTTTGAACCTTAGCTACCCCGCCTTGCCCAGCCTTCGCCTAATAACTTTAATATTTCTTTCGCAGAGCTGTTTTTTTTTCTATTTCATTACCAAATGGCATTCATCGATAACCATACGAATGACCTACATATCGAGGAGGAAAAAAAAGGTATGAATATTAGTTGAAGTTATTTTAGTTCGCGTTTTGTTTTCGCGCCGACACGTGGGAAATCATCGCTCGTCGCTCGTGTCTCCCGCGTATATTTTTTTTTCATCTCCCATTCCGCGAAAGTTCCTTTCCCCTTTTGTCATCGTACTCTCTCGCTCTCGGTCGGCGTATTGTCAGTCACGCTTGTTAATTTCGCGACCATCGTTTTGCCGTCGTTGCGTCGCATGAATTTTTACATTACGCGAAACGTTTCACGTTTATGTACACGCCATTTATATTTTATTACGTGTGTATACACACGCATATATATATATGAATCTATGTAGCCATATGCACGTTGTATCGCTTGCATAAGAATATGTTGGTCAAGGCAATTGGGTTACGAGTGAGCGAATCTTACGAGAGCGCACGCCGCGCACGAGAAACGCGAGAGAGCTCCCTCTCTCTCTCTCTCTCTCTCTCTCTCTCTCTCTCTCTCTCTCTCTCTCTCTCTTTCTCTATCTTTCTCTCTCTCTTTACCATACGAACGGACACGATATTGCTTGACAGGCCCGCTACGAGAACCGAGTACGTTCCGATTCGCACGCCGATGATGTTTTTCCAAGCTTTATGCATTACGAGAGATCGGTGCGAGCATCGATGAATGAGACGAGGAAAGGCGGGGGGAGGCATTGGAGAGTCGACGATACGAGACGATGGAAATAACCGGGAGATGAATTCAAACGACCTTTATCCTGGCAAAAAAGAGGCGTGTAAGAAAAAGAAGCTCCCGTGAAAGAAATTAGTAGGGCAGCCATAACAAAAATCGGGGCCTATGAGGGTTTAAATATGGATTCCCTACTAGGGATTTCCACAACACAATCGGACTAGGCCCCGACAGGAAAATAACAGGGTTGGATTATTTATTCAAAAAAGGTCGTAGCGAGGTAAATGATAAGGGCCCAAAAGGGATTCATCAAGGCAGCAGTTATTGCAGAGCACACAATATTTGCAAAGTTATTTAAACAATTTTATAGTTCGGTAAAACACTAGGTTATACAAAAATTTTAAGTGAAGTTATATAATTAATTTTATTTACGGTATATAAAATTGTATATGACTGTATATGAGTACTTTTATTTTATGTTGAAATACATAATAATTGTACATATATATATGGCTTCATCTTTATATGGCTTCATATATCATTAGATATAGACATAGTTTTCTTTGGTTTTATTCGCGTAGGGAAGCATGTAAATCAAAAGATTGTTTATTAAAAGTTAACAAATTATGTATTGATGAAATATATATATATATATATATATATATTGCATCAATACATAATTTGTAAACTTCATACATATAGATATATAGAAAGAGACGACATAGATATAAGCCATAAGTACGACAGAAAAATGAGCGTGTAGCTTCGCTCACGGCCAGCAGGTGGCGCATGGCCGCGCGCTTTCTCGCAAGCGCACCCGTCGTCCACCGGTATTATAAAGACGTGAGCAGGATGAAGAAAATCGTTACTTGTCTCCCGATTGCGCTGGCAAGCACACTCTTATGTAACATGTTGAGTAGTGCTTATCTACCAACGTATATGTACGTTGTAGATATTGTATATGTTTCTATACGTTTACATAGAAATATATACAATTCTATCGGGTCAATTTTTGTATACAATTGTATATGATCAATTCATATACAATTATATATGTTTATATATATATATATATATTCATTTTTATTCGGAAAAATTGTGTTCATTATTGCAAAACATCTCGCTAGATACATAGCCACTAATAAAGCTGGCAATTATAGGGCAGTAATAGGGTTGCTTCATGGCTTCGTTTCTATTCTGGCAGGGTTCTGTTGAGGCAACCAGCCGGGCCCTGATTAATAGCCCTGTTTAGGCCCTCATCGACAAAGTGTGACCGGCCCGCAAGGGACCTGATCGGGTGCCCTGTTAGGCCCCTAATAGAGTGAGGGAAAAATAATCGGGACCTAGTCTAAGCCCTGGCTGAATTCTTTCACGGGCTACTGTGTGTCAAGTCAAACAAAATATTTGTAGAATTATCCGTATGATTAGGAAATTGTTTTATTTTTTAATTGAAAAATTAATCAAAAATTGTATGCGATACAAATTTGTACCAATTAACTAAATATTGATCGACCGAATTGACTTCCGACAACACATCAATCGTACGAATAATATTTGTCTCGAACCAATTATTAATTTAATAAAAAAAAATAAAAAATAAAATATACAATTTTTCATGAATATTCCATTTTTTAATTAAATTAACTTGATCTAATCAACATCCGAGAATGGCGATCGAAACGAATGCAAACGAAATTTCATTTTATTCAAATTAAACGTAGTCAAATGAATTATATCCATTTTCCTCGCCGCGCGATGAGGAACTGTTTAAAAAAGAAAAACGAAAAAAAAAAAAAATGAAAAAGAGCGAACGATGAACCGTCGAGAGAAATTGTGAGAGAAAACTACGGATACAAAAAGATTTAAGGATCGACGGTTGACCCCAGGTCGGTTCTCACGATCCGTTCGGGCAATTCGAAATTGATTCGGGAGCCTCTCCAACGAGACAGAGGAGCGAAAAGATTCCGATCGATCGATACGGGTTTAAGAGAGGCGTGGGAGGGAGGAGGAGTAGGAGGGGGCAGTGAACTATTCGAACCCAGCGAGGCTTTATCGTTAAACGCTTCTATTCAAATTCCGAAACCGGGCGTAAATCGTCGTAGTTCTCTACGACGTGTGCGGTACAGAGCCGAGAGCGTCGAGAGTCCTCGGTGATCGATCGAAGGAAACTCAGGAGAGGAAACTGGCGCGAATGAAGGAAACCAAGCGAAGGATCAGATGTACTCTCTCTCTCTCTCTCTCTCTCTCTCTCTTTCTCTCAAATATTTTTCCCCGTTTTGCGACCTGCTAGACATCTCCACCAAGGATCGTTCGATCCCAAATATAACCGATACAGTTATCGGCCGTTTCAGCTCCTTATAATAAATCCTCCCCCTTCTCCTCGAATAAAAAAAGACAAAGTCATATCGATAACTGTTACTTTTTCGTCCGGTCGAACGGCCAATCGTTCGAATCCGTTAATCCTTGGGGACGAAATCGACGTGCGTAAGACCGAGCGCGTACGACACGAGGCGAAGTCGAGGACGAAGAGGAGGCCACGATCGTTATGGCACTACCGTGACATAAGTGGCCGAGGCACTGACCCGGGCTGTGCCAATGTGCCGTGGGCGATCTACGTTGCTCGTTCTATCCCCCCTCCCCTTCTTCTCTCTCCCTCCCTCTCTCTCTCTCTCTCTCTCTCTCTCTCTCTCTCTCTCTCTCTCTCTCTCTCTCTCTCTCTCTCTCTCTCTCTCTCTCACTCTCATCGTCATTCCGAGGATCGTATATCACACATATACATACATATATATATATATTCACGCGTACGCGTTTATATCTACATATAAAATGTATGTCTTGTACGATATAGCTTGACCACTTCGGATTATCCGAAGATATAAACGCTTCCGCCCGCTTCGAATCTATAATCATTATCGCCTCCCTTTATACGAGTCGTACGAGATACTCAACGAATACGATATAACACTGTTTTATATACGAGAGGACAATACGAGGCGAGAAATATTTCGTCTTAAGTACCGGGAATATTATAAACGTTTGGAAACAAACGGGAGGAAAGCCTCGTTACCGGCATACGCGTGGTCGTCGAAAGGAGAATCGAGTTTATTGGCCCGAGTTTAATGACGCAATTAATTATTCGTTCGTTTATCAATTCGTACGACGAAATATGCGATATTTTATATCCGGTAGGATTGTTATAGTTTGTTTGTGTGGTGTTTTTACGTTTTTGTTTTAGTAAGCTTGTTTTTTGTTTGTTTTTTTTTTGTTTTAACGATGAATTTCTTCACATCGCGTATGCAACGGTCGTAACGAGAAACGCTGCAAAAGCGATTTTGTAATTGAACATTTCGAGAAACGTGTGTCGAAGCGAGCCTCGGGTTTTAATACAAATAACGACGCGAAATCGAGAACGGCTACGTATCTCGCGAAATGGTATTTGCCGCTCGATCCAAGTGTGTGTTTGTATCGATGAAATCGATCATCGGATAACAAATATTTGAAAACACTTTAAATCGTTAATTAACGCAAATACAATACGAAAGTTCATTAAATTAAATGAACGTAAGTGGCTGAGATCTAATGGACGTACAACGAGGGTAAACACCGTTAATGGAAAGGATTCGTATCGACGAAATTTATTACCAACTAACTAAGTTACCAACTGACGAGTAATAATAATAATAATAATAATAAATAAAGTGTAAAAAATTGTAATATAAATTAAATGAAAACATGACCTAAAAATTAATTAAATTACCCGAAGGTAAATGTTTGAAAATAAATGAACGCGTTACGAGGACGAGAGGGCAAATTGGAAATGGTCGATATAAACAGATGGATTACTCGATAACGAATATTAACAAAAATAAAATCAAAATAATAATAAAATAATATAGCATGAAAATTAATTAAATTAAATTAAAGTAAATGAACGTATTATGACGGCTGTGCATAAAGCAAATGAAAATTGAACGTTCGAGTGATTTAAAGACGCGTGGAAACGTGCCGAATCTCACATGCCCGCGCTATCTCCCCTTTTCTCTCTTTCTCTCTCGCTCTCTCTCTCTCTCCTTCTCTCTCGAAAAGCCGCCGTCTCGTTTCGAGGGCCCGCATATAAACGCAAGCTCGTATATAATGCAGAGGAATAATTGGTACATCGAATGCGTTATTACGTTGGCCGTTTTCCATCAATCGTTCCCTAGCCCACTCGGCGGTTAATACGCAACGTATACTTACGCACATACACACATACATACATGCGGGTATAACTAACGGATGCAACGCCAGACGAATGATCTTGTTTACCTGCGCAATGTAATACGCAGTTGCATGTGTAATTTTAAAAAAATGCTCTCGCTAAAAGCTTATCGTTATCCGCGTCTTTCTTATTCCGATAATTCCCACCTTCGAGAATTAAAGCTTCCATTGTTAAGATTAGTTCAGAGAGGTTTAATCCGCTTGCAAGAGTTCTAGAACGCGTTTACGCTATAAACGGGCGATTCAAACAAAAATATTACTTTGCAAAAATAATTGATTTTCAGTTTTCATAAAAAAATAGGATAAATATTTGGGAAGTTTATTTGGCTGTTAAATTTTTTAATAACAAATACACCAAGGCTAAACTTTTAGAGCGGTGAAGAAATTATTGTGGCGTATACAAATTTGCAAACGCAAACGTAAATGAAAAAATGATGAATAAAATGTGACGAATATGAACTTGTGGATATGGTGAACAATACGCGCTTAATTGAGAAACACTTCCGGTGTGCGGGTGAGTGAGTAATACAGCGATCGCAAACGTACAATCGTCGAGATCTCGGCGATTCTAACTATCGCTCTCTCTCTCTCTCTCCCTCTGTCGTCGTTCTGCGAATCGAGAGTTGTTTCAATCCGCGTCGGAACTGCATCGTTGCCCCGGCATAAGCGGTAAATACTAAATACAGTCGAAGCGAGGTTTCCTCTACCGGCATATATATATATATAGAGAGAGAGAGAGAGAGATACGAGAACCCATAAATACTCAGGACTTTTCAAATTTATCCAGCCATCCGTTCTTGCCTCGCCTACGCGAGAGAATAAGCCGACGGTGTGTACAAACGTCATTGGGTAGGAGGGAGTACGAAGCGTAGAACGAAGGAGGGAAGGAAGAGAAGGACAAGCACATGTTTCGACGGTCAGCACGAGCGAGCACGCGATAAGAATTTTGTCTGTTCTCGCCGGATGTCTCGAGAGCGAGTTTACTAATTTTGAGAATAAATAAATAGACTCGTTCTGCGCGAGGTGATATGGAAGAGGGTCGTGGACAATGCGACACTTTTTCTTTACGCCTTTAATCCTTCGGGTTCTGTATTTACCGATATTTCTTTACCTGCGAAAAACACGTTTTTATGTATAATTGTTGGGAGAGATAGAATTCCCTTGTAGTAGGGAATTTGCATTCTAAAGTCTTTATAGCAAACCAAATTTCGTGTATGCAAATAATTGTACGAGGTTAAGCTCGTACATTAATCGTATGATTATCCGGTACTTTTTTGTTTGAATTTCAATCAGGCCGGAAAACAGTACGAAAGTTCAACGAGCTACTATGTACAATGCGTGAAAGTTATATGATTTGTTGTAGTATACTATCGGAGAAACTGACCGTGTCATAATTTACACTGCGTCACGTTATACTCGAGCTTACAATGTTCCAAATTCGTAATTAAATAGTAAAACATTGTAATTCTCGTATTTCTTTTCCTCGATGAAAGAATAAATTGAATATGGAAACCTGATGAAACAATGAAGAATGGGTCTTTTTTTCTTTAGATGCGTCTTGACAAATACGTTCGAATAGGTGTCAAGAGAAAAATATTCGTTCCTGGCAACGAGTAATAAATACCGAGTCAGCTGATTCGAGAAGACAGGTCACAGCTTGTACACATAATGCTATGACGAGCCGAAAGCCTCTGGGATATTCAAAAGCGTACGAGATCAATGTAGGAAATAATACTTTGTCGGAACTAACCTCACGTTCTTTCACGGTCGTGTGTGTGTATGTGTGTATATATCGTATACGGTATGCATTATAGACGCTGCGTGCAGCAAAGGCAAGCGCAGGAGGAACGCCAGTAACGAAGTGAAGGAGAGAAGAGGGAGGAGAGAAAGAGAGATAGAAGAAAAAATGCACGAACGGACATGTGAGTCGCGTTGGTATGACAAAGACAGCGAGAAAAATCATTCTAACCTTGATCGGCGGTCCAGTTTCAAACGTGAGCTCCCGCGTCGGTCGAATTGTCCACGATGCTGCTCTTGCCCTTTCGTCACGAGTTCAGAAAACAACACGAAGGTTCGCCTTCGCGTTGATGTATCGGCCTGTCTTTACGGGTTTATAATCACTCGCACCGATTGTCGCGAAATGCGCGAAACGTCTCGTCGTCCTCTTCTCTCCGCGGAACGCTTACACACACACCGATACAAAGACGTTAACTGCGATTGTAGCACCACCGAGGACGTACGCGAAGCTGGCACACTGGAAAATGGCAGCCGCAATGCACTGCGGAGCAACGGTTGCCAACCCGCGCACACTCGCACAATCACGAATCACACGGTCTCCCGTTGTCTGGACGTTTGAATTTGTTTTCGTTTTCATCAAATATGTTGTTCGACCTTACACGCTTGTTTCTCTCACCTTTCCTTATCCCCCCCACCCGCGACTCTTGCGGCACTGATGATCGTCGTTGTCGTCGTCGTGTAGTCGTCGTCGTCGTCGTCGTCGTTGTCGTTGTCGTCGTCGTCGTTGCGTTGTCGAGCGAGCACGAGAGACTCGTCGTCGTCGTCACACCAGAGTCTTGCACATTGGGAAACGATACTCGACGAACTCGTGTGTATTCTTCACCAAACTGCCGATTACTCCTGTCCCGATCGTCGGCGTTATCGTTCGTTATGAGAGGGAAAAAAACCGTGCTTTCGAAACCGTGATGGAAACAAATGTCAAGGGGGGGAGCGGTGGAGCTGCACTGACACACCAAGTGTTTACACGGAGCGGCCGCGATTAGCTTCTGCCCGGGCAGTATAGAACTCTCGAGGTTGGCAACAATGACGCCTCTGGCGACGTACGCGAGAAGTTGAGAGCCGTCGCGCTCCTCGATATCTGCGGACTATGGCGTAAGCCTACGAGCGAAAGAATGACTGTCGGTATAGAAGAACTTACGTATGAAACTACACAACCACGATAGTACTAGAAATATTTTTCTTTTATCCGTATACTGCATGTTCGGTATATTACCCGGGGCCACTGTCGATATAAAGGCTTTCGTACGAAGCAATAATACCACCAGAGATTAGCGGGAGATAAGCAACGACCGACAAAAGTTGACACCTCGAGCGTTTCATGATATTCGTGTTTTGCAGGCTTTTTGGAAGAAAAAAAAATGTTGACCCCCCGGTGGGTGCTATTGGTCAGCATTCGTAATTTATTGTCTAGACTTTGTAGACTCGAGAGAACCGAAATTTTGTTTCATCCAAAAAAAGACTTTTCAGTCATTTCGGAATCGGAAAATTCCCGCGTAACCCGAATATGATGAAATAAAGGGTTTTTGGAGGAAAACAAATTTCGGCTCCATCCCCTAGGCTTTTGATCGTCCAAAAAGACTTTGCAGGGGGATTACGGAATGTCAATCACAAAAATATCCGAGCGTCGTGTACGGGCTGACAGATTATCTATACCAGATCTATACAATATGTTCCATTCGTCATATATATGACTGCGATAGCTTGCGGCCAACTTAACGTGGGTACAACAAAGTTCACCCTTTGGCCGCTCAGATGGCGCAGAACCAACTCTCGAGGTTTCAACTTCTGTCGAACGTTGCTGATCTCCCCCCTAATCTCTGATACCAGGGTCTTACCCAACGTATAGTAATTGGTACTGTAAAATCTATGCCTACACTTTGCGACAAGTGTGAAAAGTAATAAAGATAAAAACAAGAGGCAAACAAACGAACGATTAAATAGTCAAAGTCGTGGCAGTAATTTAATTCTATAGTTTATCGTTCGCGTTTAGACGAATGATTATCAAGTTTGTCAATAAACTTTGGAGATTATATTATTGTTCGAGATTTACTCTTCATGAATTTCATTTCCCATTTTACTCAAAATATAGTGCAGAGATAAGATGCATCGCTTGTAGTGAAAAGGGAAATTAGGGAACGAAATTAGAAACAGAACGAGGAAAATGTCATCTTCGTTGACACCGACCGTTGTGATAGTAAGCAGCGAGATTTCAAGTCTGCACTAAGAATGAAGAATTTGATCCGAACGATAACTGTCCTAACCTCGAATTTCATTTATCAGTATACAAACGGCATGGAGCGACGTATGACAAATTTTGATATCATGGAATCTGCAAGGCGCAGAAAGTTTTCTGTAGTCTGGAACTCTATACACAGCAGAAGATATAGTCTCCGTTACCAACAGCTGAGATAGTAAACTTCTCAACGAATAATGCCATATCCTCATCTGCTAGTACAGGTATTTTAAATTCGATTATATACACACAATTAGTCTAACAATAAAATTGCTATACACTCGATTTATTTATACTTTCTTAGATTTCGAGTTTGGTCGCTACGAGTTTAATTTGCGTTGCTTCTAGCGGTATTAAGAGCAGCATTCTTCGCAACTTTCATCGTCATTGAACGATGCTCGCTACATACTGGTAGATGATAAGTTCTTCCATACTTACAAGCCCAAAAAACTAGGCAATGCGAAATACTGATGGGTGGTAAAAAAAAGGTCAATTCATCGTTCTTCCAAAATACTTAAAAGGTGAAAAATTAAAATCAAATTAGTTCAATTTACTTCGATCCATTAAAGATGAACATAACAACTGGCTTTTCCCTAAATCTTATACTTGGAAAAAATAGGATTCATACAAATTCAAGTAGGTATTTTACATCGCATCAAGGGAATAGCACACATTCTTACAATTAGTTGGCAAAAGATCGTTCCGACAATAAATTTCCAAGATGTCCAACATTCTTTCGAGAGTACAAATTATAATGGTTCGCAGAAGTCCATTCTCGACTTTATACCAATACGTGTTCGTCCATAAACGTCAGGGACCCCATTAAAAAAATGTCCCAACTGCGTCTACATGTGTTTATAAGTATCCGACTCCCTGATTAGAAACATTAACTCTGATCTCAAGTTCTTTATCGCAGGGGTGTTTTTTAGTTGATTGCAATTTTGAAACAACCACGACGGTAAAAGACCTTTTTTTCAAGTCGAACGATACAACCATACTAAAGGGGAAGTTCAGTACGAATACAAGGCGCGAGGGTGTCGAATATGCGCAGCAAACTTTTTATAGCGTAGAAGTCCAATTGAACGTCAATTTTTTTGTTTTTATCAATACTAATACTTCAAGAAGCCTAAGCACGTGACCACATCAGCTTTTGTAATATACACACATAAAGTCTCGGGTCGTAGTTGTTTGGCTATTGGTGCATAATCGAACCGGAGAACCCAGGAGCCCTTCTCAGACATAACAACCAAACATCGTAGAGAATTACGAGAAGTCTTACCCTCCTGATTCGTCTCACACTCGTAGGATCTTTATTTTTCCTCTTTTCGCTTCTCACCTTGCCGTGCTTGTATCGTTCTCTCGTTTCGTTGACTACCAAACTTACGACCAGACGAGCAAACATTGCTCGCGAAAAAATGGACACGCAACGATTATTTCTAATCAACACGTGCATCGATACGTGACCGATCGAGCATATAATATTGACAACAAAAATTTAATACACTTTATATCTTGCAGATTGTGATATTCGTATCGTCTCGAATTTTTCATGAGGAAGTAGTGCGTGTGTCAGATCTTAAATATTAGGCACATGACATAGTATCCTTCGGTTGTTTTTGCGTCGACAAGACGTTCCAATAATTTCACGTGAGCCAATGTCGCCCACTTACGTCATGTGTTTTTGCACAGTAGGCGACACCCTGTCGCACTCCCATTATCATTCGCTATTATCGTTCTTGCCAAATGAACGAATCGAAAATTTAAAGCCCATGACTCGGCTCAACTATCGAATGAGTTTTTCTTAAATATTCAAATAATAATAAATGTAAAATAGGAAATTATTTTCCATTCTTCCAATATAATTATTACAGCAAAATTTATTTCCTAGAAACAATGATATTACTATTATCATTATTTCTTTAACAAAGTTTTAAAGGTTTCCTGATTATTAGAACGATGGTTCGTAAATTATTCGGCTGAAATAAATTCATCCTCTCATCCATTTTTCTATCAAAATTTATTTCATCTATAATTCGTTTTCACAATGACGTCATAGATATCGCACCGATCGCATCGATCACCCGGTACAAATTTGATATACATGAAAATAAAAATAACATACATGTATGGACATAAAACCAAAGAAAATTATTAAAAATATTTCTCTGTATATTTATATTTCGCATAAACACCAACGATTTTTCACGAACGAATCATTCGCTCGTCGACCAACCGTTACTTTCACTCTCGTATTCCACGACAACATTTAACATCGACCGAAAGTATAAAAAATCGTACATCACTATCGAGCCTTACATACCGCGTCGCGCTTGCCTTTTTCGTTACGTCCATGATACGAAAGGGCCCTCGGGTACAATAAATTCGGTTATCTTTTCATCTAAGGCTAGCGTGGCGCTACGGTGGAAGATATGAAGTCGAGGCTATTGCGAAGTCCGTGTCAGACGTTGAACGGGAAGTCGCGAGTAGGACGAGGAGGAGGGGTTGGTCGCGCAGGGTGAAGAGAGAAAAGGGGTGGATTTCGAAGGGTCGGCGACGGCGTGTGTCGGTGCGGTAAGGCCGCGTGCGTGGGAGTGGGACGAGAAACGGGGGTGGCTGAGGGGTGTAGAGGAGGGAGGGGGGGAGGGGGGAGAATGAGAGTCGGCGATGGTCATTTGTGGGACCCGACTGACTTCTGGGGGACGAAATGTCTCCCGCGATCCCTGGATGAGATACCGGACACGCTACTCGTTCCTAGCCCTCTTTTCTTCTTCCTCTTCTTCCTCCTCCTCTTCTTCTTCTTCTTCTTCTTCTTCTTCTTCTTCTTCTTCTTTCTCCACGTCCTGGAGGCCTCGATGCTCTTTCTCTCTCTGTCATTTCCTACCACAACCACAACCTCCAACTCTTTCTCCTTCACGCTGGCAACACACCGAGTGATGTGCCACACGACTTATAGGCGACACGCCAACAGGACAGAGAAAACAACTTTTCCCCCTCCCCGCGAACGAATAAGCCACGTGATTGTCTCAGAGGGGTGTACAAATCCCAGAGACATTTTTTTTCTACTTTTTTCCACCCTCGCCCTCTCTTCCTAGTTTCGTTTTTTTTTTTTTTTTTTTATTTCTTTTGCCTCTTCAACCCTTGCTCTTCTGACTTCCTAACGACTCGGCGAGGTCAAATATGAAAGACGTTATCCACACGCACGTGAACGATATCAGAGACGGGTAGTTTAATCGCTACGTAGAGAAATAAAACAGAACAAAAATGAAAGACAGGGATAAGGGTGTGATAGTTGAGGCGCTTGATTATTAATGATTTCAGGCTGAACAACTACCGGTCGAGAAAATAGGGGATGTCGCCTCTTCTTCGCTCGCTCGGACCATCCACGCGGACCTCTTTTCGGTCACGCGTTTCCTGCGCGCCTATGTTACCGGTATACGACGCTCCGTCGTCTCGACTCTCGTGCGGACACCTCGGGCTCGAACGGCACGCGAGAATACACCAGGCTTAAACGTTACTGACGCTTTTGCCTTTTATTCCAGGTCGGTAAATCGAAATCCTTGTTAATTTCTCGTTCTACCGTTTTCTTTTTCCTTTCTTTCTCGTATACTTCTCAATGCGACAGTATCTCGAAAAATCTCGGCGAGCTTTACCGTGTCTCGAGATTTTATCGGTTTCGATCCGAAGACAGAAAATTGAGAACACCGTGAAAATTCGAATTCGAAAGAAAAATAATTGTTTTTTCAACGATTGTACAAAATTGATCGAGTCGTTGAAAATTACGAATTGTCCCGAATCGAACTTTCAACGAATAAATCGCGCGAGAACGAGTCGACGTATAGTTCACCTACTAAAAAAAAAACAAAAACTATCGTTCATCCCCCTTCCGACGTTCTTTTCTTCCGGCTATCGACGACGCTCGAACGCCCTTCGAGCGCTAAACACAGAGTCCACAGTGAAATTAAAATCTCATTCTTATAGCCCGTATTCCTCTCGGTTTGGTGTGCGAGGTAGGTATCGGCTATCGGGATGGTGAATCGAGGAGGCCCTAATCGGGTTGTTAGTTCGCTCGCTCTGGTAGAGGGGGCGTGTCGGTGAGCGAGAGCTTCGCGCGTAACTGCGATCTTTCACGAAACTCGAAGAGTCGGTGGTACGAAGGCACGTCATATCGAGCCTCACCGGCTTGCCAAGGGTTGTATCGTCGTGTGCACCTATAATACCTTCGGTACATTATCACCGTGCCGTATCTACCTACGTACCTACACATTTATATATGGACGGACACACACACACACACATAAAACTACATATATATATATATATATATATGCAGTATTATTCGAAGCTACGAAAGCCAGCATGAAACGTGTATACACAGGGATCGCATAAAGAGCAGGAAGACTTTGAACAGCATCGCGGGGGCGCTCGCGAGCCTTCTCTATCTATATATATGATAAACTAGTGAGCGTATACTTGACGTGTGAGCAGTATACTTTAAGGAAAAATCTTATATACGTGAGTGTATGTAAAAGGAGAGAGCGACAGCAAAGGCTTGCGAGTTCCCTTCTACTTTATATAACGTGCTTCGCGGTATCACACGAGACACGACACAGGGCAAAAGCAACGCAGCAAGCAAGCAAGCAACGACACACTGGACATGCCACCAGATTCTCAACGAGATATCCCACGGCCCATATTTATGACCGTCGAGATTTCGCATTATTAGAGCCATTTACCGTTTTCGCCCTATAATATCGTAACCCCCCCTCTAACCACCTACCCACCTCTCTCACTCTCTCTCTCTCTCTCTCTCTCTCTCCTTCCTTCTTCTCTTCTCCTTCTTTTTTCTCTTTCGTTGCTCTCTCGACTTCCACCCGTACATTCTTTTTTCCTTTCGTCTTTGTCGTCCTTGTCGACGTCGACGTCGTCGTCGTCGTCGTCGTCGAGCTTACTTTTCCTCGACTGGCGTGTTGCTCGATACGAGAACGGACTCTGTCGCGATCTCCTCTCCATGCCGGAGAGTCTCGCGGACTCTTTCGTTTACCGTCGCGAGAAATTCGATCGACCGTACCAACGACCGAGAACGATTATCTCGCACGGGGGACAACCAGCCCCTCTCCTCCTACAACCACGGAGAAATAATTGTAACGTGCGATCTTCGTTAGCGATCTGACGCACGCTGCTACTCATTTACTTTTTCTTCTCTTTCTTTCTTACTTTTACTCGCGGAGAAACTTTGTCTTTGTCTTTCCGTCGCTTTTTGTCTCTCGCTCTCTGTCACAGTTGGCGATAAGTATACGCCGAGCAGATTTTTGAGCTCGGTTCGAAGGCCGTAGGGTTCTCTTTAATCGACTCTAATCAAGGAATTTATATTCGCTAGCGAGAGCGAACTACCGAGGTGATATTCTCCCTCTGGCGAAATTATTATCGTGTTATATTTTCTTTTTTTCTTTGTGGTTTGCACGATCTGGTATTGGAGCGACAGTTTAGTCAGAAAGCTTTGAAATTATGATAAATTTTGCGATCGGATGATTAATGGGAATTTCGTCCGATCTTGATGTCGTTGTTTTGCTTGAAAGTGAGATACTATTCGGATCATGATTTATGGGAATGAAAATTGCGAGTTTCGTGGCTTTTTCGTGGTGGTAAGGAAGGTGGGAGAGGAGGTCTGTTTTATTTTTTTGGTCAAGCCCAAAATTATATTGTAGTTACACATGAGTGTTCTGTGATGGGTTGAGAAATTCTATTGGCGTAGGTGAATCGACTCTCGTGATGTAGATATAATGATAGTAGATTGGGTTGGGGTAAGGAACGTGTCAATATAGAAGTTGAGACACACGCTGAGAGGGTAATAATCGAAAGAGGGAAAAACAGAAAGAGAGAGAGAGAGAGAGAGTGAGAGAGAGAGAGACAGAGAGAGAGAGAGAGGGAGAGAGAAGTTACGAAAGCCAGACTTTCCGATAATAACGATGAGACTCGAAGTACAAACATATTATCAGAGAATCGTCGTCGAGTCCCAGTATCAACAATCGTAAACCACCCAGGTCAAACAGGGGTGGCATCCCTCGTCGTTGACCTCTCACGTGTGCCATCTCTTACGTATTGTTCTATACTGTTCGCGATTGAGTAGTCCTAACGTCGCGTATAACAGCCATCTAAATACGTTTCATAATTCACGATTGGTCGATTACAAATTATCCTCGAATATTAAATAAAATAAAAAAATGATAAAATAAAAAAATTAAAAATAATAAAAATGAAAATAATAAAGAGGACAATATTATTGTTATGTTATTTTAACCAAGTATCCTTCGACCTAGATGGTTTCGTTAATTATAATTTAACTAGGCGAATTTTTAAGTCATCGACAAATGGATTACTATTTTATGAAAAATTTCATTTTATTAGAATTTTATTAAATAGGTATGTAAAGTCATATTGTAGACTATTTTTTCAAGATTTTTCCGGTCGGTCATCAATTGTTGCCGATTTTTATTTCGATAAGAAGTTCGCAGTGGAGGATCGATATCGGTAGGTTTTAAGGGTTGCTCGCGGGTAAGAGCGGTTAACATTCGTCTTTCGTTCTCTCTCTCTCTCTCGCTCTCTCTCATTGTCCGACTATCCCAGTCGGAGCAAGTTCCTCATCCGTCTCCCATTCACAAAGTGGAGAACGACATTTCCGAGTCTCCGAAGCCGGCTCCATTGTTCAACGCTGTTGGCGTTGTCGTGAGTTCTCTCTCGCTCATTCCCTTTCTCTCTCTCTCTCTCTCTCTCTCTCTCTCTCTCTCTCTCTCTCTCTCTCTCTCTCTCTCTCCTTCTTTATGTCTCTCTTGTCTACCCTTTCACAGAGTTATATAGTGGTAGTAACCAGAGAGAGCGAGAGAGAGAGAGACTGACGTCCTCGCCACTCCTCTTTCCTCTTCGGCTCGGCACGTTGTCGGGCCGCGAGACTGAGAAGCGTCCGCCGATTCTCTCGTCAAGTAGAAGTGGCTGTTCTGGAAGGGTTTCATTTTTCCTAGCCTGCCTATATGCCGATCGACTGACTGACTGCTACGCGTTAGTAGATGGAGTACCTTCATTTTCGGGTATTATTGTCAAACCCGAATCCCGTCGCACTTTCACGACCCAGGGTAGTTCGACTTACCCTCGAGTAAATTATCGCTCCGAAAACTCTCTCTCGATCTAAAAATAATCACCAGATTTGATGAAAATTGTTAAATAAATCTAAAAATATCAAAATTATTCAAAAATAACATGTGGTATTTCAAAAGGTATAAAAAAAATCCCAAATCCCTAATTTCATTCCCATATAGAAAATCTTTAATTTTTTTATTTAAATTATTTGAAGCCTATAACGAGCAACTTCCGCTCCCAAAAAGATATACCTACACACATATATATATATATCTAAATATATATACAGAATTCACGAACATGCCTCTTATCACGTTTAATAAACGGCCTGCGTGTCTCGTAACCCGATTAATAAAAGTTCCCGGGAGATTTGTGGATATCGGACCGATAGGAACAAAAAATATATATCCTCCCTAACGTTCTTTTGTGTAGCCCTAAAAGAGTGACGATCGAATTCGTCGCAAATCGAACTTATGTGTTCATCGGCCATAGAATCCGTGTGTCCGTGTAGGCGGGTGAGAGGGAGAGCAAAAGAGAGAGAAAGAAAGAGAATCACGTTTCGAAATGCCCGAAAACCCACAGAGCGCAATAACCCAACGATAAATCCATCGTCGCGTAGAGAGTTGATCAGCGGACTCTCCGGATCCCGCGCACGTACACACACTTCGTACGACCGGTAAGGTGGTGTACTTATATATATATATATATTTATATATATAGTTCGAAAACCAGAATCTTTCTCTCTCTTTCCCTCCTTCTCCGCCCCCTCCCCTCCCCCCGCCGCTACTTCTTCAGCACCGTCGGCTGTTGCGAGTATCACATACAGGGTGACCCGAGGAGACTGTGCCCGCCATCTTGTGAGGGTCGCGGGGAGATTCTTTATTGTTTCAATAAGCACAGCACGGTCCGGTCTTATTAGCGAAATAAACCTCTTTAACGGTCTCGGCGTGTGAACATTTTCCTCTTCCGTTGTACCTTCGCGCTTTTCTCGAATGGTACGACAGGGGTAGAGGATGGGGGGAGGGGGAGTTGGGGGCATTAAACGATGAAGGTTTTCTCGTTTCTTCGGTGTGTGTCCGTGCTGGTAGTCGAGGAGTTGGAAGAAAACTCACGGGGAAGAACGAGACGATAGTGAATGCCGCAAACGCTCTCACACAGTTTCATGGAGGATGTAAGTGTGTGCGAAACGAAGAATGAGAGAGCGAGAGGGAGGGTGGGAGGGAAAGGAGAAAAGCCGAGAGAAGAAAACGAAGACGAGTGCGCAGGCAATTCCAAGTCTTGTGTGGGGTGCTTGCGCGCGTGCTATACTGCCAGAGACAGCCGGAGAAAGGAGTGGAAAGGAGGAACGGAGAAAAAGGGCTCGGTGAGTGTAGCGAAATTCTTGAAAGAGTTCTTCGCTCCCTCACTGTGGAGGACCCATCCGTTGGAGCGAGGGAGCGAGGAGGAAAGAAAGAAAAGAGCCAAGAGACCAAAGGGAGAATCGATAGGTTTTTCCCAGAGGGTTACCATGGTGACCGCGACGCGAATCGGACTACAAGCGAGATAAGTGACGCGTATATATATATATATATATATATATTTATATATATATATATATATATTTATGTACTACTATCGCGCGAGCTTGGTAAGAGCATCGCGGATCGGCGACTGCGTCTTGCCAGATCGCGACACTTGTGCCAGAGACCCCATCAATCTACAGTCGTATAACTTTCTGTCATCCGATGTATATAGACCGAGACGACATTTACAGCCTCTCAGTTAGGATCTACAATGCTATAATTTTTCCTCGATCGATCGTATATGTTCGAGGCCATTTAAATATTCGGTTGGTGGATTAACGTATGTTACTGGATCCAATGAGTTTGCTTTTTTGTCGAAAGTTTCCCTCGGATTACTAATGGAAATATTCTTATTTCTTGGTTTTTGTGAAATTTATTGATCAACAAATGCAAGTATGAAAAATATGAAAAATTAACTTTTTAAACATTTTTGACGGGAATTTACAACAAACCGAGGTTAGAAATGTGATATTCGTATTGTACGGGAAATTTCCGATTCCGTAACCCCCTTGTGAAGTCTTTTTGGACGAAAACAAAATTTGTTCATACCCGATGTACGAAGTTTAATTACGAATGTGGACAATCGGCACCGTGAGGGAGTCGAATTTTTGTTTGTGGTAAAAGACTTCACTAGGGGTCCGCGGAATCGTAAATTTCCCGTATAACAAGAATATCACGACTTTTATTCCGATTTGTTGAAATTTTTCAGTCAAAAGTTTACAAAACTGAATTCTCCCGGTCTAATTTATTTTATTTTGCAAATTGTAATAAACCAACATCGATAGTGTGATAATCGCATTATATCTACATGAAATTTCGGTATTTGAAACGAACGTAACTCATCGACAAACAGTAAAACCTCTGATTATATAAAAAGATCTTTGCAAAATTCTGTCGTAATATTTTGCGAACTTAGTTTCGAAGCTGTTCGAACCTTCGAGTATCGGCGAACAGAAAATGGCGCTTCGCGGAGAATCGTCGTTGTGCGGGATCGAATGGGAGGAGCGCCAGACAGAACGAGGCAAGAGAAAGAAAAAGATTGAGAAAAAAAAGAGCGAAAGAGAGAGGCGGCTGGTCCATTGGTATACCTGGCATTCCCTCCCACTCCACCGAAGCTGGTCAGTAAAAAGTGTTTGCTCTTGCCAACCGGTCGTATCTACCGCGCGACTCCCTACCATCCCTACCATCGCGCAACGAATTCCCACTTCGATCCTTTTTCTCTCTTTCTCACATCAGCTGCATCTTTCTTCCTTATATACCTTCGACTTTTGACCCTTCCTGCCCGCGAGCTCGAACCACGGGGAGTCTGTCCCTCTCCTTTCACTCTACTTTGCCGAGACCGACCTCCTTCCTCGTCAACTCCTTTGCCGTTTTTTTTTCTCTTCCGTTGGCTCAAGGTACACGACAATGGGCACAGTCGTTAGCCACCGACGAGCAGCGATTGGATGTTTCGTCCTTTGTCTCGGATAGGAAGCGGAAGATGGAACGACTTTTTCAATTATCCTTTCAGCGAAAAAAAAAAGAAATAAGGAAAATTTATAAAATAGAAAAAGACGTCGAATGAAAATGTCTAATGATTAAAACGGGAACTTTGTCAGCGATTTTTGATAATAATTTCTCATATCTTCGATACGAGAACTCTCGAATCTCATGCAGGATTTATAATTCGTTTAATCGTCACAACCACATTCCACCGAACCCATCACGTTCGATGAACCGTCTTTTTTCGTCTCTACCTCTTTCCTATTTCCCTTTGTCGCTCTGGTTCTCTCCCGTTTTTTGCCTCTGCCAACAATTGAATGTCCCACGTTTATTTTCGGAAGCCTTAATTTAATTCTCGCCGTTGGACGATGTTAGTGGCATAGCCGGAGGGACGAGCGAGTCCGGACGGACGGTACGGTAACTATACAACGAGGAGAAGAAACAGAGCGATAAAGAGGGCGGCAGACGACGTGAGGCAGCGAGAATGGAAGAAAGGGATAAGAGAGAAGGAAAACGAATGAGAGAAGCGAGTGACGGGGCGAGTTAAAGCGTCGAGAACGTTTTGTTTTGTCGAGCCGACACTCGCACTGCTGCCACTCTCATATATGCACTTCTTTCTCTCTTTCCATCTCCCTCTCTCTCCCTCGCTCTCTCTCTCTCTCTCTCTCTCTCTTTCTCTACTGCATGATGCTCTTTTTACGTCACGAACTCGCCGCACTCGCGACAAGTCGTCGCGATGTGCGAGAAGAGTAAAGAGAGAGAGAGAGAGAGAGAGGGAGAGAGAGGGAGCGAACGCGCTCGTGGAGAAGGCAATGGATTTTTTAATAATAATTATACGAGTCCAGGTGCACACGGTGCATTCACACGTATACGTTGTATACAACGATGAAAGCGAGGGCAACTATAGTCTCAACAATAATCAGTCTAGCAGCAGTTTTACAACCGACTATCGGTTCTCTCACGCCTTCAACGAGAGCACCGGGCACTCCTCGAGTGGCTTTATCTTATCACGAGCGAGTGTACGTAGGCCCGAGTTACACGCCAATAGAACGGTCAACGTACTCGACGAGCAATTCACAATTCGTCACCTGCGTGCAACATTACACCTCGACGTTTCTCATCTTATTGACGAACCGAAATGCCCGATCCCTCGATTCCAGTGGAACAAATCTTACCACGAACCTTTTGAATTAAACCAAACGATTCGAAACCCCTATTTACATTCGACCCTTACTTCATTCAACCCCCTCAATTACCATTTAGACCCCATCTTTCGATCGTTTCAAATCTCTAAAGATATCAAAAAGATCTAAGAAATGAGCACACTTACCCCTGCCATTTTCATCCCCTACCTCGAATCTCCGTAATTCTCATAGGTCGTCTCGTTCCCGTGCGCGAATTCCATTCTACGGCGCATAAACCGGCGATACAGCCAATATCGTACTCGAGGCGTTTTAATAGCGAAACGCCATGCAGCGGATGCATATAGGCTCGAGTTTCAAGGTGCGAGTCTCGCAATCCGTTCGTCCCCTCTGGCTCTTTCGTACACCTTTCTCTCGTTTTCCTTTTTTTTTTCCCTTCCTTCCTCTCGTGTAATATACACACCGAGCGGGCCGGACAGAGACTCGCCGCGGCTATCGTTTTCTCTCGCTCGACATCCACAAACACGCGTCACACACGCGCAAACATTTGCTCCGTACTTGGCTGAAACGAGGGAGTAAAAAGCGTGTGCATGGTGCTCGGTGTGCTGTTCGCTTTGGTTCACGAGTATATATCCAGGAGTCAGTGACACCTCTCGCATCGTCGGCGTCGACGTCGCGGCCCGAAGCTTGATGCTGGGGCAGAAAGCTGCCTGCGGTTTCTCGTAGCCATGGTAACCACCTCTCTCTCTCTCTCTCTTCTCTCTCTCTCTCTCGCTCTCTCTCGCTCTCTCTCTGGTTCTAACTCTCTACGGCTCTTTCTCCCTTTGCTCTTCGTCGCCATCTCCGCCCGCCACCCCTTTTGCCCGCTATATATACACTGCTACTACAAGCATCCCGAGACCTCCGCCTCCACACCGCCTACGCTGTGCTCCTCTACCCACCGCCACCTTTCTCTCCTCTTTCCGCCTTCAATTATCATACCATCTCGCTCGAGCTAACTCCCTCCCCACCCCCCAACCTCCCTCCTCGGCCGCCCTCAACTCGCCCTCCTCTTCTCTTCCACCGTTGCCGGTGGGCTTGTGTGGTAGCTCTCTGCTTCTTGCTCCGATGAACTGCTCTGCCGGTCCACGAGATCGGGGGACAGGGGTGAAAGAGAGAACCGTGAACCAGAAACACGCCAAGAGAGAGAGAGAGAGAGAGAGAAAGAGAGAGAAAGAGAGAATCCAAGGGCTGGAGGAAAAACGAGAGAGAGAGAGAGAGAGAGTGAGAGAGAGACTATAAAGAGTCGAGAGAAGAGGCCACTGTTGCCAAGCCCAGAGTCCTGTAACTCCACTCTTTTGCTATATTGCGGCCTTTCGTTTTTATTGTATTTTAATTCATCTCTTTTCTTCTTTCTTTCCCTCTTCTTTTCTCCCCTCTCTCGCCCACTACTCGCCGCGAAGACAAATCGATAGCAACAACGACGAGCACTGCTGGTCCAATATCATTTTTGTTTTTTATTAATTTTCGATATATATTTTTTATCGTCATTTTTTTAATCGACATTTGCACATAGTTCCATCTAGTACTTTGCTTCCATGTACGAAACGTCGATGGGACGGAACAACGGGTTGCATAAGGCGGAGAACATCAACCTCCTCGATTCGTCTCCCTGGCGTGTTCGAATCGAGACTCGAACCTCGATTTTCTCACCTTGGTCCGACCTCAACCTCTTTCATTCGACCTCTGCAGAAACCATCCAGCCTGAGGTCCGTGATGGGCCTCGGGTTACAACTCTCTCGTTTCGAGCGATTCTTCGCTTTTTCCAATGACCCGCGAGCACGTACTCCGGGCCTTTCTTCTATTCCATATTGTACTTTTTTCACTCTCTCCCTCTTTCTCTCTTCTCGACTTAGACCGCTCGAGCACAACCGAGATTATATATGGATATGCAATACATATACGTGTATATCTATATATTAATAGGCGTCGTTGAACAAGAGTCGCCCAGCTCGTTCACTCTTTTCCTCCTCACTCTCTTGGTGTGTCTGCCATAATGGCGTTTCGTGCGTCGCGTCGTAACCAGGAGTCCGGTAATAGCACGCGATGTACGACAGGATGTATGACTAACAGTCGGTTCCAGCTATTCTGGGAGACACAGAGGAGAGAATGAAAGAGACCAGCGTGAGTTGTGCAAAGTTAGAGAGGATGTCGATGCTGAATTTTGTTCCAAGAGTTATACGAGAAAGAGAGAGAGAGAGAGAGAGAGAGTTAAAGCGATTCCGTAAACGCCAGCACTCGCGGAACCAGTTTTCATGCTCTTTGGGATATGACGTTGTATTTATAGAAACAAACGACTCTCCGACTCTCTGTCCCTCTCCGTTTGTCGCCCGAAGACATTTTCGTCGCGAAATCGACGAAGCGAGAATAACTTTGATAACTTTGATCAAAGTACGAGCGTGTGATTACAGTCTCTAATTGGATCCTTAAAAAATCATGTAGGATTTCATTGTCATGGATGACGTTTATCGAAATTTAAACCATGGACGTCCCGTCCCGCCGCCATTTTGGAGAAAGAGCGGTGACGCGAAAGAGACTGTCGTTGAAATCATCGTCTGGCGAAAGCGCAGACGCCCGAGCAGAGGGGGAGAACGGATGAGCAGAGGGAGACAGAGCGTAAGATCGTCGTTGGGTTAACACAGCCAACGGGACGACGGTGATGCTCCCCTCGGACCAATCCCGTCACAGGGATGCCACTCGACGCGGCACACGGTGACTCGACTCCCGGCTGGAACAGAAACGAAGGGAGAGAGACACGAGTCGACACATAGAAAACGATATAGACACACGTATATACGTGAAATCCTCCCACGCACGCGAGATAGGCGCGGTATAGCCAAAAGGGAGAGAGAGAGAGAGAGCGAGAGAGAACGAACGCGTTCGTTCGCGCGGGAAGATGCGAGAGGGAGGAAGAGAGGATCTCGATTTGCTCGGTGAGAAGACAGAGTGGACCAATCGGGTGATACGATTCTCCTCAATGGAGATAACGATGCACGCCTCGTGTAACGAAACTCGTATCAGATAAGCGACGAAAGGAAGACAGCGAGAGATCGTACGAGAGAAAGCGAGACGGCGATGTTTCGCGAACAAATGGCGAATTCGCCAAGTCGGAGAAAAAAAAGGCGATCCGTGGCGCACCGGTCGAGTGCAGTTAAAAACGCCGCGTACAATCGGTCGTTATTGAAGTCATAAAGTGACCAATGCTCGAGCAAAAACATCGTAAGAAAACAAAAACGGGAGAGAGAGAGAGAGAGAGAGAGAGAGACGTGCTCGTAATTGATAAAGCACCGAGATTGATATACGACACGAGGTAATGGCGATGTTAAATCGGCCAGGTACCTATTTGATCGGTGATCTCACGTGACCACTGCTGAGATACGAAACGATGCGTCAATGTGGGTGAACGAAGATTAAATGATTTTTCTCCAAGTGGTTTCTCTTGAGAGACACGAGTGCTACCAGATGTCTGGAATACACTGTGGATGATGATATTTCCCTGGAATATCCGGATCTCGTTGGTACAGCAACGGAGCTAACGGTATTCCTAGAGCGAAGCGGTGAACGAAGAAGGAGGCGAAGTGGAAGAGAGAACGTTGATGGCGTGGGATATACCGGGAAAGAGGGAGTCAACCAGGCAAAAGCTTCTCTGTACGTATATATACCTCTTGGATGCTGCTAGCTGCTGCTGCTGCTGCTGCTGCTGCTGCGGAGAGAGAGCAAAGGAGATATATATGGAGAAGAAAGCGCAGACATTGAGTACAGACATAGAGAAAGACGGAGCGCGAGGGTGGGGACGTAGAGAGGAGAAAGTCAGAGATGGAGTCTCTCGTTCTCTTTGTCCCACTTGAAACCCCCACGGGGTTCTCTCTGTGAGACCATCCAGGGAGAGAAAGAGAGAAAGACAGCGGGACGGGTGGTAAGGGGAGGGATTGAAGGGGGGTGAGATCGAGGGTTGAGTACGAGGATGAGGATACAGCAGTGATGGTGGATGGTGTGGACGCACGGGATGGAAGACGAGCTGCGCGCGGCTCCTCCGGAGGAGAGGATCAATAGAGACACGGAGACGAGACCTCTTTCCCTCTCTCCTCCTCTCTTCCTCGCCTCTTCACCTCACTGTGCAACCCTCCACCCCCTCGTCTCATCTCGACGTTGGCGGCGTTTACTACTCCTACACAATTTCTCTCTCTCTCTCTCGCTCTTTCTCGCTTTCCCTCTTTCTCCCTCTCGTTTTCTCTTTCTCTCTTTCACTCCCCAAGGGGAATTGCTGCAGAGGCGAGCGAGCTTCCACCTCCGTCAGGGAGTTTCGCTCTAGAACGGAGGTAACAGCAGCACGAATCAACCCGCAGCACCATCAGAAACCCTCGAAAGCAGTGAACCCTCCGCATCGTTCTCTCCTACTCCTCATTCTCGACCTTTCTCACTTGCTCGCTATACGTTCATCCAAACTCTCTCTCTCTCTCTCTCTCTCTCTCATCCACCGCCCTCCAGGCATCATCACTCGGCTACCGCCACTCGGATCCTCCTCCGGCTTTTCCCAGGAAGGTTGAGTATGCCGGATAGAGGAGGAGGCACAATAATAGTTATAGTGTGCGCTGTACCCAAGTTGCAGCCACTTGGATCAGTCAACCGGTTCTAGTATGAGGTAAAATTTCACGACGAGAGGAAATGTCGTCACGAAGAAAGAAAGAGGGTGCGAGTATTCGCGACCTACCAGATTCCTCTCTCGGTCGTTGAAATTATTTTGGTAAACCAGGCAAATGTGACCTCCAACGATGTAGAATTTCAGGCTTTTCCTAAATTTGGGTTAAGGTTGAACAACCTGCAACAATTACGCTGTTTTTCACAACTGTGACATTTTTTTTACCCCACTTCTGTTTGACGATTCCACGATTTTTCAAAGGATGCACACCTTTTCTTCGTTTTCATAGTTTCCATCCTTATATTTTTCAGTCTCTTTTGGCACCGAGATTTGTTCCCTACTTCGCTATGGCGAAGTAGGGAAAGCTAAAAGTAATCCAGGGACTACATCGTAAAGGAAGAGATTTCGTGACTTTGACGTTTTTTTTTCGTGGTCCAATGTGATTCTCCTAAAATCTACCGAGACGACTTTCTAGAGTTCCTCCTAGAGAACGGAGAACCAGATATATATATATATATATTGCGAGCATTCATGATGGAATATGGTAGTATAACCACGATGGAGAGAGAGAGAAAAGTACACGGAGTGGGCTTAATGTTGCGTGCGGTGGTGAAGTTGCGGCGGCGACCACACCGGAGGATGCAAGAAGAAGGGGTTTGCTCCGGTGGCTGGGATGGCTGACTCCGTTGGGTCTTATAACGGCTGGTGCGGGTAGATTTGCGCCAGTGAGCATTCGTACGTGAGCGTATGCGTGTGTCTTTCGTGCCAAAGTCTTGGTAAGGGAAAAACCAGCCAGGCAAGAAGCAGAGAATATCAGGACTGAGGTTTCACAAAACCACGAGCTTCGGCTTTAGGTCTCTCTGGTACGAGAGCAAAGCATAGAAAGAGAGAGAGAGAGAGAGAGAGAGAGAGAGAGAGGGCGAGTGAAAAAGAGAGAGAGAGAGCAACGTTGGGGGTAATGTTCCGTGATGAGACGCCTCGCGGATTCATCGAGGAGAGAGAGCGAATGGCGAAGAGTCGTGAGATGGCAAGACGATCGCAGGGAAGGGAAGAAAGAAAAAAATATGAGAGAAGAGTTCGTGGCTGGTGGCGAGGGTGGAGGGGGGAGGGAGCAGAGAAATGGAAAAAGAGAGGACAGGGAAGAAAAAAGAGGCGGAGTAAACAGATGAGAGGAACGAAAACGGCGGCGAAGCTCTCCGCTGCTTGCTCTAATTCTAAAGAGCACTTTTGCGGACTCGGTTCATTCTCTTTCTCTCTCCCTCTCTCTCTCTCTCTCTCTTTCTCTCTCCCTCTCTGTCCCTCCCCTTCTTTCTTTCCTCGTGATTCTATATCCGATTCTACCCTCGCTACGGCCCGCTGTCTCAGGATGCTTTTCTTTCGCGAGGAACAAAAGTTTTTTTTTCCTTCCTCTTCGAGAAAAATATCGTCGGCTCTCGTGAATGTCGTGAACGCTGCTTTGGGTTCGGGCTGGATGATGAAAAACGCATTTCTCTCTTTTCGTGGGGAGAACGAGATTTCGTCTTGGTTCTTATATCTCGGCGACTGCAGAAAAGATGTTGGCCCGAGAGGAAAATTCTTTCGCGCGCGTATAACGTGAAATATCGAAATTGAAAGAAAGAAGGGACTCTCTTTCGCTCACAGACATTTCTCGAAGACAAACACTCCGTAGGGGAACTAAGATTAAATTCGTATCGCGCATGGTTATCGATTGTTCGATTCTCCCATTGTTTTTTCCTATTTCTTCATAATTCATCAATTTTTCGGTAAAATAGCGAAAAGACACGAGTATAATTTTAGATATTTCGTTAGACACGATACAGAGAAACATATAGCGAAGTGTACGAATCTCTCTCAATTCCATCCCCCCCTCCTCCCCCGCTCAACCCAGCTCACCCTCACCCCCTTCACCGGCCCTGTCCCTACGAAATCAGCCAACCTGATCGTTCCTTCCAACGACGAGTTTCCCCACCACCTTTCTCACGTATTGCAGTGATTAATTTGAATCATAGTGAATAGGCTCTCAGAGGCTTTACTGACTGTGAAGTTCTCTCGCGTCCCCGGGCAAGTACAAATCCGTAATGCCTTCGGAGAGACCGACTTGCTTTTGCTCGCTTTGAGCGCGTCTACTCGCGTCTCCGTTCGCGACGAATCCGAGAAACGTTCCACGCTCAACGTTCCAAAAACCACCCTCCATTTTTGTTCGTATTAACCACGTTCGTTTTTATTTTATTTTTAATCCGTAGTATAAAACACTCTTAAATAAGGATTGACACGAATTAATTTCTATTAAAGATCGTTTTTCTTTATTTATTTTTATTTTTGTCGCTCGTTTGTAGAACAATTTTATTGTGTTACACGTTTGATTCGATACGACGACACACCGCAAACTCTGTTTGCTGCTTCGTTCCGCACCCGAGGATGGCACGTCGCTTATATATAGGTGTATATATATATATATATGCACAAGGAGTAGTATAATAGAGCACGATGCTCGTGGCGAAGAGAAGGGAGGGTTTCGCTACCACGACGATTACCGCGGAACCGGAAGGGGCGCGCGTGGTTGTGGGGTGTGCGAGGGACCGTCTTAAATCACTTGGGTTCTCCCTCTCTCTCTTTCTCTCTTTATATGTATGCGACTCCCGCGCGTACGAACCCCGCATCGGACTCGTGCTTCTCTCACCAAAGCCGCGAGTTGCGTGACAGCATCGGCACTGCGAGAGGGGTGCCTCTTGACTATTCGGGCGCACCGGATTCCATTATAAGACTCGTACGGAGTCAAACTTCCCAAATATCTCGAATTATTACAATAAACTTGAGAAATTACTGGATGCTGCGCCCAATTTTCGTGCCCACAAGATCGAGAAACACTATAATAAAATTAAATACGTAAAATTTGCAAAAAATTTCAAAAAAAAAAAACAATGAATGTATAAATAAATATTTAAAAAATTGTGAACGAGGATATTGCTTGGAGAAATATAACGAGCTTGGAAGAATCTTGAACAAAAGTCTCTTCGACACGTCGTCGAAAATTCTCGATCGCTCGTTCCTCGAATTTCTCCCTCGGGCGACACTGCGAAGATCGAGTCAAAATTTTCGGTACACGGTCGGGGCTACCCTTCGAGCTTTTACGACGCATCGCTCGGCTTCGTGGCCGAAGGTTCTTCGTGTCCATCCAATAAAAAAAATATATATACGAGCACTGTCGTTAAGTTACAAACCAAAAAAGTAAAAAGGCGACGACGGTACATAATTTTTGTTTCGAAAACAGAGGAACGCGATGTAACACGAGATTCTCTCGTCAGACCACCGTCACATCTTTTTTTCTCTTGCTCTCTCTCTCTCTTTCTCTCTCTCTTTCTCTCTCACTCTCTCGACTCTTCAATTCCGCGTCACCGAGGCGTCTAGTCAATGCGAGACGTGACACGTAATAAACACAATTTCGAACGAACAAGGCAGCTCTTTGTCCCAGAAGTTTGCCTTTTGCTCCGAATTTAGAACGTCGAGAGTGGAGGGGAGAACGATGATCGCCGAGTTTCACGAATCGGTAACGAGAAATATTAATTTAAATAAAAAACAAAAACGACCGAGTAACGGGTTCAGCGTTAAATATGGATCGTCGAACGAGTGTCGAGAGTCGAGAGTATCGCGATATAAAAATCAAATATCCATAATTTCGTTTCAATTTCTTTAAATATTTTATTTTTTATTACTGCATACCAATATATATATACAGATATACAATGTAACGTGCGATGACTAGCGATAAACCAGAGCGGGCAAAGTAGAACACGGGTGCCAAAGCGCGAAAACGTAACTCTCGTCGTTTCAATTTCTCTCTCTCCCTCTTCTTTTTTTCATTCATTTTTATTCTCGTAATGAGAACCTCTCTCAATTCGGTACTCTCGTCCCAGGGCGGTATCCGGTTTCACTTTACCTCGGGAAAATTGCATCGGTACAGTTTTAACGTTATTTAAAAATTATGAATTTTCACAGCGACGTTGAAAATTGCGAGAGATTCGTCCCTGCGCTGTGTGGTGTTTATGCGAGGGATTGGGGGTGGCTGAGTGGTTGGGGGTGGTATTGCGGGGGGTTTGCATATCACGAGGATTTCTCTCACTCTCTCTTACTCGGAATTAGTGCGAGTAGACCGAAAACCGAGTCAACCCCATCTACCCCCCACCCCCATATTCCACCCTCAACCTCCTACCCACCCCAATCTCCTGCTCTTTTTTTAGAGGCCTTCCAATTACTCGCGTTTAGTTGCGTTTTTCCACCCGAATGCCCGCTCTATGATACACTCTCGCTCGCACTCGACCCACGTGCTCGCGTTTGCGGTCTTTTAGTTACCCACCAAACCCACTTACCCCTGGCGCACACTCACACGTTCATCGACCGTCGAGTTCGAAAAAGGACACAACCGACATATTTTATTAACGCGAAAACTGGCCGAGATACGACCTTTTGAATTTCAACTTACAACCGGACGCACATGTCGATTCTCACTTGCAATATCGTCCTGTATACACCTGTGAGCAAAAACCCGCATGATATTTCTTCCTATGTTTCTGTGTGTTAGCGCCTTCGACCTACCCCCTGAGCTCGATGAGAGTATGTACGTGCACCATACATATTTTATATCGTGGTATGGAATCGCTTGGGAGCGATAGGAACGAGAGAGAGAGAGAGATAGAGAAATTTGAGAGGTATACACACATAGTCGTGCCAAAGGGGTAGTGATTGACGGGGTGCCATGCTAAGGATTGCCAATCAAATTCTCCGATTAAATCTCATTTTGTGTGTAACGTATATGTAGGACGATTTTTTTAAAAATACGAGCAAGTTACAAGTCGAACTACGAATTATAATGCGATTTATAACGTTCACATAGTTAGTTTTAGAGGTGAATTTTTGCCGGGTTCGAATTCAAGGTATAGTCATCGTGTGATAAAAATACTCATTGATAATTAATTTCTACAAAAATATGTTATTTATTAAAATATGAATATCGACCGCAGGAAATAATAAGATGAAATTATATAATTAAAAATAATATATTTAATATTTACAGCTTCCGTCGAGACTGAAAGACTTTTAGTAGAGCCGTTGCTCGACGCTCGTTCCTCACGGCAGATGCGGGGTGAATCTCTGTAAAATCGATGTCTCGCCGACATATGTTGTTTCTCTAAAATATCGATCGGCTTTTGCATCCGGAGTTAAAAAAAATTACGATCTTTATTAACGGAAGTAGAAAAAGACGTTTCGTGAATCGACGATATTAAATGAATTTTCGAAAAAGCACCACGTTTGTCGGATATTTATGTAAACGATAATGGAAGAGAGACACAGGACGCACTCAGCGCTCGGTACTGCGGTTAAAACGGGAACTATCTTGGCATGGTGGGGCGCGAGTGATTATTCTATATGTATATATCTCCGTTGTAATAGGAAAATATATAGTTCTGACCTGAAAAATTCGAGTCACGCTAAGCGAGACTTTCTTGTCCGTTTAGTTCATATTGGACATGCATATCTCATGACCAACATTAGACGTTAAAAGTCCAAACGCTACACACGACTCGCTACCTCGTACGTACGAACGACCGTGCCAAGAATTGTTTCGAATTACAGTTAGACTTCGGATACGAGACACAAATTTGTCCAAATATTTCGTTTACGGCACACGTAGCAATCTTGTTTTTATGTTTTTCCTTAATCGAGCAAAGTTACGTCCAATCTCACTCACACCTCGTACAAACAAATATTCATGCGCGTCAAAAACTCTAAACTCTTCTTCTAAAAATAAAAATCTCAAATTCATTCGACTCGATCGAATTTAAAATTGAAATCCACTTTGTTATTCTTCTATCCAATCCTTCCGTTGATCTAAAAATTCAATTTTTTCCCACGAAAAAAAAACCCAAAAAAAACGAATTAATTTTCACGAAAAACGTGTTTTAGAAAAATTTAAAGACACTTTTACGCCGCCTCGGTCGTGCTTCGGCGTCGATCAATTCGAAGTCATCTTTTGGTCGTTCGTGCTCGAGGGGTGGAGGAGGAGGAGGAAGAGGAGAAGGGGGTTCGAGAGGAAAGAGGGTGGTCTCTCGGGCGATAATACAACGCGGTTCTAGTACCTACTTGGCTCTCGCATGTTGCGACGAGGCGGTCTCCGTGGTCGCACATCAGTCTCAGCATGCGACCCCGTGATGCTAAATCCCCGTAAATATACACACGCGCCTTTCGTGCAACACACACGTACGCCGTATGTATATTCTATATATACCGCGATACGTAAATGTGGCGATATAACGCGGAGAAACCTCGCGCGCACTATCGCGACAGAATTATACAGGTAGACATACCTATATCCAGCGAGGACGATGATTGCTGATATGACATGCGACCGTCTTGAACGATATAGGCCTGCACGACATACTCGCCTTATTCACATTTTCCTATACCTATATCTTATAGATCCGTTGTCGTCCTCTCCTCGCCCTCTCCTCCTCCTCCCTTCGCCCCTTTCTCGCGTCCCCCGACCCACCGCGAGTTCCTTCCACGACACACCATTTTGCTATACGTAAAAAAAAGAAAAATAGTAGAATATCGACTAAGGGAATATCGTCGAGGGATGGGATGGTAGGAGGGGGTGAATTTTACTATTTCGTAAAAGTGAAATATTTTTTCCTCGTAACTGACCCAAGCCTCGTAATTTTCACGAATATTGGTGAAAAAAATGTACACGAATTTTTTTAATTTGAAACAATTTTTGGAGGTCGAGATTGAAAGGATCGTTTCGTTATATTCGTGAGTATGAAAAGTATATCGCGCAATGCGTTCGCGAATCTATGAAACGACGAATGGAGGAATTTTATTTCGCGAGACGAAGAAAAGAGAAAAGCATTGGTAGGATGTTGCGCGAGGGTGCGAAGGTATAATAAAAAATAACACAAAACGAGAACGTACGAATAGAAATAGAAATAGACTTTAGCGTGTATTGGAAGGAAGGGCGTGCGGGCGTAAAACTTTACGAGAGAAATCGGCGTTGCGAATGTCTCAGGGATTGGTGCGACGATCGAGAATCTCGCGTTTCGCGTTATTGCCATTTATTGTTTTTCTTTTTTCTTTTTTTTCCCTCGTTCGTTCTTTCTTTTTATCGAACTTCCAGTAATACGAGTCATCGAGGGGATGGACGCGTATCAAACTTTGAGCCTGCGACACGATAACAATATTCGGGTTCAATTTTCTGTTCGATAAATACAATATTGTTCAGACGTTTTAATTTCTGACGAGTTCAAAAATAACTGCAACAAAATTTGAAGAAAAAATTCCAGAAACAATGAAATTGAACAAAAAAATAACGATAGGTAAAACCAAAAACGTCACGTCTATCGAACCAAAAAAGTCACGTCTATCGAAAAATGTATTTTCGAAAAAGAAGACGAACAAACGCCGCCACGTTTTACCATTACGAGACGAAGCAAATGTAGCAATTTGTCGAATTCTATTTCCATCGCGTCGAGAAACTCACGAGGCAACGATACCACGGTTAAAACGGTAGGAAAGTCTTATCCGTCGATCTCTCGCGGGCTCCTCGCAAATAAAATAAAAAAAAACGCCTAAGAAAAAGAAGAAAAAAGAAATTACACAAACGCGGCGAACTTCGAGTCCCGAGACATCGGAAGTTTCCTGAAGTACCGCGCACGAGACTCGACGATGCGCACTGTGTAATCACGTTGGCATGCGCGCGGTCGTGTTCCTCGATTGGACGTTTCCTCGAAGTCGTTCAAGGCCGGAAAAGCCAAGGGAAGTAAAAATAAAGAAGAGAGGAAGGCAAAGAGAAAGAAAGAAAGAAAGAGAAAAAACGACGAGCAAAAAAAAGAGAGAAGAGTAAGAAAGTATTGTAAAGCCAAGTGGTCGAACTGTCCGTTGGCTCGGGGGGGGGGGGGGGGGGGGGGGGGATACTCGCTGAGTTTTGCTGCATAATACGCTGGGCGCGCCTTCCTCCCTATCGACAAAGGTACACGAGCGTAGCAATACGAACCCGAGAAAAAAAAAAGAAGAAAAAAAAAGAAGAAAAAAAAACGAAGCAAAATAGTTTCACAACGTGTACTTAGAGTTCGCTTCGTATGCATATGGGCTTGAGACATCGCGGTCATTTGTCTCGGGAGTGTGTGCGTTCGCGTTTACGCGATGTGACCGCAGGACGAGCGTAAGTGGACGTTTCGGTCGTGACTGTGTGGGTTTTGTGTCCGTTGAGAAAAGCCTCGCGAGCTTTACAACCTTTTTCGAAGCTTTCTTTTTTTACACCCTCTTTCTTCAGCCCTCTCACCCTTCATCCCTCTTCCTCTCTCTCTCTCTCTCTCTCTCTCTCTCTCTCTCTCTCTCTCTTCCTCTCTCTCTCTCTCTCTCTCTTTCTCTCTTGTTGAACTCTCAAGATGATAACCAGATTCGTGTATGTAATATGGTAATTATTGCGCGATGCTGACCACGCGGGCGATTCTCGAGCCTCGTAGCCGAGGTCGTGCCTACCGGTGTAACGGCTAATTAATCACGACGCTGCGTCGTACCCGTATAGCATGTTCTCGTACCCCCCTCGTCTCTCGAGAATTAGACCTTGACTCGAAGCTTGCGGCAGAACATTTTATATTGGAATCGCGATAGAATATACGTTTTAATAATGAAACTATGTAGGTACTTATATAATTATCTCCGGTCTATACAGCACACGTTATTCTTTTTATTCTTCATTGTTATCGAACATCGCTTAGTTTTGCACTGAAAATGTAAAGATATTCCAAACATTTCGTTTCTTTTTTTTTTTGGAAAACTGACGGATATTTTGTTTTTAGAAAATAAAATAAAATTTATTAAAAATTGTAAAAATAGTGGGGATCGTTTAGCATTTTGTTTTAAGACTTGACGCGTATTGTTTATTTATTTATTTATTTTTCACTGCTTTTATAATGTTCTCTTTTATCGTCGGTTTTAAAACGAGCAGGCACGAGATTGCATCTTCGATCTCGCGATGCCCGTTACTTGGTCAAGTGAAAGCCCTTTTCTCTAGGCCTCGCGACTTATTTTTTCCCGCGAGCCTAGGTCGAAAGAAATATTTAAAGCCCGTCCGATGACATCTCCGCGCATGCAACCATCTTATTCTTTCCTCGCCAACATCATCACGGTCCTTTCGTGAGCCTCGACGCTTTTGTGTTTTCTGTCGCTTGCTCGAGAACCTCCCTTTCGTTGGGTATATAAAAAAAGAAAACAGAAAAAAAAGAAAAAATAAACATTAAATACCTCGCTCACCCCCGATCAAGATTCGTTTTTCTTCCGGTGAAATGCAAATTGCGCGATTAATTGCGTGGCTCGTCAGTGCGTTAATTAGCCGAAGATAAGGAAAATAGTTCACGAGATTTTATTTTCTTTATCAATCCCATTGCGCGTAGGTTTATTCGACGTTAAACTATATAGATTCGTCGAGAATCTTCGTACCAAGAGGAGCGAGACTCGCTAATAAAAAAAAAAGAATATTAATTTTACAAAACAATCCTAGTGTTTCTTTTTTTCTTTTATTTTTTTAAATAATCTAACGTACATAAAAAAATCAGAAATATCGTTGAATTATTGTAATTTTATTAAATACACCGATGACATAATCCAAAGATACGAAGAAATATAACGTGCAACAGCTCAGGGTCGAAAAAAGAAAATAAAGAATATAAAAAATTGAATAAAAACGAAAGAAAAATCAAGACAGGAGAGAAATGCGAGTCGTACCCGTGATAAGACTGAATAATTAAGGCGATTGTGGCACGAAGCGGTATACATACTATAGTTGAAGTTTTATGTATGACGAGAGCTTCGAAGACGTTGAATCAAACAAACGTTGGTAATTAAGTGGGTTAAAGGTGGAAAAGCGAGAAGCTACCCTGGTCAATGCCGCATGGCGACTACGTTGAACCTAACGTGAATGTACACATGTGTATAACCAATATATACGCGCAATGGCGATTTATACGTACAGTATATAGTCTTGAAAGAAAAAGTGGAAGAGTAACCGCTTCCATTTCACTCGTTTCCTAACTCGCCGGACGTGCTTCTTTTTTTCGGGATCGATAAGGGGGGTTGTCGAGGAGTGGGGACGATTGGCCTTTTGGTTAAGGGTCGAGGAGGAAAGCGAGTGGTTTTTATAGCCAGTAAAGGGACCGGGAGGGTCTCTCTCTCTCTCTCTCTCTCTCTCTCTCTCTCTCTCTCTTTCTCTTTCTTTCTTTCTTTCTCGACGCTCGGAACGGCGCGCGCGACGCGATCGTCGTTTCTCGGGTACCCTACTCGACCAGAGTATCCCTAATATACGTCATCGGTTAACGGGCCGCTCACGCTCTCCTTTTTCTATCGCACTCTCTCCTCCGCACCCTTCCCTCCCTCTCCCTCTCTCTTTTCTTTCCCTTCCCTTAACTTCTAGCTCGTGTGTCCCTTTCACCCTCACTCGCGTATATCGAGAGCATTCGTACTTAGATATATATGTAGAGATAGATAGACGTGTGTGGACACACGCTTGATGCGAAAGTGGTCGAATCTGAGTTTCTGTCAAATCTTCTTATCGCGAATTCTTCGATAGTATATTTTTTTCGACAACGTTTTGCACATGCAGAAACATATTTTTCTTGCGACAATTACAGGAATATCAGAACAACGTATGATTTTGACTTTTGATTTTTGTGATTGTTTTTATTTCGTTTTATTGTGTGAAAATGAAAGAAATCTGGAAAAGTATTATACTGTTTTTTGTTTTATTTCGTGTAAAAGTAGAATCCGGCGGTGAGGATTGCAGCTGAGGGCGAGCGAAAGAGTCTCGAACGACCGAGAGCTGAGCAAGAGTATCATTTTACAGAGCGGTATAACAGACGAAAGAAACAGGGAGTGTGTTTGTGTGAGAGAGAAAGAAAGAGAGAGAGAGAGAGAGGTATCTACCGAAAACCGAACCGAGACAAATTTCGCAAGCGTTACAGTCATAGTACATTACGGTAGAAAGCATCAGTACAGAGCCAGAAAAGAGACCCTCTCACCCGGTCATTACAGCTTCGCCCGCCGTGCCAAATTTTTCTCTGCGCCAGACTATTGCATAAACATCGTACCAAAATAACATTATTTCTAACATTCGAATTATTATTAATAACATCTTTATTATCGATAACATTAAAAAAATTATAATCGAAGACAAGATAACATTTTTTAATAATTCGAACATAAACGATATCGGATAATCGGGCATCGAATACCGATCGTGGACAAGTGGCCGAACGACCAGATTTTATACTCTACGCACCTATCGAAGCTGAGACGACTATGTCCGTGATCGGAAACGATGGAACTCACTCTCTTCGTACGGGAGTTGAGACGGAAAACGAGAGAGACAGAAGTTACGTACCTGTGCGAGTGTGTATTTGTCATTGTGCTGGGGGAAGGTAACGGCGGCGGGTGCGATCCGTCGCGAATCATTGATCGAAGATCTAAGACGAGAGACGCGGTGAGGTCTCGTGAAGGAGAGAGAGAGAGAGACGGAGAAAAAGAGGGAGTGAGAGAGAGAGAGAGAGAGAGAGATGCCAGGTGTAATAAATATCATTGGTTTCGCTTCTTGATTCTAGCACGCGGCTACCGTAGAGACCATTCTCGTAGACACATATATATATATATACATGTATAGATACGGGGTCTCTCTGCATGCCCTCGTTTATGACAAGTGCGCATAAAGAACTGCGCACGCATAAATATACATGCACCAACATATCGGCCTGTCGTTGCTCGAGTTTCACGCGCCCTCGAAAAATTTCAATTAAATTATTCTCAAACGTGAAACTTAAGTTATAAACAATAATGAAAATTACCAGCTCGTAAAGTCGGATATCATCGTCGTTTTAGAGATTCGAGCTCGATTACGAGAGAGAAATAAAAATAAAAAAAATTTAAAAAAAAAAGTAAAAATTATCATATTTCGGCGAAGCGACGAATGTCGCGGTCGTCTCATTTGACATCATAGTGCCAAGTTTATGCGCGTTTTCCTCGCATCTTGGCCGCTAGCGAACGAATTCGAATTTACGATTCACATCGCGGATGAAAATAAGCGTGTAAGACCGTTTAGGTGCTCGAGGGCCTCGGCTACTCCGCTCGACCACAATCGCAATATTTCCGCGTGGTGTGGCCGACTCTTTCATTCGTTCGTAGATTATACGTACTGTAAAATAGTATTCGCGTATACGTGTACGTAATGCGAATGTCGTGTGCGCCAGGCCAGGTCTCGTTAAAATAACGACTACTTAAGATTTGAGAGGCTCGTACACTCGTGACCGTGTGTTTCCTAATTACGATGGGCGTATAACGATCGAGCCTGCTCGATCTATTTCACAGATTTTGACATTTTCAATTCTCCCGGAAGAAAATGTCGAAATTTTTGCCAGAAAAATAACAACTCGTGAACGAAAACATAACTGGAAAAATGATTAATTTAAATTAATGAAAATTGATGAAAATTGATGAAATTTTTTTAAACTTAATTAATTGATAATTTTTTTTTTTAGATTCAAATAAACGATGCATTTTTTTCTTAATTTTCCATCGAGTTACGAAGATTTATTCGAATGGAAAAAAGTCGTTTAATCGCGAGACGATCGTGTCGCTTTTTTCGTTGCGAGCTTTACGTCCTTACGTTAGAAGTTTCATCTCGCGTTTTTGTGGAAAACCTAATGGATTCCGCGTTTCGCATCTTGCCGCAAGAGGCGCGCGTAACGTCCTACGAGATGTGCCAAAAAAGTTTACTCGAGCGCGTAACGACGAGCGTATATTCTGTCGTATAGGCGAATTTCACTCTCGTCCTCCTTTCTGCTCGAGCTTTTCGCCACCGTTCGGCAAAGTGTAAAAATAGCGTAGCTCACTCGAGTCGACGACGTCGTATAAGCCCGGCTGTACGACGAGCTTAACGCGATATTATTCTCCGGCTTCGACTCACACCCTCCTTCCGCCCTTTTCAACAACTTTAAGGGACGATACGAAATTCCTTTTCACATATAGATATCGTATATTTTACGTCTTTCTCGTAAAGAAATTAAACCGTACAAAAATAACCCGAAATTTTAATAAAAGTTCCATTACAATTACGAGCGAATAAAAAATTCATCGAAAATCTGGACAAAACGTTAATTTTTCATTTTATGTTTTCTTCTCGTCGAGATAGTAAAGCGGGCAACATCACGACGGGAACGGAAACCACAGCGAGCATAACGGCAGAGAAGAGCAAGTCGAAGAGAGCACAGGGCGGAGCTCAGCTGCGCTCGAAAGGGTGCGCGGCTACCCCGGTCGCGCGATTACAGCGCGGAGGCGCCGCGTGTACCGGGAAACGAGAGCATTGTGACGGTCGTGCGTACGTCGTCGTCGTCCACGTCTCGGCTTTGTCGTCCTCTCGTGGGAGAAATCCCAACGAATTCACATTTTCGTAAATCTCGTTTGCACATGGTGACGAGTCTACAAGGGTACAAAATGTAGCGGTGAAACAGAAAGTTCAATTACGTTTTCCATTTTAGGTCTATTTTATTCTTGTAATTTGAATTTCAGTTTCGTTCATTTTATTTTTATACGAATCTACCGTAGTACCGATTAAAAATTCTCGAGGTTGGAAAAAGAACTGACATCGTTACAATAAATCGGAAAAAAAAGAAATTGATTTTAATCGATCAATCGTATTGCCTGAATTTCATCGAGCAACATTGCGATAAGAGTAATTTCTCGAATTACAGATACCCCCGACGTTCTCTCGAAGCGGAATGGACGCGATCCAAGAGAAGCATACAGAGTTTCTCGCTCGTCCGCGGACGAGGTGGAAATATCGAAACCGGCACGAACTAAAAAGTAATCAAAGATTGCTCCGACGATGACTCGCGATATCGATAAAAATACGATAAAAACATATCGCCCACAATTATATTTATTAATGTCTCTAAATTTCTCATACCTGCTTCAATCAAATTAGCCACTACAATTATTAAACCGAAATCACCGAAACCTAAAGCGAAAAACACATAAGAAGAAAACAGCGTTAAAATTCGAAAAGAAAAGCAGAGAAAAAAGGCGCTCGAGTTATCGCGAGGGTTGGACAACGAAGAAGAAGACGATAAGTATGTGAAAATGTACAGATACGTAGCGCGCATTGAATTTACGTCGAGGGAGGTGAACGAGAGGAACGAAGAGGTGGCGGTGGAAACACGTAGAGGCGTATGATTACTTGCGGTGCAGGGTAGTCGAAGCGGTGAGCGGGGGGATAGTGGGAGGTGGGCGAGGAAGGGGGTCAGGGGAGGAGGAGGAGAAGGAGGAGGGGGGAGTTTTACCGGGTTGGAAGTAGCGGCGGCGGTGGTGGTGGTGGTGGTGGTGGTGGTTAGTGGTGGAGGAGGAGACGAGCGTCGCTACCACCGACGCTGTGCGTCGTTCCCGCGTCGTCGTCGTCGAGGCGAGACGACTCAGCGAACCTACAGAGGGACATAACACGAACTGACACACAAACACACGTACACGGACATAGATTGGAGACGTGAACGTATACGCGACAGAGGGAAAAAGCGAGATAGAGGGAGTTGCGAGAGTCGCGCACTCGTGGAGGGTAGCAAAGAGCGGAAGGGTGAAGTGAGGCGAGGAAGAGAGAAAGAGCGAGGGAGTGAGAAAGAGAGAGAGAGAGAGAGAGAGAAGGAGTGAGAGAGAAGGAGAGAGAGAGAGGAGAGAGAGCTCGAGAAGGTGGAGAACGCGACGACGAGGTGGAGAAGAAGGTTATCTGCGCTCTCGGCTGCTCCGTCGACTTTGTGACAAACGGTGAACGATTATCGGGACGAAACGCGAGGATTATCGTAACGATGTAAAACTAAAAGAAGAAGAAAAAGAGAAACGAGTAAAGAATATAAAACGAAATTAATGACGCGTGTCATCGATAATTTTGGGAATGGACGAACGATATTGAGTAGATGAGAGAAAGAGCGTCGCGTGATTCGGAGAGAACAGTGACAGTGAAATTTTAACGAGGATTATGGAAGAATGAGGAATGATAAGCGATACGGGACGAAGGTAGGAGAGTCGATGTGACGAGAAGAAAGGTCGACGTTGCGAGCCAAAGTTAAGACGGGCCCAGTACGGCGAATATTCGCGGGAACCATTCGACGTGGCGAGAAACAATCACGGTGAATAAAATAATTTGGAAAAAAGCAACAACAATATAAAAAAAAAAACAAAAAGATGATAAAGCGGGTTAACGAATTTTACAGTATTTTGAAAAAAGCTGAACTTTCGACGGGGATATACTTATGTATATGCGGGTTCGTTGTGATATTTCTTAGTGACGAGAAACGATCTGTCAATCGGTACGTCGTTTTTCAAGAAAAAAAACAATAATCGAAATAATAAAAAAATAGTAAATTAATTCAATTAGAAAATAAATTTAAAACAAAAAACATTTAGAAAGGAAAAATTGTGTGCGCGCGACGAGATAATCGAGGATCGCATGGCTCGAAATTTCGACAATCGGATTGTTAGTGTTGTATCATCGACGAAGTTGCGGATCGGCGGTCAGCGATGAGATCGAAACCGGTGGCGAGGAGACTGGCACAGGGTGAGTGACGTTTTGTTTTGTTTTTTTAAAATTGGTCGTTTTATATCGATTAGGATTAATTTATTGAACTGTCATATTTTTATATTCGTGAATTCGAAGGAATTCTTCGCATATGTATGTTTTTTTCGCGAATCGTCCGTTTGTCGGGTAAGCGACGGATGTCTTTTTAGGAAACGATAAAAATTGAATTAATTTCGTCACGACAGGTGTAAATATCGATCGGCCGAAATACGGTGATGAGGAAAGAATCGACATTTTGCTCGCGTATACGTGAGTATTTTATTTCGTATCGTCCGAACGTTCGATAAAACGATCCGTGATACATCGGGGTTTATGACGATACGCGAAACGGGGTGCGCGGGCGCGAGTTTCGGATTTTTTATGGACCGACAAATGGATCGTGCCAAACTCGCCCGGCACGTTCCTTCTCCTTACTCCTCGCTAGCTCTCTCGGCGGTATTCTTATCTATTTTCAATTTCATTGTTTCAACGTCGAGCGTCTCTTTCGACGTCGACGATTTATCGCCCTCTCGTAACTCGAGAGGTCGCGACACTTCGTAATTGACGATAAACGAGCGGCTTGCGAATCAACGAATTTTAATTTTCGTTCACTATTTTTCATAACTATTCGACTCGTGGCGAATTAATCGAAAAGAATTCGATCGAGTTGAAAAATAAAAATGCGTATTCCTTTTGATCGAAAATAAAATTAATTCAAATCTAATAATCATCGAAAGTCCTGTAATTACACAATTTTAATTTAAGAAAAAGCATCGCATCCTCGTAATTCCAGCCGGGAAAACTCGACGTCGAACGTTTAACGCGTAAGCTCGATCGATGTATGGACGACACGTATATATTCTTCCCGCGCAAAAAGTCTACACGTGTCGGACACATGCCGATAAAGCTACCAGTGAAGAATAAATATGATAGGCCGATAGGCTAATGGACGAGAACGCTCGTGGTTCGTCGGCACGTTTTTATCTTAGAAGGTCGGCTAACAGGTGCCGCATTCGTCTTTACCATGTCAGTAAACTCGTCTCTATATCGTCCGCGACAAAAGTTTACCCTCGACATGCACGCCTGACGTATAAACGCGGTCTTATCGCCAGAAAGAAGAAAAATAGAAAAATCACGAATAAACAAAAACAAAAATCCCCTCCTCAAAGTACAAATCATTTATAAATTAAAGGAATATTACAAAATTCGATATGTTCTTATCAACAATTTCGTCGAATAAAAAATACACAAAATTCTATTTAATATAAAAAAAAAAAAAAAAAAAATCTATCGCGATCGAATTAATTCATTTCTCTCGCAATAAAATGATACGCGTTGGACGGAGGGAGAGACACGCAAGCGCCTCTGATATAACGTATACGTTGGCACAAAAAGTAGGCGGAGCGATGGAACCGCGCATTCGCGACTCGCGTTTTTCCGACGATACGCGCACACGTATAAAAATACGTGTACGCGCGCGCGGTGGAATACGTGTGTCTTGTCTAGTCATTTCGAGTGCGCATCCGAGGCGCGATGTGTCGTTTCCCGCGGCCAAGGCCCGCCCCCCGTGGACAGTGAGAGGCGCGCGTTATCACGCGAACACCGCGACGCGAGAGTGGGAAGTGACGAGTCGCCACGCGCGACTCGCGCTCGTAAAGATACGACTCGATCATCGTCCATTGTCGCGCTTACGAATTTTTATGCTAAACGATAAGACACGTTGATTTAAAAAAAATAAATAAAAATTCCTTCGAAATTCATCATTTTCGTTTCGATCGATTTTTTAAAAAGATTTCTTTTACATCGTTTCGTTATTAAATCGTTCGATCGTTCGATAATTCATTCTTCTTCGAAATAAAAGCCTCGCCATTCTTTCGCGTACCCTCGTTCGTCTCGTACGAGAGAACACATTTTTGCGAGTCTCCTCTCGCGTGAGAAACGATCCGCATGCGAATCCGACGACGATCTTGCTCGATTCGTCGGTCTTTCGGCTTCTCATAATGGCAAAGTCTCTTGAACGTAGAAAAAAAGAATTCCCGTTTGGGCCAACGTCGGTTTTTGTGACCAGACGTAAGAACTCTCGAGACTCGAGTTCGACGTTCACAAGTAGGTAAGGTACGCAGTGCCCTGGCATTATAACGGATCTCGTAATATGTAAGACAAAATCCGTTAACGCTTGACTCTCCATTGCGATCGAGTCATGGGGAAAACAATGAGTTTCTATACGTATATTGTATATCTCTATAGCGATCTCATCGCGCACCCTATCTCGCTTCGCGAAGAAATATGCCAGGGGTTGTAGGATACGAAAGAGGGAAAAACGGAGTGTAGAACGTACATGAAAGAGGTAAATTTAGGGGTTGATACGTATAAAAGGGGACAATCGAGCACTTAGCGAGACTAAACCTTGCCCCCTCCCCTCTTATACCTAGCGTATAATTCGACCTCGAATTTGCATGGCGACACGTTGTCTAATATCAAAATTAACCCCAAACTCTCCCATAGCCCTCGTAAAACCTCGAAATCTTCGATAAAAATCGCGAATCGCAAAAATTGTCAAAATCGAGGGACTCGATCTTCAAAAAAAAAATTGTTCACAAGAAAATATACAATTTATTTCCTCGATATTACACGATCACGAAAGAATCTTATTTCCGAGCATACATCATCGCGTATAGAAAAACGGTGAACCGGATGTTGATTCTATGAAAAGAAGATTCCGCTCGAGGGACGAAGATCATTGGATTCTTTCAAAGAGAGAAGACATCGAGGAAAGATAAAGTAACCTGAAAACTTGGTTGAAACGTAAATACGGGTTGGTACGTAAGAACAATCGCGTACGAGTTTGTATGTACGAGATGATGTCTCGCGTATCCGCAAACGGGAAGATTCTGTCCTGCCTCGATGCTCGTCGCGTTGAACCACAGGAATATAATCGCGTACGCGTTATAAAACATTATATATATATATATATATCTATATATATATAAACTCCATAGGGCTATCCTCCCCATCGTCTTGAATGGAGCATATCATCCCATTGAGATCGCGCGGGCGTCTAGGTCGGCACCGGAAGTCGGATCTGTTGAGAAGAGACAAAAGCCAGAGAAACAACGCGAGCGTTTATACATATACACACACACATATATATATATATATATATATATATATATATATATATATATATATATATATATATATATGGGTGTGTGTGTGTGTGTGTTATGTGGTATACTAAACGAAGCGAGTGATTGGGAGAGGTTCTGTTTCATCGTGGCTTTTGTCTCGCATCCTGAGAGACGTTATATATATACAGATATATATATAAGGGATGAATATAAGGAGAGGGCACTGTGAATAGACATCGGATGATCCTGCGCGCGGTATAGGTCACCGGTGAGCACTCTCGCCAACGTTTTTATTCGTACACGTACGTTTACGTTTTTCACTCGTGTTCATGGAGAACCGCCACCACTGAGAAATCCAACAAACCATCCTGTTCTCGATTTACAGCTTCCTTGTCTTATATATATATTCGTTTCGTCCTGTTCGTCTTCTTTTTTCTTTTTTCTTCTTTCACTTCCTTCGGTTTGCAACTGCCCCACTTGTGGGGGATAGATATAACGAGTGTGCCTTATCATCATTTAGCTGGGAGTGCGCGTGCTCACGGGATGATTGAAAAACTTTGGCGAGAGGATGTTAAAAAGAAATATAGATCAGCTTCGACAGGTGGTAGATTGTCCGCTGGTTTCGTTTGGCTGCCGCTCGTTAATTTTGAAATTCGACCCTGTCGAAAAATAATTATTCTTTCATTGATTAAAAAGAACATTTTTATTTTTCGCAAATATTGACGAGAATAAAATTGAAGGAATTGGAAAGTCGGTTCGTCGTCGTGAAAAATTGATCGAGGATCGATCGCGATTGCAGGGTGCATTGTCGTTAATCGCGAACGAAACGAGACGTTTATCGATTCCCAACGAGCGAATTAATGAATAACGAGTAAGGACAAAAAATTGTCCCGACAATTGTACAATACGATCTTTTTTTTTCCCCGAATAACTGCAAGCCCGACCATGCAAATTCGCCAACAAAAGTGCGAAACAATCGGCCGTGCCTCTTTTTCTGTCGTCGGGAGGAAATTTTTTTTTGTCTACCTCTTCATCCGCGGATACGTAAGCCAGAGCGAAACCTTAGCGATCGTCCGACCATCTCAAACCCTCCGAGGGTTAGCCCTCTCGCTCATTGTACCAAAAAAACAAACAAAAAAAAACAACAACAAAAAAACGTTCCAAATAATAATTTCCTCAAGTCTTCCCCCGCGTTGCTCCATTCAACAACTGGTTTTTGCTCGTTGCTCGGGGGGGTCGGGATATAAACCTCGACAAATTACTGCGGTCTTGTGCTTTTTTTCACCCCCACGGAGTTTATCATTTGTTTTCTCAACGAGGAAAATGCAATCAGTTCACGTGAAAGAAAAAGCTCCGTGGTTCACTATGGGCCAAGCTCACTTGTGCGCAACATTCTTTTCGGTACAACGAACAAACACAGGCACACACACGCACACATCGCGAATAATATACATGTAAAAACCTGCGATGACAAGCTATCGAGAAAAATTAATTTACGTCGATTCAATATTATTTTGATTTTTTCGTCAAATATAATTTATTCGAGATGATTTCTTTTTAGTAGCAGACATGCAATAATTTACCTACTCGATCTTGATATTTGAACAATTAAATTGTATCTTGATCCATCGAAAAATTTCAAATGTTTTTTTTTTTATGACGACGATTAAAAGAAATTCCTGAAATTGTTTGGTTCGTCGATTCGCACAGTGTATCAAATATCTCGCAAATCCAAACCCTCGATCGAGGGTTTGGGTAACTATGGGTGTAAACGTAATCAAGCTGTAGATACGAGACGATTTTTGTTATCGTCGCGCAGGCACGCACCATCGATAAGCCTAAGAGCTTTATTGTTGGTTACTTCCCCCTCCCCTCGCCCTATCGAGAGAGCCTCGAAGCAATTATACAATTAATCATCTAATTAAGGCTCTTTGCTCGATCGTTCCTCTCTCCCTCTCTCTCTCTTTCTCTTTTCTCTTCTCTTACGCTCGAGCACAAAAGTGCAGCATCGCGTCGCGAAACCGCGGGACCAGTCTCGTACCGATTTGTTTACCAAATAATTTCGCGCGCGCGTGCCCCGATTTCTCGAGAATCGCGATCGCGATTCCTGTACCAGGCTCTCGATCGAGGCCTCTCCCAACATCGCGCGCGCGACGAACGTTTTTGTTGTTTTTTTGTTCTCTTAAAGTCGTTCAATGAAAGAGGCAAGAGCAGGAAAAAATGGTGTTATTCATCGATAACGAGAGAACGGAATAGAACCGGTAATCCAGAGGACTACAATCGCTCGGCACAATGGACCGCTCGTAACGATTAAAACCTTAGTGTCTTTTATACTTCTCTTTCCATTCCCATAAAAAGCTAATAAAAATTTATATTATCGAAATTATTAAATCATTTCTTTTATCGTTATATTTACGGAAATATTTCAGAGTAGGAAATTAATCAGATTGCTGGACGTTCGATTAAGAAAGTATAAATTCGTTTTCCCTCAACCGAGCAATTTTTCGTATTTCGATTTGACTTCGAAAAATGATTTTCTTATAGATAGAAAAATTCGTGACAAAAATGTAATAAAGAAAGAATTTTTTCAATGTTCAATTACGCAGGAATCAATGAAAATTCTGGGAACACGCATGATCGTAGAGAATACTCCGAGTGTCGTGGAACTCGTGCATAACCGGTTAATAACCCCGATAATGACTATTGCCTTGTAACATCACAACGCCGGCGCCCTCTGGAAAATATACATTTATATATATACAACGTATACGTCTTGCGTCTCATGATTATGAGACCCACGTGTTTTTTCCGAGACTCGCCAGTATGGAACTTGGTTCGTTCTTGTATATTAGCGTCGTCGGCGATGGTGGTCACACTGAAGTTATTGCCGTGGGTTATTAAATCTCGGAATCCTTCTTTATCTCCATCGTGAGACGGCTTTTCTCGGTATATAATACCGGCGAGAGTAAAAGAGAGAGAGCGAGAGAGAGAGAGAGAGAGAGAGAGAGAGAGAGAGAGAGAGAGTCATTGCCTACGCTGGCAAAGGCAGGTCGCCTCGACGTCTGGTCGTCGTCTGCGAGAGACGCGAGATAATGAGAATGGGAGAGAGAAAGAGAATAGTCGATGAAAAGACGCGAAGACGAGCGGGAGACTCCGTGAAGTAATAGCCGAGAAGAATCGGCGTGACGGATGAGTACGCGTGTCCACGCATGAGTCGTCCCTCTTTACAACTTTGCCTCGTCTTATGAAACTTCTCGTTTTTTTTCCTTTCTTATCTTCCATTTATCCTTTCATAAATCTCCCACGGTAACGTTTGATCGAAACTTCAAAAATAAGTTTACAGTGAGAATGTCATGCAAAACGAGTCGAGTTTCCCAAAAGCTCCAACAGTCTCGATCCTCATTAAATTCCATTAATTCGAGTATCAACGTTTTTAATTAAAGCTTAATATGAATTTTCACAATGAAATATTTATAATTACTTAATGATTTATAATTTATTTAATGATTTTTCATATAGTCACAAAAATGCACCCCATTTTTTTCGTTCTTACGACAAAACAATTTGTATAATTTTATCGATCCATTTAATTCGATTGAAAATAAAATAATATCATAAGTTAATTTTTCACGACTAATTTTTTAATGAAAAATCATCGCCATATTCGTTTATTATGGAAACCCAGTGGTGCTAGATTAATAGAAAAGATGACACGTCAAATATAATAACGAGCGGAGCACGCGGGCGTATGCGGGTGACGTGAAAAGTGTGGTGAACGCACGTTGCTGCGCCCCATGAGCACTCGACTTCAGGGTTTCTCGGCGAGAGATAGAGAGAGAGAGAGAGAGAAAAGGACCGAGAGAGAAAGAAAGCGTGTGTATGTGTGTCTCCAGCAGCGAGAACAAGGCGAGACACGAGCCGACCTAAGTATACGTGTGTACGAAGAACATAGAGGAGAGCTTGAATGCGCGGTTGTGTGGGTGACAACCGCGCGTACTTTCCAGCCTCTGTATGTAGATCGATCTATATATGTAGTTGGTTCTCGGTCGAGCTTGCGTGCCTGGCATTGTGCTTTACGATTCTCATTTCCCGCAACGTCATTCCTCGAGGCAACGTCGTCGCAGCACTTTCAAATATATGTCTATATATATATATATGTAACATATACACACTCTACACCACTTTAGCTTTCTATCTTTCTTTCTTTCCTGTGTCGTGTCCTCTCGACGTTCAACCCCTTGTGGCGCTTTCCCTCCCTTATCCTCAATCACATTCTTACGAAACTCACCACGGTAATTTCAAAGTGCCCGATGTCTTTTTGCCTCGTGCGATATAATTTCAATCGAGACCCGACAGGTCGCGTCTTTGACCCCAAAAATCTACCCTCGTCGATCGGTTTTTATCGTTTTCGAAGAAAGTCGACCGATAAGAATCTCTTTCGTCCAATTATCGATAAAAAATCACAAGACGTTTCTGCGATTCGCCTCAAAGAATTTCTACCCATAACAAATATTTTGCACGAATCTCGAATCAATCGGATTAAAACACTCGTTTCGTCGATTCCGTCTGTAAAACAAAAGCCACCACCCTTATGCGAGACTATGAAAAAAGCTATTTCCTCACGTGAGGGCAATTATCATGCGCCAAGATGACATACACTCGCGAGAAAAAGGCCTCCCGATCGAAGGGCGCGAGTGACGGGGAGGGTTCGAGTCGAGAATGAGGTACTTTCGGACTGAGAAGTACGTTAGTAGATGTAGGAATGACACGAGCGGTTATCTCAGTGGCCACGCGATATTGTCATCAGAGACGCGAGGAGAAACCGATATATATATATATAGCTACATATACATATATAGCTACATATACATATATATATATATATATATATATATATATATTAGTCAACTAGATTGCTCGTTCCTGAGAATCTTGTGAGTGGGAGGGAGAGGGAGAGGGAGAGAGAGAGAGAGAGAGAGAGAGAGAGAGAGAGAGAGAGAGAGAGAGAGAGGGTTGTATATAGGGAGCAACCCTGATAAGATCTCCTTGGACGTTGAGGACGTTGCGGCGGTGTGTAGGGAGGGGGGTAGGTACGTTGGCGAGAAGCGACGAAGCAAAACGGGACAGAGAAGCACAAGTCCGACAGAGTGTGTGGCCTTTCCCTGCCTTGTATAACCTGTCGACCTCTCTCTACAAGAAACTTCAACCCCTCAAGCCAACCCCTCTCCCTCCCCCCCACCAGCCCGCCTGCTTTGCTTGTTCGCCTCGTGACTCGACGTTGCTGCGCGCGCGACGAACATTTCCAACGATAACACACATATCTATGTATATATAACATTAACTTGCTCCCATCCACCCCCGATACTTCACTACCCTTATGGTCGGTGGAGAGGGAGGAAGGGGGGTGTTGAGGAGGGGGTGGGGCGGTCGCGCGTTATCTCGCACGCGAATTAGCTCTACAGATTTTTCTTTTCTATTTTCTTTTTCTTTTATTATTATTATTAGTATTACTATTACTATTATTATTGTTATTATTATTATTATTATTATTATTATTATTATTGACTATATCATTATCGAGAACCTTTTACTTTTCATTTTATTATGAGAAAAATTAATTAGGAAAAGAATTATTGAGACTCGTGCCAAGATCTTGGATTTCGATTGTTCGGAACGTTCGGGTTCTAGCCTCGCGAATAGAAAACGAGGCAGTCCTTTTCTCGGTATGTTATTAGAATGCAGATTGTGTTTGGACAGGACGTTGGAAGATTTATCGATGGCTAGCTAATGCTGCTGCCGCGACCGTCTATCCTATATACTTTACGATCGACTACTCTCTCGTTTCCTCTCTCGCTCTCTCTCTAGTCCCTCTCTCTCTCTCTCTCTCTCTTCTCTTTACCTCTATCTAAATCTTTACCTCTATATATATATATATATATATAATACAGTCACTGCAACAGACGTGACAGCGTTCGAGCTGAGGCAAGTTGAAATGATATTTCCCGTGCGATATTCCAACCTTCTCATGGACCGAGCGAGAGAGAGAGGGAGAAACCGATCTCGATATCTCGCCGACGCTACACTCTCTTGTAACGTTGCACAGTTTCTGTTCTGGAGAAAATTGCTATAGCGTAGAATATACGAAAGCCAGGGAGGGTGGCACGATGGCAAACAGAGACGTCACGAGAAGCCCCGTGTTGTCGTCTCGAGGCACGTACATACTTTTGCTGTTGCGTCTATATTTCGTCAAACCACGGGTGCAAACGGGAAATGCCTGCGACGAAGAGAGACACACATACAAAGAGAGAGAGAGAGAGAGAGAGAGAGAGAGAGAGAGAGAGAGAACGAATCTTCGAAACGAATCTCCGAACGAAAGGGTTAATGCACGAGAGCACGAATCTTTGACGAGTAGGCATAATATTTTTGGTTCGGGATCAAGAAATGATAAATCCGATCGGTCGATTAATCGACAATGAATTACCGACCGAAATAACATTATTTATGTTTATTCGTGTTATTTGACTTATAATAGAAAAATTAATTTCATCCCCCCAAAAACAAAAGACAGTACTTATAGCGAAAAATTCGGAAAAATTATTATCGTCATTTCGTCTGGCTCGGTTAAATTTCTATTACCGTAGCAAAAAAAGAATTTCGTTTTCACTCGTGCTTAAATTTTCAACTGCGTAAATGAGTGAAGAAGCTGCCGCGGCACGAAACCGCAAGAAAGAGAGAGAGAGAGAGAGAGAGAGAGAGAGAGAGAGAGAGAGAGAGAGAGAGAGAGAGAGAGAGAGAGAGAGAGAGAGAGAGAGAGAGAGAGAGAGAGAGAGAGAGCGAGAGCCACACTCGCGCTCCGGTCGCACGTGCTAGTTTCGCTTCTCGCTGGTCATAAAGATACTCGATATGCTGTCTCGGTTTTATCGTTCCGAGAGAGCTCGAGCAGGCCCGGGCCCCGAGAGCTCTCTCAATACTTAAACGCCATTCAATTGTCTCGATTCATAAAACAAATGACTCCTACGCGAACTCTCGTCTCTTCGGTATGGAGAACGGTGTTTTGCTATTATCGATCTTGGATTCGAGACAAAATCGTTTGTTCGACACGATCGAACAATTCGCGCTCTAATACACTTTTCATTCGATCATTCGTATTTTCAATTTACGTCGAAGATCTAAGAAACGAGAATATTCGAAAAACATTCAGGATTAAAAACAAAATTGAATAATTTTTGTTGTTAAATTTTATAGTTTATCAATATATTATCTTAGATAGATGAGATAATGAAGGTCACGCGTGTTATCTCTCGGCAAATTCATCCTCGGTACTTCGTGTCCCGAATGTCACTCGGTTCGAGCGAGCACCCCCTTCCTTCCCTCTGCCCTCGCGATTCCACTATTTTTTTTTCTTCTTCTCTCGCAGCCTCTTCCCGTTTTTTCCCAGCCTTGCTACCGTTTTACCACGATATATATATATATATATATACATAGACGTGCCGAAGAAATGCCGTCGCGAGACACTCGGCACAAAGGCTTATCTGACCGAGAGATTCGCGGCACACATTCATACTCGTAGCCGCATGGGAATCTATAGCCATTTTATACGTACCATGTATGTATATATATATATGTATAAATAGAAGTGGTGAGGGAGGTTCCCGTGGATCCGTGCGGACAGTTCTCGCATAATATTCGTATTCCCTTTCGTTTCCTTTCTTTTTTCCCTTTCGTCCTTCATCCCCGTTCGTTGCTCGCTCTCATTTGTTCCTCGCTTGGGAACCTCGAGACAAAAAGCCAAGGGAGGACACGCACTTCGCTAAATATAGATATAAGAAGAGAGTGAGTGAGAAAGAGAGAGACAGCGAGTGAGAGAGAGAGAGGGAAGAGAAACGGAAAACAAAAAACATGACGATAAAGCCTTCGAGACGTACGACGAGTATGTGCGTGGCGCGAATCGGGTTTAGGACTGTGTCAAATGACACTGAAGAGACTAGAGAGGACTCGACTCTCGAGGACGATACTCTCATCTTCTTCAGTCTTTTTAGTGCTTTATCCTTCGAGAAGAGCCGTGCCAACCTCTCCTCGAATCTTCTTGAACTATTCAGTATATATATATATATATATATATATATCGTTTAGGTCGTTTTCTGTCCCGGAGGAACGAGAGGTCGTAGGTCCTGCGTGGGAATATTTCCTGTAGTTATGCAGCCCGAAGGATCGGAGGGAGGACTAGAGAAAAAAAAAGATGGGCCGCGCGCGCGCGTCGTGGTAAAATCACACTCGAGTAACGAGCGTCTCATCTTCGACGTCTTCTCCTCGACAATCTCCAGCCTCTCTTCCTTTTTACGATTCTTCGTGTTACACCCTAAAAAGAAAAGTGGCTGACACGAGTTACGTTAAAAAATTATAAATTGAAAAAAAACTTGTGTCTAAAACGATAAATCGATAATTAACGAATTAACGTAAGATCGAAGAAAAATTTTAAGCTCGTCTTGTTTATAGATATTTAATAAACCACCCACATTGTTCGAAGAAAACGACGACACACCTCCCGCCCTTTGGCTCATGTACGATACATCTGTGGCGTGTAAACTCGTGTTAAAAAATTTTATATAACATACGTATGTCCATGAAACGATGAGAGCAGGGCAACTCCTCTTCTTCGACGCCGCTGTCAGAGGGGTTGACAAACACCTCGGACACGGGACATGTGCGTCCATCTCTCCTCGTCGCGGACGCTCTAAGGACTTCTCGTCCGTGACACATGCGCGACATTGCGTAATTGTAAACCCGAGAAGGATGTGGGCGGGTTTCTGACCCGAGACAGAAGCAAAAGTACCGAAACTTCGTTTGTACTATCGAGTATATGCGCGTGTGTGTGTGACGGAGGGGTAGGCGCGCGCCCTTAGACTTTCGTAAAATCGACTAATCGAGCGCTTCGCGTTCGAGCAGATGTTACGTACGTTCCTTCGCTCCCACTTTTCTCTTCTTACCGCCTCTCTTCCCAAAGAAGCGACCACGAGAGCGTCCTCCTTTATAACCTCGCCCTCTCGCTTCTTTCGCGCGTCTCTAGCAGCGATGCGTTATCTAATGTCGTACGATCGTTAGCAGCTTCCGGAAGAAAAAAAAAACAACAACTGTCCTGAACGCGTGCGGTAAACGACGGGACAGTAAGATGAAACTCTCTACGAGACATCGCTGACGCGACGTTTTCCCTATCACGGAAATTTCAATTTCTCGGTATGGAAATTTATCTAATTAATTACTTAAGAAATTATCGAATAATTCGAAAATAATAAAAAAAAATCTTTTTTTTTTCATTTTATCTAAGAGGACTAATTATTTTTTGAAAAGTATATTTTTTTTGTAGCTAGCACAAAATGATGATTTTGATGAAACGTCCAGAATCGCGAATTTCATCGAAATATAGACGAATCTTAAAAGTTACGACGTATTTGACACCGTCGTGACACAGTTTCGTGCGTCACGCATGCGCGATACGAAATACGCGGCACACCCCTATACGGTACAACATACTTGTGTACCGCGACCCAGTGCACATAGACTTTTATATATATATATATATATACGCATGTTTGATGACGATGGGTCTCGAATGGGTGAATGGACGAAAAGCGGGAGGACATGTGTGAAATTAGCTTAATCTTACGGACTCGGATGACAATGGGTGATACAACGGTGGTTCGTGTACGACACGCATCGTACGCACGTCCTCTCTCTTCTATGAAATATATATAGGTATATATATATATATATATATATATATACGATGCTTATACTATACGGGTGACAAATCTCACCCCGTCGTATTATATAGCGAACGCGCGACCTCCCCCTCCGCATCGACGTACCCTCACCGACTGGATTTCTCTCGCTGTCTTTCCCAACCCCCGTGTAAATACATTAGAGGATGATCTCTCCATTGGCGCGGGACGGAACGAGATCGAGAGAGAGAGAGAGAGAGAGAGAGAGAGAGATTGACGAGGATCATCATCCGAAAGCACGACGATAAATTCATACGCGAACTCACCCTTCGAAATCTCCGGGGAATTAATAACTACAATGCCCTCGCGTCCTGTCCCGAGTCCCTGAAAAATTGAATACGGAACGTCGGTTCATCGTAAGAGAAAAAAGAAAACAAGTAGAACGTACCCGACATGAAGAACTTCTGCGAGAAACATTTTAAAAAAAATATATATATTTGTTTTTAAAATTTTATTTGTTGATAAAATTAGACGATGAAATATCGAATTTATTAATTAATCACGCGGATTAGAATCGTTGAATCGTCGAGCGCGCCGTTTCGACGACGAGGACGAATTTGCGAATGTTCGCGGCGAAGTTTCTACGCCGGTGTGAGAGGCCAGATATCGGTTGAGCAGTAATTTAACAATGAGCCAGCTGGCGCGTGCTGCGAGGGAAGGTCCTGCGACCCCTAATGTAGTTTTATACACGTGTATAAGGTACATACACATATATACGTGGATCGTAGCGAGGTTTTCGTCCCGCGATACGTGCGTACGTGTAAACTCACACAGTTTTTGTGCGATGGTGTAGGTAGGTACTGCGTGAATACGAGGCTAGGCGTGCAATAGCGCGAACAACTTTGCGCCTATAGCTCGTCGCATCGACGAGGACGGGACACACAGTGGCCAGAAGAGCTTACCCCCCTTTGACAATAAACGGGGATGCCTCAGCCCTTTTGTCACGGTGGTTCTCGCGTCAATGCTCCCGGAATCTCTTCCGTACCATACTCTTTTTTTCCCTAAACTCTCGCGTATATTGTTGTGTATATATATATATATATATATTTTTCTACCCTCGTGTATATACGCGCGATATCTCTCTATTTTCAGCGACGCGTATAAAGCTAACTAACCACACCATCGGGACGATTCTCACCCTCGAACCCTCGTGTATATATTCCCTCGTGTCCATCCGATCGGCTAATTGAGTCACGAACAGATAGTCAACCTAGCGTTTTAACGCATTGACTCTCGTTCAACACTCATTTCAATACAGATAATAGAGAAATACATTAATTCTGACGGAAGAAATTGTTTTATTCACGCTTATATCTTCGTCGATCGACTCTCGATCGACTAATGTTTGTTTTCTTCTATTAGAAGTAATTAACTATCGATATAAAATTGTCCCGAAGGAATGTAATCGGTTCGTCGAGAATAATAATATTTTTCAAGCAATTCAAGTCTGATGAATTTATAAGAAATTAAATTTTTGACATAATTGTTTTTTTTTTTTTATTACTCGAACGATACTCCCGCTTAGAAATTAATGTTATCGTATAGAATCGACCGCGCGCTAATTTTATAAAGTATGAATAATTCGATCTCGGGGAATAACATACGCCCGTCGTTACAATTGTAGCATTCGATCTCGTACTTGCGCCTGATAATCGATCCCACCAGTGCCACAGTTTGTATCCACTTACATATCTATATATGTAGCGAGGGCGCGTTATGATTAAGTAATAAAACATTTAGACCCCTCCGTGCGACCCCAGCCTTTAAAAAAAAGTATGTCCCTCGTCCGGAAAGCCTGCTCTCGTTCTACGAACGATTTTTATTTTACCATAGACTATATATATATATGTATATAACGTTCGGCTCCCGATCTTTCTCTCTCTCTCTCTCTCTCTCTCTCTCTCTCTCTCTCTCTCGTGTGACTTCGACTTGCCATAGAACTTTAAACCCATACGAAAATATAATCGACGCATACACGCGCGTCTCGTTCGTACGTTCCCGGTCGCGTATGCGTTCGAGACACAAGGGCGTGACGACAGATGCAACGACGAACGTATCTACCCCCTCTGCCTCTGGATGCTGGGCGGTTTCGTCGAGATTTTACTGATTTTTCTTTTTTTGTTCCTTCTCGTTATTTTCGATCGTAGATAAAGATCGAGAGAGCTCCTGTTAGTTCACGAGATCTCGGTCCTTACTATAAAGCGTACACCGTCTATCCCTCGATGCGATTTTTCATATACGGCCACTTACGCTCACAATCGTCTTTATCGTAAATACAAAAATTCGAGGATTTTATTTTACCGACAATTCTAGATGGTAAAATTTCGCTTTTTTTCTTCATTCGTCAACGGAATTCCCATGGCAACTTCCAACTTTTCGAATTTTTTTCATTGTTAGCAGAAGCGTGAAATCTATTCGAAGAATTATTGTCTGTGTGAAAATATTATTATTATTATTATTATTATTAAATGACGCGACGATAAATATTTGCTAAAATACCAACTCATCTCTGATATAGCACCTTTTTTCCAATAATTGTAACCACGTGAGAACTTTTCTTTAAAAGTTGCTGAGTTCACGTAGAATGTCACACACACACATATATATATATATAATTTGAACATCGTGGATCAAACGGACGAGAGTCTCGCGTGCCGACCTCAACGCGCCCGACCTGATTGCTTTTTTTTTCATCCCTCTCGTTGCTCAATTAGAAGGGACAATTTAATCTTGTCTCGAAGTTCGATCTCGGGCCCTCTCGAACATCGGTCGAGCAACAACGACGACGATACCGAGGAGAAACTCCGTTCGGTGTTGCGTGCATCGAGTCGATGCCCAAGAAGTAACATATATACTCGTAGTAGAAATGTTACTCCGACACATCAATCGACGTGCGCACACGACGACCGTGGACACGATCTTCATGAGACGTCCTCGTGTATTCGTGTATTTATGTGTGTGTGTGTGCTTTCGAGACTCTGATTTATCGTCTTTGACTTCGAAGCTCGCGGATCGTCCTTAATGCCAGTTATTTCGTGACCGTTAATCCACTCTCCCTGTTGTAACCAGTCTTACGTGCCGAACGATCCTGTCCACTCTTATTCGACGTGTATATAATGTTATATCACCGAGAAACTTCTTTTCCTGACCGAAACAAAATTTTATTTCGTCACTCGAAAAAAAAACAATAATGTGACGAGATTTGTCTTTTATTAATTTTATTAGTCGATCAATCAGTCAAGAGATATTTTAAATAATGGGCGTCGTAATTCCATATCTACGTATATTTTTCATAGTCAATTTTCGAGAATATAAAATTGATTTTTACGAAATTTTAATTAATGACCGTCGGATGAAAATTCATTAACTGCTGATATTTCGATAAATTCGATAAAATAAATAATCAATTATAGTTCGTGCGAGGTTCTGCGTATTATCAAAGATTTCATGATTCATCGGAGACAGGGAATGCTCAGGTCAACATTATATTCAAACAAATCGATCGATTTTTCGCTGTAAATAACAAAAATTGCCATCGGTAAATATATAATCGTTAACCGGTGAGAGAGAGAGAGAGAGAGAGAGAGAGAGAGAGAGAGAGAGAGAGAGAGAGAGAGAGAGAGAGAGAGAGAGAGTGAGAGTGAGAGAGCGAGAGGGGGGAATGAGAGCGAGAGGTGAACGTATGTTTTGGCATATAGTAGCCCGATGGCTGACACGTGCCGGCTATATACACATCACCATACACACGTAGCCAGGGCGAAACCCACCCCTCGATGGGAAAACCGAAACGACGAGACGCTACTTTTCGATATACCGAAGCTAATGTGCCTCGGGGTTTGGGTTTGGCAAACATTACTTTACATTTAAAACAAATGTTGTTCGAAAACGAGAAATTGAGCACCATTCGAGCGAGGAACAATCGACCATGATTTTTTCAACAATATCATTACAAACAATGATCTTAAATAAAAAAACAAAAACTACGAATTAATTATTACGCATTAATTATATTTATAAACAAAAAATGATTAATGAAAAAAACGAAATAATTTGTTATCAAACGATTGAGAATAAATGATTCGTATATCGAATTAAAACACGCGAATAAACAAAATTATTTATTTTTATTTCGGTCATCAACGAGTTCTTATAAATCGCCCTCTCGTCCCCCATCGGTCTTCCCGTCGTCGTAAATGATAGAGGAAGATAAAACGGGTCCGCGCATTGTTGTACACGTCTCCCCCTCGACCAAAGGACCACACCGGGTCTGATTTCGAGAGATGATCTTTCGTGGGCGTATCCACGCAGACGTGCGCGCGCCCTCCAGATTTCTTACCGTTAGACGCTTTTGCCCCGAATACCGTACGGTTTATAGACGCCCTGTACATATAGTACATAATGTACTACAAGTACAACGAAATAGTCGCGTGAAATACAATGGCGTATGGTTACCGTGGCATCTGACCTCGTCTAGAATGTCGCATTACAATATGAATGCACGAACGAACGATGCTGCGTTCTATATAATGCTGTCTCTCTCTCGCTCTCTCCCTCTCTTTTTCTCTCGTACTATTAACTATATATGTATAGAGCCCGTAAATATAATAACAAGCAACGCGATATCTGGCACGCGACAAAAGTGCAGCGGGTGTATAGTCCATGTATGCGTCGGGAAAAAAGTTTACTCGCTACTTTTTTTTTCTTATTTACCTATTAAAACCATGAGATTAAGTTTTATTTTATTTTTTATTTTTATTCTATCTACATCGAATTTCAAAGAAATTAATCAATGCTTCGTAGCGTTGTCGGATAATATCGGGAATAATATGTTACATGTTATTGTACGAGAATATTATGAATAATTTATTTTCATAAAATAATTCGAAATTTTTCGAATGTGAATATTTTTCATTGCAATGATTAATAATAATTTTTAGTAATCACCGAAGGTGTTGTATTGTAGAGAATTCAGTCTTGGCTGGAGTAAACTTTCAATCGTCCGATTTTTTTTTGTTTTTTTTCGAACAACTATATGTGTTGCACTCGTACTTCTCGTTTGTTTTATCTTTTCTGGCATTTTTCAGTCGCTTAGACGCGATTACGCCCGCGTGCGAGAGAGCTTTCTCTCTCTCTCCATCTCTCTTTCTCACTTGTACAGAACGCGATACATAAGTATCACGCGAGCTTCCGCAAAGGGCGACCGAGCACAGTAATTGCCGAGTAAGCGTCGGAGTTGAGAACGTCTCTCCCACGAAATCGACGGTTCTCGTATGGCTCGTTCAAAAGATACCTGTTTTTTCCATTTTTCGAATCGTCGAAATAAAAAATAATCCAATGTAATGAAAATATTCTTAACTTTGAAATTTTTCAACATTATAGACAAATTTCTACAATAACGAATTAGATAGCTCTTACACAAAAAATATTCGTGAAAAAACAAAAAATAATCGAAAAAACAAAAGTCGAAAAATTAACGATCGTAAAACAGAAATTGGAATCGACACGGTTGCATTTTTTCTTGTGTGCCCGATGCACAAAAGTGTTATATCGGTTATACGAGGTACACGGTGAAGAGATAGTGGCGTGATCGGACGGACGAATGGAGGCGCCGTGTCCCGTCATTTCCGCCACGAAGATAGGCTGACGCATAATTTCCGGTTTCGAGAGAATAAGGAGAGGATCCGCATCGATCAAACATTCTGTACTCTTCTTTGCCCGTGGCTGAAGAGACTCCCGAACCGGCAGATAGAAAGCGTGCCTCGAGTACTTTTGGCTTCGAGTTCCTGGCATTTAAGGCCACTCTAAGAAGAAACGAGAGAGAGAGAGAGAGAGAGAGAGAGAGAGAGAGATTACCTGTAATTTTCCTTCTTCAAAACTTATACGAGAAAGTCACTGCAGCGTTGCATCATCATAAAAATTGATTTGTCTTTTTCGTTACATTTTCAATTTATTTAAATCATACATTCGAGCTCAATTCCCGATTGTTGAAAATCAATTTAAAAAAAAAGTCCTCGAGTGCTTTATTGGCATGCAAGTCAGTCGCTTGTGTTTTTGTTTTACTGTCGAACGGCGGTATTTATTCGGAACCCTTTGATGGCCGTCCTTCCTCGGTCCTCCATTCGACTCGATGGGATCGTATTGCCTCGTAAAGAATCGGTAGGGAGGACACTCGTTTCACTCTTGATATATATATCGTCATAGCCGCAAGGGAACCCGAGGCTGAGCTATTTCACGCCTCTGCAAAAGGTCAGAATACAGGATCATACTTCGAGAATATGAGAGAACTGCTTCTCTCTCATCTCTTGAATTTACGTTCTACCGACTACCCGAGTAGAAATTTGATCAGGTTAAAAGTTAGGCCGGATCAGGTGTGCCTTATTTACAGTGTGGCCCTGATCAACTGTGTAATGCTATACCGGAGGAGACCCTGATTTCAGCCTGATCAGAAATGGGTATGGATTAGAGAACAGCGTTAGATTCGAGAGGTTTTGTTAAATATTGTAGTCGTGAGAGGAGTTTAAAAATCGCGCGAAAAAAATTCACAAAAATTGATGGTACGGCTGTAAAAATTTGTTAAAAATCATTAAAAGCTCACAGTATTATGAACTTTACGGCATTTTAAAACTTGAAAAGTTGCAAAAGGATGCGTTCAGAGAGAATCTGGCAGACCATTTTTTAAAAAACGTTATAAACATTTTAGTGTAGCATTTTTTTTTTGCAAAATACGAAAACAAATTATTCTGTTTTTTCAATCTTTTCCGGCATATCTAGACATACGTAGGCCTTCTGACCACCAAACTTGTATTATTCTACGCGCAAATTCTAAATTCGCGACAAAGAAGTTTAACTTTTTTTCACCCGCTTCACGATGAAAATTGCAAAATTTCAAATTGCCATAACTCTGTTTGACGGATTTAGAATTAATTGTAATATTGTGGAAACGCCAGAAGTAGAGTGTGAATACCTAATCCTGCCCCTATCCAGTTAAAATACAGCGAAATTTTCAGTATTTAAATTTTGTTTCAAATTTATTATAATTATAATAAAAAACATATTAGTTGCAGAAATTTCAAAGAAATTTTTACTAAAAATTGTTCACTAAATTTTTACCCTTTACATCAGATTTTGTTTTATCAAGGGAACAATAATTCTTATTAACGATCGTCAAAGGTTCGTCACAGAATTTTTAGAAGCCATGTGCACGCACCGTGTTGCCTGACGTAAATTCGTCGACGAGACGAGAGAGGCCGACGCGTTACGAGGATCTCAAGCACCCCATACAGAGACACTAGAGAATCACGCTGTCGCTACTCTCCGGCTATCTATACGATATAGCCAGCTCGTGATACCAAACAAAGCTGATTCAGAGTTTTCATCTTCTAGGGCTTCGAGAGTATCCTCGTTCATCTCGTTATCTCTCTCATAATTGTTTAGACTATCCTCTCGCGCGGTCGATAAATGTATCGTATATATATTCGGGAGAATTTTCAACAATGAAATGAATCCTTTATATTATTTGACAAATTAACCAATAATCAATAACTGAAAATGAAATACAAATAATATTAATTCATATAAATATTACAAGTTGTATATTATTTAATAAATTATCGATCGATGATCGCTATTAAATTAATATTCCCTGATAATCCGTATAAATAATTAATCGACAATAGTCTTAGAAACGAGAAAGAATCGTGGGAAAATAACGATTGTCTCATCATTCGTTTCGTCATCGTCGTCATATCAGAGCGCTCATTAGCGCCATGCTATCGCTGCCCGCAACAGATACAGCTCGCATATAGGACCGTCACTGATAAAGCCAATCTCTCCTTCTCGCTCCCTCGCAGTCCCAGTCAAAACTTATTTCATAATCGTAATTCGTCGTTTCATCCGTATCAATTTTTTCCGATTTATCCTGTTGTGTCACAAACTACTCTAACAAACATCGGCGATCTTAGATTCATCGATTAATCTCTCGTCCGATAGAAGTACACCGATGCGATAAGTACATCGGGATGATATACATTTTTTTTGCGAAATCCGGCTAATACTAGTTTATCGAAGTTGCCCGGAAATTGATTTGGCCAGAGTGTAATCGAGAGAGACCTCGAGTGTACGAAAATACGCAAGTTTTCGAGAGCGCTGGATCGCCCTGAAAAGAAAAAAGAAACGGAAAGAAAATTAATGACGCATCGCTTACGAGGAGGGCTCGTCACTTTCGGTATTGTCTCGGGCGATAACGCGCGACTTTCTCGGAGCTCGTATCGGCCGAATGAACGAGTCCATTTTTATCCCCGAAAGTTACTTGGCGCGACGTTTTAATATTTATTATTGTTTTTTTGTTTATATGACGAAATAAATTTGACTTCGGGACATTAACGAAGTGAAGTGAGTTATCGAATCAGGACAGGTATTATCCGCCGTGTTTTTCATCGAAATCGTGCAACGTGCATTCTTGTTTTTATTATTATTTTTTTTTGTTATTCTAAGAACGATTATTATTTGTTCTCTATTCGACGAACTTTGCTACACGTATCGTGGTGTCCGCCGTTTAGCTTGTCGACTTCGAGGGCCTCTCCGGCGCCGCGCTACGCCAACGGCGCGACTTTCCACGCTCACGGTGGATAAAAAAGGGTAAAATAATGAAGAGGACGTGGCAAAGAAGAAGTAAGTGTGCAACACGAAAAGACGTGGCATGTCTAGGCTTCGTTTCGGCCCAAGTGGCTCGAAATCTCGATAAGGCCGGAGAGGAGAGACTGCGCGTCGTAAAAAAGCAAGCATCGACTTACGGCCGTATTTAATTTTCCTCATTAACCTTTTGGCCAACGGAAGTTTTCTCCCGGATTTATTGCTTTTCGAAACCGCTAAGATTTACGCGACTTTTCATCTATGAAAGAATAATAAGTTTCGATTCGTTTTGTACTCTCGCGAGTTAACGCGACAAAATTCAGATTCACTTGTTTCGGGTTATTTTTTCGAGCTTGTTTATTCTTTCGAGTAGGTAATACATTCATTCTCATTACAGTTTGTTTAATTCGAATGAATTTTTGTATTTTCATCACGCTTGCTTTAGTTCCATTATTATTATTAATAATAATAATAGTATTAATAATATCAATTAATAATAATAATAATAATAATAACAACAACAATAACAATAATAATAATAACTCTTGATATCGAATATTCGCTATGACCTAACTTAATTGAGCTCATTGTCAGATAAATTTGAAGAAGCGACTGTCAATCCGTTCGATAATATCGCTAAATCATTATCATATATTGAGTACATGAAATTTTGACGAGTCCGAAGGTTAAAAAAAGAAATAAAAGTAGAAAACAGAAAGGGAATCCCAGAGAGAAACGAGCACGCGTAATACGTCACGACGTTCATCCTCCCCGGCTACATCGATACGGACAATATCTTCGATACGAGCTCTCACGATCGATCGATTATCAATGATTATCGAGAGACAGGCGTGGAGAAAGAGGTTCGGAGCGGAAATTAGAATCGAAATACTCCTCGTTTTATCGTATCGGCCAAGAGGTGTCTCGATATACACAGTTTTATCTTCTTATCGCCGGCTGATCCCGGGGATCGCGATCCAATCCGCCTGACACATCCGACAGGACAGTCATTAAGATATAACGAACTGCACGTACGCGCTTTTCGCCCGAGCCGATCCGACGAAAACGAAGATAAGAATGACTTGACGCTTCTATCAGCGCGACGACCAACTTTTTCGGGAATCCTCTTCTTTTGTTTATCCCTCGCCGTGTTCTCTCGTACGTGTCCGACGTTCATCGTTTCCTCCCGACAAGATTAAACGGAAATGTACAAACTCCCAGGAAATCGATTACGATCTCGTGCTCGTTTCGACAAACAATCGATTACGAGACTCGATTGTGCGAAACAAATAATCAACAGTTACGTCGGATTTTGTGTATTAACGGGTCGCGACGATACGGGTATTAAAGAAATATCATTGACGAATTTTACCATAATTTTTCATAATTATTTTGTTTTTCTCCGACATACGTTTCTCGATAACTTGATCATTTTTATCTCAGGAATCCTCTTGTTTCGCAAAGTTCACTTTACGACTAGTTTGAAAAAACAAAAAACAAAAAAATGACTAGCTCGACGACGATATCCATAAATTCGTCAGTCTCGAAACGATAACGTATGCATTTTTTCGCATTTCTATTTTTCTTCTTTTTTTTTTACGTGACACTTTTGAATCTGAAAAATGATGCACGCGTCGCGCGAAACGTGACGATATTCGATGTGCATTTGTTTTGTATCTAAATCTGCCACTGTTCATTACGATACACGCACGCACACAGACACGTGTAATGTACATCTTATTCGTATGCTTCCTCACGGTTCGCGCGATTCGACAGACGAATGAATGACGTTACGAGAGCGCTTATACGTCTATATATGTATATGTATAACGTCATATAGCAGAGCCGGAAGAGGTTCGAAGCGCGCATTGGGGTGTCGACCGCGGAACGTCAGGGGTAGAAAAATGAGTGAAATCCATTAGGGGGGGTGCCAGTGAACAGCCACACTTTTCCGTGTAGCTCTGACCTGCTCTCGGAGAATTCGTGCACCCGAGACAGCATCGAGTAGCGAGAGCACTCGCGTCCTTCACTATGTATATATATATATATATATATATATATATATATATATATATATATATAACACTTTATTCATCGCACCATGTCGCTATTAATGCGATATCACTTTTCCTCTCATTCATAGACAGCCGCGTAACGATAATAATAACCTTGAAAGAAAAACAAAAACTGGAAATTATTTACAACTGAAAAATCGTCGCGTCGCATCAACTACTTAAAACTAGAATCGTTAAAATCGACGAAAGAAAAATAACCATCGACCCGAGAATACGACACCTCCACGTCAACGTCCGAATAAAGAAAGGGGGATCGTTCATTGAAAATATAAACATAAAATGAAATATTTATTACGAAACAATTATTAAAGCGAACCGAGTGTCATTGGGACATCTCGTCGTTCTCATATATTTTTGTTTTTACACGAAATACATACATCAAGTAGACAGACCGAGGAAAATATTTGTCATCATTCGAAAACCCATCGTAAAACTGTAGGACAAAGGATTTCTCTGTTCGATACTCGTGGAAGACCTCGGTACAACGAAATTTTCCTACGCATCTCAAAAAATACCCCTTCGTAATAAGGCCCAAAAAATGCATTATAAGTATAGAGTTACTACGTTACAGGCATGATGGGGCATATTCGGTCGCGATGGTCATCGGACGATTATTCAATGGTCTGGAACGAAAAAAAAAAAAGAAAAAAAGAAAAAAAAATTCAACCCAGCATATGCGGTCTCTCGCCAATCGCCTGTATGTACCTACATACGCACGTTGAAACAAACGGTAACGATTACTCGTTCATTCTACAAAGACAATTGGCTCGCAATTCTCGTTCCGAGAGAGCCTTCGAATCCTTTTATTTTAATACCGTTGCTCTGCTACCCCCCTTCCCACCTCCCCCTTCCCTCACCCCGCTTTTATATTTCAAATCGAATAGGTCTCGACTATTAAATCGAAATTTATTTGTAACCATCGTGCAAACCGTTCATTGCGCGCATCTCGAGCTCTCACAATCGTCCGATTGTTTCGAGATTTCCGTATGTGTCGATTCACGTATATATGGCGTGTGTGTTCGTTGTAAAAAGCAACAAAAAAGAAAAAAAAAACAAAAAAAACAAAACAAAAAAAAGGACGTACCAATGCGCGAAACCGCCGATGTTTGGACATGTGGCGGCCGTATACACGTGTATATACGAGCGACCGCGAATTTTTCGAGTGTCGATTGTCGATTCGTTTGTTCGCTAATGCGACGATTGCGAGACCTCGGCCTCGGAAACAAAAACTCACTCTTGCTTCACGAGCCATCTGCTCTCTCTTCTCGGTCTTTATATACGTATATATATATATATATATATATATATGCATGTCCTCGCGGGTATATTATAACCGGCGGGTATATAACCTGCACAAAGTTATAGCAGTTTGCTCTCTCTCTCTCTCTCTCTGCGGATAAGAGGACGAGGAAGAGAGAAAGAGAGAAAGAGAGAGAGAGAGAGAGAGAGAGAGAGAGAGAGAGAGAGAGAGAGAGAGAGAGAGAGAGAGAGAGAGAGAGAGAGAGAGAGAGTACGAGGGATGAAAAAAGAGCATCCGCAATGCGAAAAGGGAGGAGGGAGATCGTTTTTTTCCAGTGGCTTCGTCGTTTAACCCCTTCAACGCGCCCTCTAACCTCGCTCGATGCACATATCTATATATATGTATATAAACGTGTACATAGGGTGCGTATAGTATAAGGGTAGATGAGCTATCGCTACGGGGGTGGCCTGACGAGATTTCGCCTCGATTCTCTCCTTTCACCCTGTTAAAACCAATTTTCCTATTGAAATATAGCTTTTTAGAGATACGAGGATTTCGATACGAATCGAACGATCCAATTTGTTAAAATAAAATCTTCGCGAAGTAAATTAATTTACGAAGATAAATTAATTCGAATTTAAATCGATTCAAATACAACGTAAATTTCACGAAATAAATCGTGCGAAATAAATTTAATTTATCGACGCGAAAAGTTTAATTCGATGTAACGAGATTGCATTCGAATATAGAATATTTATTAAAATTGGGAATGCGAGAGAGAATGTTAAAAAAAATACGATCGAAATTTCGTCGACCACCCTGTATGTGCAAAGGTCGTTCGTACGCGCATTCGCGGTAGCACATGCACACCCCGCATAACGCGAGTGTAATGCGGTCTTGTATGGCAGGGTCGTGCGGGGAGATTCTCGCAATTACACACCCTCGAGTACCCTCTCGTGAGGAGAGAGAGAGAGAGAGATCGAGAGAGAGAGAGAGAGAGAGAGAGAGAGAGAGAGAGATCGAGACGGGTCCCCATTAGGATGAGAGCTTCGAGGGATCTTTCGGCTCGGCAATGTTGAACGAGAAGGGTAGCTCGATTTTCGGAATTGGGGTCTTTGTCTTTATCCTATTAAGGCGCGTATATTTACACCATATATACATACGTATGAACGAGTTTCGGTTCTGCCCTGTCATTCGCCTCGAGAAACTCGCAACGATAAAAAAAGGACAAAAAACAATCAGAAACCACTCCCTTTGTTCTTCGACCATTGGTCGACGATGTTGTGGCTATGTTACAATAAAAAAAAAAACGGAAACGAGCATACATCCATTACACGTATATCTATCATTGATATCGAAAACGTTCGTCCCCGTCGCGCAAAAAACGATTAATCCACTTCGAGAAAACGTCTTTGCCATTTTTTTTCCCCCGATACGAACGGAGACGAATAATACGAAATCGAGATCGAAATAAAAGCGCAAAATAATTACGCGCTTTCGTTTCGTGAATTCGTTCAAATTTCACATTCGTATCTCTCGAAATATAAATATAGATTTATATTTATATTTAAATTTCGTTTAATTATTATTTTGTTTTGGATATCTTAGCAAAAATTACCTTTCGGTGATGGCAAACGACGTAATAATTAGTTATGTACGTGTATACGTATATCGCGAAAAAGGATCGAGATAGCATTCGCGGAATATAATCGAGCTTTAGAATCAAGCTCCGTGCGACAAACACCCGCGACCCGTTGCTATCGTCACACATCGTCGATGTATGAATCGCTCTGGTCTGCCGCGACAAGAGTCATCTGAATGACATAACTTGATCAAAGGGCTTCGACACGCGTTTGATGTCTGATGCATGCGGTACATGCGTTTCACGCCCCTGTCAGAAAGGTATAATGGAGAGGGGCAGGAGAGGGGGGGTGGGGAGAGTTGAAACTCACGCGCAGAACCATCGAACGGATTACAAAATCGGCTGTCGGAAGTTGAACGGTCAGTTTTGGGTTATAACACCTATTTATAGATAACTTTGTACGGTTGTACGTGTCCCGGTTATGCATATACGTTTTTAGGTGCGAAATTCACCCGAGACTTTAAGTTTATAATTGAAAATTTGCAAAATCCGACAGTGAGTTGGTGATTTTTTTTTTTTCAGCTGTGATAAATAATATATTGTGTTTTTTCTTAGCAATAAGTTCTGATTGATTTGATATTATACGGAAAAAAAATAATAATAATAAAACGTGTCTCGCGGATTATCACAATTTTTTCTGTTTTTTTATTCTTTTTCTTTTTGAAATAAGATATTATTACACGTCCCTTTTCGCATCACCCTCGCTCGTTTTGCTTAGAGCCTGGTGAATTCATATTTGATGCGCATTCGTTTCGGATCGGCATCGAAATTGAAAAATATCCCTTTGTTTCACGTCGAATATATATATATATATAGATGTATATGTACAAGTGTAAATATATCAAGGTGCTACTTCGATTCTCATCAGTTATTTATCACTTTCATTATTCTTTCTCGGGTTATATAATCTCGCTACTGTCCCCGAGGCTCTTCTCGCCTCGCGAGCGTCGCGAGTGTCACGGCTATCAAAACTGAATTATAAGAGGAGCAGGGTGCGAGAGAAGAGAGCGAAAGAAAACGAAGGATGAGAGAGAGAGAGAGAGGAAAAGGTCGAAGAAGTCTTCGAAGAGTTCGTAAGATTGTTCGTGCTTTTTTACCCTCGTTTTTTGACTTTTTTTTATCCGAACGCGTCCTGGAGACCGTTTTTCTTTCTTTTTTTGTTAGTCTCGCACCCCTCGCGCGCAATTACGCGTGAATTATAGATCCACTGTTATTGACAATTCGCACCATACACACCGGCCCCGCATTTTTTTCTTCCGAATTTGCGACTTTGCCGCGAGAGAATCGACGGGTTATTCGTCGTTGCCTTGAAATTTTCTTTTTTTTCGTTTCCGCGGAGCCTGTTTTACCACGAATTTCTCACGCCTCTGGCACTCAATAGCGACGATATAATTCGACGATTGTTCTCTAATTTTTGATGGTCGAGGGAAAGAAAACGACTGGGTTAACCGCAGACAATGGTCTCTCTCTCTCTCTCTCTTTCTTGAATTTTTTTCTCTCTGTGTAAATTCGGCAGACGAACCCTTCCAGCGTGGCTCAACTCGTTGTCGAGTCAGGCAAAATTCAACCCAGACGGGATGACCCTCTTGTACGATCCACCGACCTGCGGATAAAAAACGCTACCCTTCTCACCTCGTCTCACCGTCTACTTATTTCCGCCTTTCATAACCTCGCGCCTTCCTCGTTTCTTTCCATTTTTTTCTCCTCGTATTTCTTTTTTCACCGAAAAATTGAAAAGGGTGCGTTACGATATGTTTTTTTTTCTGTTTTTCTTTTTTTTTCTCTCGCGACCCTCTCCCCGCTCAAGTGCGCGAGCTCTGTCCTCGACACACGATCCCAGTTTCACAAGAGTGATGATCCACTCGTTTTCAACATTTTTGTTCCCTTTCTTTCTTTCGTCGATCGAGAAGTCTCCTCGATCACGCGCGTATCAGTTGACTTCTCACTCGCGCTCGCTCTCGAACGTCTCCATCGAAAAATCATCGATACACGCTGTCGTTTTTCGCACCCCTTTGGCCTTCCTCCAACCCCTATCCTCCCTTTCTTTCCATCGTTATTTCTACATTCTCCGGGGGAAAAAAAACAGTCAGGTCCAAAGTGTCTCCGCGATGGCTGAACGAGAGTTCGATGAGGATCCGAGGGTTGAAAGGGTTCGAGGAATTCGAGCTAGTCTTCCATCGAAGAATCCATCGAACATCCCCTACTCCATTCCGTTCATCAATTACATCGAGGCCGTTCCGCAATTGCGGATAAACCGAGGAATTTCCAATATATAGAAGATATATAGGAAAATATCTCGGATCTAAGATGTATATACCTATATATATATCTATATATTCTGAAATATACGTTGGATCAAAAATATTGTTGATTTCCCAGATGTCGCGTACGTCACGGGATCGTTCTCCCCACTTTTTTTCTCAGCTATCCACACGACACGGTCTCTCATCCCCTCTCGTGCGTATGCCTTATACCCTCTACCCTCAGTTTTATTCTCTAGTCTCCGAATCGCCAGTGCTAAATTCGTATCTCGCATACGCGCCGTCATTTTGCTTTTTCTCAATAGAATCACGAGGGCTATTCTTCCTTCCTCGATTGAATAGCTCGAGAACGCACCGCGAGAGTCTCGTCTCTCTCCTCCGAACGATCGCTAGCCAACTATATATATATATATATAGCTATATCGTTCGTCCTATACATGTGTATGGGATTTAGACCGAGATATCCAAACTCTTATCTCCGAGCGTCGAAACTCTCTCTCTCTCTCTCGATTGCATACGACGATTATTGTCGATTGTCCGAATGAGGGATGTTTCGCGACGATTCACACTCTCGCCCCATCGATTTTTTCCCACTTCACCAGTCTGAATGGAGAAAAGCAATGGAATATATTTTCTACGGTTCGGTCATTTCTCTTCGATGTTATCGGCAACGTTAGGTAACCGAGGATCGCTCGATTCGATCATCACGAATGAAAAAGTATCATTCGCGATTTTTCACGTTTACTCGGTTTTTCTAAATGTTTAATTGATAAACAATGTTTGATTCGTTTCGAGGATCATTAATTTTATGTGATCTAAGTTAATTTTGTCGTATCGCATAACTCATTGCTGCAAAAGAGATAAAAAATTAGCATTGGTAAAAAGATAGTCGTGACTTCCGGTTTTGATTCGAGTTTGCGTTTCCTTTTCTTTCGTCTCTTTCTTTCGAGCGTAAGAAAAGCTGCTATTGCGTTCCGAATCTCCGTGTTCCCGTGGGAGAAGAGGAAACGGTCAGATCGTATCGTATCGTTGAGAGAACCATCTAGCGAGAGAGAGAGAGAGAGAGAGAGAGAGAGAGAGAGAGAGAGAGAGAGAGCGTGTACTGGCCGTTCTGAAAAACGAAGACCATTTCTCCGAGCGGAGGAGAGAGAGAGAGACAGAGAGAGGGAGAGAGAGAGAGAAAGTGAGCGAGTGAGAGGGGGAGAGGGTGTGCAACCCCTTTTTGGCCTCGATTTAAACTTTAAATTCCCTTTATCTCGCAGCAAAGCCTCGATCCTGAGAAGTGGCCCGAAGGGATAACCCACTCCCTTTTCGAATACGTGCGTTTGCCCACAGGAGAGGCAAGAGAGCGAGAGGTGCCTTCCAGGACGGTCAGTCTCGTAGTCAACCCCCTTTTGTTGCCACTTGTTTACGAGCCGAGCGTGAGATTCGAGAACTTCGATTCGTTTCTTTCTTCTCCCGCGCGTTTACTTACCTCTTACGTATATATATATATATATATATATATATATATATATACGTATGTCTATACAGAAAGAATAGGGCACCCTTAACCCGGGATATCGACAGATATGCGAGAACTCGTCCGAATAATCGCCCCGATACACAGCCAACTGCGAATCGAATCTTGATATTTCGACATTTCTTATATCTCTGAGAATTACAAATAAAAAAACGGCAGAAAAACGAAAAAAACGTATTATTTGTCGTAAGAACGTCCAAGCCATGAATGTCCGAAAATGTGTGTCCAGAACAGGAGCCTAAGTATTATATAGGAAATCGTCGATTAATAATAAAAATGTCTTGGACTCCCAGATCTTTCACTTCCAGACGAGAGAAAAAAGATTCGATGACAAATTGATCTGCCATCGAGAGAGAGAGAGACAAAGAGAGAGAGAGAGAGTTGAGAATCTTTAGCGAAAGGCTGTTAGCGTTTGGCTAAAGGGGTTGCCCTCGAATTACATGTCTATATAGTTATACGTATAACGTATGTCTGTATATCAAGTATATATATATAAGTATAGAGGAGGGCACTGCAGCACACCAAGTTCCATTTTTCCTTAATTACGATGTTACGGAACATAGATTACGATGTTGGCTGTTCGCGCGCTCAAAAACATCTGTTCCCCTTCTTTCGCCGTGAGTTTCTCCGTTGCCTTTTGCCATCTCACACTCTCTCTCTCTCTCTCTCTCTCTCTCTCTCTCTCTCTCTCTCTCTCCCTCTCTCGCTCTTTCTCTTTCGCTCATTCCCTCACTCGCTTTCGCGTTTTCTCTCCCGTCGAGGTGATGGGCCATCGAGGGGTGTGAGCCGCATGGGGGTTTTCACCCCCGTCCACCGATCTCTCGCCCTCTCATCGCTATTCTATATACGCGTATATATATATGCGTACATATATATATATATAATACTTCCGTACATATTCTCTGTTAGCTCGTCCGATGAGATCAAGAGGGTGGTGAACTAGACGACGTTCCCTTTGCTCCTCGGCACAAATAGCCCGGGGCTCAGAGATAATGAAAATCAAATTTGGCTATATATATAGCTATATACATATATGCGATCGTCGAGGGATATTCTCTCGTCTGCAAAAATTTTTGTGGTTTATAAATTTATAATATCTCCTACAATCTTTTCAGCTCTAAAATCATCAAATATACACAAAATATCAAATTATTATATCGTCCCACGTTATAAATTCTGATAATTTCTTATCATTAAAAGTTAAATAATGTAAATTTAACAAATAGCACCGAACTTTTATTCTCGTTCATCGAATACGTATTGATCATCGATAAAATCGCATAATAAATTCAACATAAATTCGATAAAAACCCATATACACGACCTACATTATCCACAATCGCCGTCCGGTAATTTAATATTTGCGTTTACCGTTGCGATTCCCGAGAATCGTACGAGAGGAAAATTTTCATTTAGCGAGAAAGTAAGAGGAAAAGCCCCATGGCTGTTAGAAGGTGGTGGTGGTGGTGATGGTGGTGGATATTCGTTTGGCTATCCATATATACTTATATATGTCGAACTTTCGGCCAGCCGCACAGGAATATCAGCAGGCAGCGTGCCGGGCCCAGCCGCGGCGCCGTGAGATATTCAAAATTAATGCGGACACGAGATAAAATTAATTTAACGGCGAGTGCACGCTCAGGAGCCGGAGGGCTGTGTGCCGAAGCCACGGATCACAATGGCGAATGGCCTGCCGAGAGTAACACACAGAGGCGCGCCTCTCACAAACTCAACCCCCCCCCTCTCGTCCTTCCTCGCTCTCTCTCTCTCTCTCTCTCTCTCTCTCTCTCTCTCTCTCTCTCTCTCTCACTCTCTCTCTCTCTCTCTCTTTCTCTCTGGTGGTCGTTCACTGATTCTCGCGTACCCTTCAACCTCTATATCTATATATATAGATATATATATATATACGAGGAGAAGGCACGCGCGTATACGTAACAAAACATAATTAGCCTGAATTGTTAATGCACCAATATTTGTACGCTGTCCTGCCGACCACCGCTTTTGGTCTGTATGTACAATTGCGGGTTTGTTCAATCGCACTCGTTGATTCGCGTCAGTTGCCCCATCAATTTCCAATATCGGGTGTACACTTTGTTCTCTCTGTCCGCGATCGCGGGTCCACCGTGTTACCCGCTCTATTGTTTATTTCCGCCCACTTTTTGGCCAATATTTTTCATTTTTTTTCGTTTTCTTTTTTGTATTTTTTTTTTGTTTGGTGTACGTCCGCTTATTTCTGTCCACCTCTCCGTGCTCAATGGGCCTATATATCTCGACGACCTCGCATTAAAATTCGACGTACCAAAGGGCTTCTGGCCGAGTTCGGTTCGAACGAGAATTACAACGAGGCTTTTCGCTCCGTTGGACCGCGCAAGATACGAACACGAGATGTAAAACGTGGCAATTATCGCGGCGGCGGCCATTTTAATCGATACGTTATCAAGTAATTTGAAAAACGTGCTGCAACGTAACGATAATCGAGGCTTGAAAAAGTGTTATTATATATATATATATATATATATATAATAACACTCATAGATAGATATATAAATATATAGATATATAGATATTGTTCATAGTTTTCATCGATACAATTTACGGTCTAATTACAACTGTATTAAAACTACCAATTTATTGCTAAAATTCTTTGAAATCTGTTCGATGACACGCCTCGATAAATCTCCGATTTAACGAGAGCATCGGATTCTCGGCATCGTCATTATCGACAAGGGAACCCCCCGCCGCGAATGACTGTGCGTATGTCGACAAGGTCCTCTCGGGATCCTGTGTACGATGACTGATGATGGCCGGGTTGGCGATCGAACCGAGAGCGAGAAAATAACCCAAGACTAGAGAATCAAGGAACGCTCGCCCCCCTGCGACCCAAATAAAAATCGAAAGTTCTCGTCTGCACACGCGTCACAGCCGTCTCGTGACATCGGGCCGTAAGATCGTTATAAAAGTCGAGAGAGAGAGAGAGAGAGAGAGAGTCGAAAAAAAATCATACACGTCGATCATACATGCATATATATATATATATATATGTATAGAGAAAGAGAGAGAGAGAGAGAGAGACAGACGCACATGCGTAGAAGTGTATATAGTCGAAAGGAGGCGAAAGACAAGCTGCTGGTACTGGCGCTGTTGTCTCGCTGCGTCTTCTGACACGAGGGCGTGTTTCACGACAATATATACATATATAGGTATATAGGTATGTATAAAGCCCCTAGGGCTCGGGGTCTTCCGTTAGTTCATCGTCTTCCGGTGACTTCCGGTGGGCACGACACGCCGAGATCCGGCACAATGCCGCAAGAACAGAGAGCCGGGCTCTCTCGCGCTGTGCGGAGAGGAACGCACGCGGCGCGTACAACAATCGCGTCTCAAGTTCCTCTAGGCGGGGTGCGTTCGCGAGAGACTTCATCATCCCTCTCATTCTCTCATTTTCTCTCTCTCTCTCTCTCTCTATTTATTAAGCATGCTGCGTGATGTGCGCGCGCATGAAATCTCATTCGTTCGCTATATACATCCCTGTCTCACAATCTCTTCCTATCCCCTTTTGCGATTTATATTCTCACCCTCTCTCTCTCTCTTGTTCACATATATTTCTATATATATATGTAAGATGACTGAATGCCAGCACGATATGCGAGGCACGCATTAGCAGTACTTTGGAATCACTGCGGCATAAAGTGTGTACACATAGAACGTTCTCTTTTTCACTCACCCTCTTTTTTTATCTCTCTCGCTCTCTCTCTCTCTCTCTCGATGAACTCGATGGCGAACAAATTATAGACTCCGCTCGGCCGTTAACGGCAGTCATCTGCTTATAAATGAGAGCGAGTCTTGGGGGATGAAGAGAAAAAAAGAAGAAGGAGAGAAAAGAAAAGATATTGAGAAACGAAGAGAAAGAGAGAGAGAGAGAGGGGGAGGAAAGAATGAGCCCATGCGAAGGTAAGAACCACGTGTATATATTTTTTCGCTCTAAGAGAGAGCGAGAGGGTGAGAGATTCGTTAGGGGAGGTATGAGCTATTCAGGGCGACGTTGAATGTGTAATGTCTCATGAATCTGCACGTATGCTCTATGAAGGGCGGTAGGGGTAGGGGGATTAATACCTTACATGCTCTCCTGTGTCTCAGGTCGATCCGACACTCGACTTCTCGCAATTCTCCTCTTCACCTTCTTACCTCGTGAATTCATACGTACGGTCGTACATGCGCCAATCGCTTGGGGTAGATCAAGGAGTCGACGAGAGAAGCTTTATATACATATATATATATATATACATTTATATTGCCTCTCTCTCTGAGAAACTCGGCCACTCGACCGCGCCGAGCTCGGAGATTTGTTTAGTGACTTCGAGTGATTTTCTTTTCTTTTTTTTTCCTCTCTTTTACGGGCTTCTTCAACCTCGACACTTCTCTATATTCCCTCTGTAACTGCGCCTATGTATCTGTGTGTGCGTAGGTTCGCGTATGAATTTTTTTTACATAATGGGACGGCGAGCGAGAGGGTGGGAACGCATAAGAACGGGAGGAGAGCGAACAACGGTTAACGGTCGAGGGAATTGTCAGGGATGATGTGCTCGAAAAATCTTTCGGCGAACGCTCAGCCTCGAGGTTTTCTATCGAGTGGCCGAATTTTTATAGAACTACGACGTACGTGTACAATACGAATTTGATACGAATCTATGTTTTACACGTCCCCTCGTCGAAGAAGTGTCGAGAACTTCGTGAAGGACGAAAATTTGCCGTATAGATCGTTGTCGGAACGAAGTCGTCCTTATGAATAAATTTTATTCCACGATGCCGATTTTTCGATCGTGATCTACGGGCAGTTGAAAAAAAAAAGAATTTATAATTAGCCTCGAGTGACATTACCAATTACGAACTCGTAGAAAAGTTCGAGATTATCGGCGGTTTCTTTTTTTTCTAACTTATATTTCTTGCGTACGTATAATTATTAGAGGTGGATATATTTCCTGATTACGTTGAATAAAAAGGATGGAAAATTTCGTGGTGAAAGCTCGTCGCGGTAGTGGAAAGTTCGTAATATTGTATACCGGAAGTTCCTTTATCTCGCTGATGGCCGTTGACCGCAGCAGTCATGAGCACGCCTCTAAATTTCCGCCGAATTTATATCAATGTACTCTGCCGAATATATTTAAAATCAAGGCTCGGAATATATTACGTTCGTCTAATTGTAAGACGTTTAAGTTCGTCTCTCGTTAAACGAACAAACAACAAATTTCGAATAACATTCCCCTCCATTGTCTGAAAAACCTAGAAAAAAAAACACGCGATTCGCTCATTTTGCAATTTCTTTCCAACGAAAATATCCTCTTGGTCCATATTGCCCCACTTGGTCCCGCACGTGTATGCCAAGACTACGCCGTAGACGACGTAGAGCGAGATAGCGTTTCGAATAGGTACATGAGACAATCTGGGGTATGAAAAATATTAATAACGCTGTTGCGAATATAAGGGACGAGGCTGTGGAGGGTAGGTAGGGGAAAGACAGGGTGAGTGTTAAGGGACGATGAGATGAGAGAGAAGCGCTCTGCTCTTGCGACGGCGTGTGCGAAGAGAGAGAAAAAGAGAGAGAGAGAGAGAGAGAGAGAGAAGAAAACGTGCGCGAACGGGACGCTTGCTCTCGCCTCGGAGGGGTGGCTGCGTTGGTATCGAGGGGGTGGCAAGTGTTTCTGTCAGTTTAATAGCTTCTCGCCCGTTCAAACTCCCTCCCCCCTCCCCAACCTCCTTTCTCATCACTCTCTCTCTCTCTCTCTCTCTCTCTCTTCCCCATCCCTGTGTGTTCTCTTCTCCGTCCGTTCCTTCCTACCTCTCTCGCAGTAACACTTCTCTCCCTCCGACGTTACGACATCGTCACTTTACGTGTCAGAAGTTGCGCCCAGCTTTTATATATATGTATAGGGAAGCACTCGATGGGGCTCGACCAACCCCCGTCCACCCCCGCCGCGACAGCTTTCTCATGTCTCTGTCTCTGTCTCTGTCTCTCTCTCTCTCTCCCTCTCTCTCTCGCACTCTGAACACTCTCTCCCTCCTTGTTTAGATCTGATAACCCTTTGATATTTCCACGGGTCATTGTTGATCACGTGCTACAAACCAGCTATTTGTGCTCGTAGTTTGCCCGTGGAAAGTCTTCGAAGTACGAACGGATATTTAAACACACCTGTAACAAAAGGGCCAAAGTTACCCTGGTGGATATTTGCCATATTTTGTAATTTGATTAATTCAAGTTCACTTTAATGTACAAAAATAGAAACAAAAAGTCATTTAAAAAATTTGAAACGGTCTTAAAATAAAATTTCACGTCGAACACAAAAATCATCCGTTAACGCGTCTTTCATTTATGGTTACATGAAAATCGGTTCGTGTTTCAGAAATTAAGCCCACGCGTTGTAAATAATACAGTCATGTTGGTTATTGAAAAAAAGCCTGTGAATCGTGTCAACATATATATATAAATATATATATATATATATATGTATATATACGTAAGGTCGTAACGTGATATCAGAGACACGAGGAGTGTGTGCGGTTGGGAACGAGTGACGCGCGTTTTTATGCGTGGGCTGTAAATCACAAAAAAATCCTTTGGAAATATCTCATCTATATATATATATATATATATGTAAGTGTGTGTGTATATACGAGAAAGAGAATCACAGAGGAAAAACGATGTTGAGACGAAGAAAGCGAGAAACGAGGATTACGTACACGCGTCGCTTGGCTATAAAGAATGATATAAGTGAACAGACCGCGACACATGTCCTTCCGCGTGTAAAATACCACCCTTGCATGAAAACGACCAAGAAGCCACCCTCCCCTCTTCTTTCTCGCACGAGCCCTTTTTTTCTTTTCTTTTTCTTTCTTTTACTTCCATTAGATGTGCGAGATGAAGATTTGTATGTGACTCTATTTCTCGTATAAATACATAAACGGGGGGTGTTATATATTTGCTGTCTCGCACGGTGAAAAATCTCGTGGTGTAAGCGAGCGACATTGTACCTACTCACGGTTTATATTCGCTTTTCCATATGATTTTCAAAGCTTCGTGCCATAAAACTATGCTGGCACAGCAGAAGCGTCCAGAAGTCTCGTCGTTCGTTCTGAAATATAACAGCCGTTTGCTTTCTCTCTCTCTCTCTCTCTCTCTCTCTCTCTTTCGAGCGCGCTATTTCGTTTGTTTGTAAAACGTTGGTTTCGCACATTCGCCTCTCGCAAAGAAGGAAAATATAATACAACCACCGGGTTCTAACGTCGTTCTTGCGCACGGGGACAAAGAACGCGTTTAGTGAAATCCGCTCGCGTAATAAAGTCTCACCGCGGTCTCATTGCCTGCGTATACTTCGTCACCAAAATTTTCGAATTTACAAACGTTTTATGAATTATTCTGAAAAAAATTTTCAAATTTCTTTGTAATATCGTCGCGTTACCGAATGGTTCGCGAAAAAAAAATCTCGTCTCTCGCGAACGTCTCGACGAGAATTGTAAAAAAAACAGTAAAAGAAAAAGAAGAAAAAGTCTGTTATACATTCGTCCAATAAAGTCTGGCGACAAGCGTGGTATAGTGGTTTTTTGCCATACCCACTGACCGAACGAGAGTTACTGTCCTCGGTCTCTCCTCGTCTCGACGTGGGGTCCCTCAGCACGTTTTCAACTTCCAAATATCGTTGAAAAGCCACTTTTCTCCCGAGGGGCCCACCGTCGTCGTTTTCTTCAACGAATCGAGGAGAGAGACGAAGATGGAAGAGAGAGAGAGAGAGAAGAGAGTCAATCGAAAGAAAAAAATGTATCACCAACCGTTGACTTCTGACCGCGGCACGTCCGCATTTCACTTTCGATCGCGTGACGTGCGTCAGAAAAGATGCTTTTTTTTACACTTACGTGAAATTTTCTCAATTTTTTCTGTTTTTATCAAGAAAAAAAAATTGACTCCACAACGGACATTCCTAATGAAGTATTTTTGAAAATTCACACCGTGTCGGTGTCGAGAAACGAGAATTTTCAAAAATCGTAAAAGAGAATCAGCTCCCAGCTCGGTCGCGTTTCAAGTTTCACCTTGCACTTTGCCCATTTCCTTACGTATTCATCGACGCGCACAATATTTCGCAAACGCGTATATTTTTACAGTCAGTGGCCGAGCTCCCCCTTTTTTCGGTCTATTGAAACCTTCGCTGATCCATCGTCACGCGAGCCTGACTTTTTCATAAAGAAGGGCGGTAGTTAACGCGACAATAATTGCGGCAGTGGTGCAACTAACCCCCGTTACGTATCAACGTACGATAAGATCAACAATATTTTTATCGAATCAACATTTTTACCGTCTCGAGTTATTTTTTAGATCTCGAGAAGATGAAAAGAAAGAGCTTTTCGTCGATTACGCCAGTCGGTAAATATTTCATCCCCCGATTCCAACCCCCTCCCCCTCACATCTTCTTTCACAACCACCATTATCGGACAGGCAAGCTCTCACCGTTCTCTTTACTACGCGTATATAAAAACCCCGTAAACGCAGCGGTCTACCGTGTCAAGATCGAGAGGGAGTTCGATCTCTCGTTCTCGTAAATTTTCTGTCTCGCCTTTTTTTTCTTCATTCTCCCCCCTCGATCTTCCCTCGCACATACTTAAAGAAAATATATATATATATGTACACGAAGCAAAAGAAAAAGACGAAGGAGCCAGGGAGAGAGAGAGAGCGAGAGAGAGAGAGAGAGAGAGAGAGAGAATGTCCCACATCGCGTCCCCGTTCTCCCTCTCTCGGTATTTCAGCAGCTTGGCCCACAGCGCCAAAGCTCCTGCGATCAAGAGGGATGCTGCGTGATATAGTCGTACGAGACTCGCTGGAACTGAGTTCGTAAGTGTGTTTGTGTGTGTGTGTGTGTGTGCGAGATGCTGTATAAGCTCCGAAGCTGGAAAGAGCGGGAGGTGAGATGATGAGGTGGGGTGGGGAGTTGTGAAGAGGGGGGGTTTAGTCCGGTTTTGCGATAGGGGTTGCTCCGCCTGCGGGCCAACCAGCGTCACGGAACAAACGCTCTCGCCACACCCCGACTATACAAGCTTTCCACGGGGGTTTCCCATCGTGTTGTACCCACCGCGTGTGCCGCATCCTCTTCTCAACAGATTTTGGGATCCTCTAGTCTGCCAAGAGCCAGCTGACACGGCACAGCTCGTAAAACCCTGCTATACATATATATATATATACATCTCTACATATAAATATATGTGTGTATATATCTATATATATATTTATATATATATGTGTCATATCGCGATACGCATGTATGTGCAAGAACGACGTAGACAACGCGACGACGAAAAACGTCAATGTCAACACACGAGTGCGTTAATACGTTCGAAATTTGCGGTGGTTTATCGAGCTAAAATCGGTTTCGTTACAGTCACGCGAAATTCCATCAACCCCCTTTCTTCTTATCTTGCCCTCTACTCCCTCTCTCATTCTTTTTCCCTCTCTGACGTTTCTTCGTTCCGCGAGAAAAACCACCCCCGCAGCCAACCCTCGCGATATAACCGGTGAAATTACACGAGCGACGAATCATTCTAATTCCGGTGTCTTGGTTTTTGTTATTGGTTTTGGTTTTGTTTTGTAAATTACGCGACGAATCTTCGAGGATGAACGCGAGGGAGAACGAATTGTACGAATCTTGTCAGACGTGATCGGGATCGACGCGGATTGTCGCGGTGTGACGATGTTTTTTACGATTATACGGTCAGGAACTTCGACATTGTACGTGATGTGTGCCAAGACGTGATTTTCTTTTTCTTCTTTTTGAGAGAAGGAGAAATAGTGATTTGTTGGTTTTTTGTTTGTTTTTTCGTCGTTTGGTTTATTACTTATTATTGGAGAAATATACGTGAACACCGGAGAAAAAGGGTTACGAGATGGAGTGTCTCGATCTGACCAAACCGATGGCGGACTGCGATAGCAGCGGTGAGTCTCTGCGATAATAATTTAATCTTCGATGAGGAATTTAGACCGTGAGAAATGAAATTGAAAAAAAATATAAAAAAAAATAAAAATAAAAGATTGATGCAAACGAGCCTCCCCGAGTCATTATTTCTGTGTGTCCGACCCAGTTTCGCGAAAGTACGATAATGAATCCGGAGCTATTCGTGCCACTGAAACTCCGGCGATGATAAGATTATTCTTATATGTATATATATATACAATATATACATATATACATATATATATAGGATTTTGGATGCTGTCGCGGGCTCGCGGAACGACAGGATCCCGCGACCGCACGGGTTTTTTTCCTTTTTTTTTCTCTCCCTCTTTTTTTCGCAACTAGCAATTAGAGAAACCGGGACGACGCGGTTGTGCTAAAGACGTAAACCTACACCGATATCAATAAAATGCACTACGCACGAGATAACGAGCGCCTGATAATTTTGGCACGAGAGATATCAAGAACAAGAGCGAGACGTTTTCAGCCGTAGAATATTGTTTCGCCTTTTTTTCTTTTCTTCTTTAATGCCTGACGGAAATAAATTGAACGTTTATTTTTTTTTTCATTATCTTTAAACAAAAATGAACCGTTCAACAAAATAAAAATTCGATTATGGTCGTCCTCGTCCATTGAGAAGGACAACGACGAATTGAGATTTTAACGTATATATATATATATATATATATATATATATATACATATATAATTTCGAACGTATATTTAGTAGAATCTTGGTATCACTCAGGACGTCCTGTGTGCGGTCAGCAGAGTGCGGTCTAGGCTGTCGGCGTGTGAACGCACACACGAAATCATCGTCGACGGAGAACCCGTTGCAATCATCGTCGTTCTTCCGACACCTTCGCTGCTTTTTCCTCTTTCACGTCCCTTTCTCTCCTTCTCTCCTTCTCTCCCTCTCTCTCTCTCTCTCTTCGTGCTTTACTCCCGAGACTGCCAATTTGCTTTAATTATCTCCGGCTTTTCCGGAACTCGCGACGTCGCTCGTCGCGAGATTAGATCTCTCGAGGTCTCTCTCTATTGTTGATCTAGCGACCGTGTCCTCGATCGAAAGGATTCTTGACGTTCTTCTTTCTTTTTTTCTCAATGACAATATTTAATTATGAATATTATGACGGCGATGTAATATTAGAATCATTCGTGTGTGGAAAAGCCAACGCTCTGCGGCAAGTGGTGCGACTATATTAAATATATATATATATATATATATTTATTATACACACGATCGTCTCTTGTCTCTATTAATCTCTCAGCAGATGACGAGCAGAAGAGATAACGTTGAGGAAGTATCGCATTTCAGATATTTTCGAGTGTTCTGAGTAACTCACGACGCTATATATATATATATATATATATGTCCTCTAGAAAGCATATTTTCAACTCGTGAACGTTAAATTGTTTATTTTATTTAAATATTTTCGAATGCTTTGAAAGAGAGAGATAGAGAGAGAGAGGTATGTCATTCGCACGATGATAAATATATTTATATGTAGAACGAATGACAGAGAGTGTCAGGTTGAATCGGCGATCCGTATTATCAAAGACGTACGATCCTAAGAAGAATCGATAACGAAAAAAATTTCGTGGAATCTCGAGTGTCACGGGTTTTATAAACACCGCGATGTCTTCCCACGCGCGTGAAAACATCGCGAGTTCCCACATGATACGCGCGGGACAACCCTTCACTGTGCACTTCGAGGTCTCTAATCGAGGTCCCTAATCGTCTCGGTGCCTCTCGACTCATTTTTCATTGCCCCTTGGATACAAATTTATACGAGAGCTCTTCTTCTTCCGTCCTTTTTCTTCTTCCTTTTTCTCATTCAATGTTTCCTGCGACATAAACCCTGTACTATAGTTTCCCGTAGAGACACGCGAGTTTATAAATGTAATAAAACGAAAAAAGAGAACGTCGTAAAAAAGAATATACAATTATCTCGAACGATTGTATAGGGTAGTTTTCCAAATATTGTCGACCCGACACGACCTAGAGACAGAAGCTAACGTTACGACGGACTAGACGCTAGAATTCTTGCGATTATTACGTATATATATATATAGTCGGTTGTCCACTTGAGTTCATGTCAAACGACAGCTTCGTAGGGATAAGCTCTTTTTCTTTACGAACATCGCCCCTCTCTCCCCCTCGATACTCTTACAACCCCCTTCTGTCTCGCTGATTCGCGACGATGGTTTGTTTGCTCAATCGATTAGCGATGATTTTTTTTCCATCGTTCCTGTAATCTTTACCTCTCCGAGGCGATGAAAAAAAAACGTCTTCTCGACGACCGAGATTATTCGAAAAGCGAGGGATGAGCCGAAGTTATTTTATATCTGTTATTGTAACGAAGTGTCTCTGTTTTAACGATTTTCTTTATGCTTTCGGTTAATACCAATTAGCCGAAAAAGGTGACGAATTTGTTACCAAACTAACACACCGACATTGAAACCCACGGGGTTATAACAATGCCCGAAGAATTCTATTGCCCGGAGCATTATGCAGACAAACATTGTCCGGGGCTATATTATGAGAAACGATGCAATGAATACGTTTGAGCATTGTGAGAACTGCCTGATGAGATTGTATGCTTATGTGCGAACGCCTCATTGTCGTCGGCTACGAATATTATTATCGTTATGCAATGTAATATTCATACCGATATTCGCACTCGCTCGACCGCTACCTATTCCCTTCGCAAGGTTCCATCGTGTCTCGCGACCGATATAAATTAATCTTTATGATAAACCGTACGTTTCCTTGTTGATAAATGCGAAGGAAACAAAGTTCCTTTTGTTTTTGTTTTCCGTCGTTCTTACGCTCGCGTGGAAATTCGCGGTGTCATCAAAGACAGCTTTGCACATTCCGACACCTGAACACGGTTGGACTCATTCACCTGTATCGTCAGCGGGAACGTAACGAAACATCCCTTGATTTTATATACACAGATACGTTTCTCACGTTATCAAAGTTTGTTGAGGACTATCGTTTCGATCTTTTTTCACGCACGTTTGACACGTTCCGTCCGGGTAACCAGAGATTTAGGGGAGGATATATATATATACAGGATATTGTTCGATCGTTAACAACATTTGATTTCGTCGTGATGAAATTGTTTAAAATTGTCGATTTTATATTTAAACAGGGTCGTTTTATATCGGCTTTTTCTGTTCATACAATATATATATATATATATATATATATATATATATATATATATTGTATGTATAGCGATGAAAAAAATACCGACAAAACGTCCAATAAAAGTCGGTCGCGCGCGCGCACTCTCGCTTATCGCCCCAAACGTTCTCCGCTGGTGTTCAATGGGACCAAAATGTTCGTCTCGTTATATTGCCCGTGCGACGAGAGGCTTCGAGAGAGACTATCGTTATGCATCGACTCTCGACGATAGACCGTCGATGGTGGATCGTACGTGTGAGAAACTCGTGGTAAATTCCTGCTACAACGGCTAAAACTATATTCCTACGTTTCGTGCGATCCTCGTTTGATTGCAGTTTGTGTGTACGTAGGATCTCGCGTTAAGTCGTAAAGGAAAAATATCAGAGAGGTACGGAAGGGCAAACAGAGTGCCGGTGCCGCGAGATAAAGGGACTATCCGCAATTTCATTCTATTTTCCTGCGTTCTTTCTTTTTCACGGTAGGATCTTCCGACCCGCGATCCTCCTTGCTTCGGACATTTTTCCTCAAACATTATTCCATTTATGTCTTCTTTCTTTCGAAACTCAATTATACAACGTACGGGAAAATAAACGATCGTTCGATTAAAAAATTGATGAAAAAGATTGTTATCGAAATGAAAAAAATTAAATTTATCTCGGTGCGATTAAAAATAAATAAAACGAGACAAACGATCGATCGTCAATCTCTCAGCGCTCGTCACTTTTTCATCCAGGAATATTCGATCGTAACGTCCCAATGGCAAAACGACGTTTCTCTCGTTTTTCTTATTTCCATCGAGTTTACCGTACGAAAAACATCGTGAAACATTTTTCTACATCGGATCCGTGGGGGTCTCTCGATCTCGTTGTTTCAGGAAGCAGCGACGAAGGCGAAACGACAGGCATCATGGGTGGTGGCGAAGTAACGGGCGAAGAAGGTGGGGGCGAATGTAGTGGTGGGGGTGGTGAGAACGACAGCGCCAGTGGCGGTGGCGTCGCGAACGAGAACGCGGAAATGGAGGACAACAATTCGGCGCGTTCGTGCAATACGAACAATCCAACGTATCACGATGTCAATCCTCTGTTACACGGTAGTAGCGTCAACGACACGACGCTGCATCGTCAAGAATATCATCGAAGAAACAACGAGCCGGGCGTCTTTCTCGATCTGTCGCCGACGATGGAACGACAGCCGAGTAGTCACGAGAGTGAAAGACATCAGGCTGGCGGTGGCGTCACTCATGCGAGAGAATGCGCCGACGAAAGGAGATCTTGGGAATTCAGTGAAAATCAAATATGCACACCCTCTTACAGAATCGATTATCGTGAGTATTATTTTAGAAGAAGCGATTGTTTCGTTCTCCTTTCTTTTAATTTCTTTCCATATTTTTCAAACGATCGATATATCGATCCGAGCTTTGATATTAGATAATTATTTTCCAGAAGCGACACCTTGTGGTGATTTTACTTATTTTCATTATGACGAAACGTATTACATAGCAGAGAAATGCCAATTTTTATGATAAATATAGTACGTTAGATCGATTTAATCGTATCGACATAATTCTTTAATAATGAAATATCGTGTATCGATTACAGAGGAAACGATAAAATCGAGAGAAACGAAAGAACAGCCGAGTCGTGAGTGGATATCACCGGTACCGGAAGTCGAGGTCGGTGGTTCAGCACCGGGAGGTCCTCAGGTTCGCGCCAGGAAGGACATACCTCGTGGCGCCCGATTCGGACCTTTTCTCGGCAAGTGGGCGAGCCAACCGTTCAATCCTCGTTACGCCTGGGAGGTGAGTACGACAAACGTATATATATATATATATGTATATATACAACGGTAGTTAAACGATTTTACTGCAGATATACAAATATAGAATAACGCGTTTTTTCGATTAAATTTTTGTTATGAAAAATAATTCGTATATATTGTTAATTACCTATTCAAGCTTTAAAGTCGATGTCAAATCTTGAGAGAGCAATGAGAACAAAATTGTCGGGGTAAAAGAAGAATTTTTTCAACGATCGGTTTGGGGGATTCACACGCGAATCTTATCCGATATCATCTCTCTGTGTATGGGGTTACTTGTCGAACCGTTTGAAAGATGATCGATCTGTTTATAGCGAGGGAGAGAGCGAGATGGTGCATCGAAAAATTCATACCTTCTCTCTATCTCTCTCTCTCTCTCTCTTTCGATTTCTCGATCTCTAAACCGATGCAGCGCGTTTATTTCTATGTCCTATACCGTCGTTCTCATATCCCGGCGGTAGCTTTTAATCCTACGGTATTATCCGGCAGATGCCAACGACGACAGAGTCGTCTCTCGTATCCTGGCTTTCGTACATCCCGGTAATATTATAGACAGCACAAGCGAATGTAAGAGAGAGAGAGAGAGTGAGAGAGAGAGGGAAGGAGAAGGAGAATCAGAGAGCACCTGGCCACGAGTATTCGGCCAGCGAGGTGTCATCCCCGCTGACAGATCTGTCAATTGGCTCTTCTTTTCCATTGCCTCTCGGACACTTCTCTTTACACGTCCATCCGTTCGTTCTCACCTAAATCGTACAGAAAAAAGAAGAATTCAGAAAAACATCACGCGTCAACGGCAGGGATGCGTAAATTCCGACCAGGGACTGCGTTGTCTGCATTCGTATCGATCTTCGGATCTTTCGAAAATATATCGTGCAAAAGTCATACAAATAAAATTTTCTGATTTGTAAATCTCCTTTCGAATAGCCAAACGTAAATCTATCTTTTATTTAATCGTCGATTCTGCGGCTTCGACAAATTACTAGAACGGGTCTCGATCAATAATTCAAATTTTCTTTTTTATATAAAATCCATAAAATTATCTATGAATATTTTTTAATTCTTGAATAAAAATGATAATCTTTCAATTTATCTTTTAATCAATTCGTATCGAGACGCTCAGATGTCGTAATAGGGTTGTTAACGGCGAATTTAGTCGTTAACCCGGGTTATCTGGAAATTCGGACAATCTCACGTTGGGAACGAGATAAATGTCGAGGTTTCCCTGGTTCCCTGGCGCACACTTTTGTCCGGAATACACGGGTGCATAGAGCGAAAATTGGGAAGAGAGAGAGAGATGGAGAGATGGAGAGCGAGAGGCAGGAACAGTGACGAGGTCGAGCGTGTATATAGCCTCACGCAGCGAAAGCTCGGGCACGGTCAGTACCAAGGGGTGATAGATATGATAGCGCGGGTGAGAGAGGTAGCTCTCGGGGCTCGTGAGCGCATGTCGCACTGACAAAATGTAAATGGCACCATCCATCTAAGCCCGGACAAAAAGGCCCGTCGGACCAACTGTCGACCGGCGATTACAGGATCGATTAAAGCAAACTACCCCCTTCGTTTCGTCGACCGATCTATCAAACCCGGTGTATAGTAGGCGCGCGGACGAAAGCGGACCGAGCGAGAATCGAGCGAGCCGCGGCGTCCGCTCGGACGAAGAGAGGAAACGAACGCAGGTCTCGGCAGCAGCGACGTGATTTCCATTCGTATTTCGAGCTCACCCGAAGTGAAAAGTTCGCGATAATGGAAATTTTTCGAAACTCGAAAATAAAATCGTCCTTATGAAATGATTCTTTTCGTTCTAAATTTTCTCTCTGAATCGACAATTTAATATTTCGAATTGTCGTTTTAATGAGAAACGGTAATTTCTATTTCAATAAATTGAAATCATTTTTACATCATATTTTCGAATCTTTTTTTAATGAAATAATTATAAACGATTGACCGTAAGGAATTCCCTTCCCTTTTCACACGCATTTTTTCAACCCCCGAAGATATCCTCGCGATCGCACAGATCCCCAAATTGGCCGGTATTATATCGACCGTGTAAACTCCTCGAGGGTGATTCGTGCGCGGTGAATTCTTGGCAGTTTAATCCTTTTCTCCAATTTCACAGAAAAAAAGAAAGAAAAAAAGAGACCTTCGAGCACGCAGCATAACCAAAAGAAAAAAAAACGAAAAAAAAAAGAAAATAAAAAACGGCGAACCCCCGAACTACAAAAAGGGCGAATACCGTCGCCCTTTTCTCCACGTAATCCTTTTCTCACATTGCAAAAAAAAATGCAACCTCGCTGTTTCGACGCGTCTCGGGAATAAAAAAAAACGGTTATTCGCCTTTGCCCTGGATCGCGAGAAGGGCTCGTTCGGGCTTTCACCCCAAAAACTTCATCTTTTTTGTTTATTCATACGTGTGTAGTGGAGAGACGAAGGCGAAAAAAAAGGCGGAAAAAAAAATTCTTGGGGACATATCGAGAATAGAAATTGGGAGAAAATGTTGGTTTCCCGGGGAAGACTCGGGCTCTCGGTCTCGTCATGGCGCGTATCGATATTACACCCCACCTGCCGCGATTCCGGGTCTCGTTTTTTGGATACTTTCGTTGGGGTTAGTCGAGAGACGTGAATGCTTGAGAAAGGGAGAAAGATGCCAACACACATCCAAAAACATATATAGGTATATATATATATGTCTCTGAATAGCTAGAGAGGTATGACGAGGGGGTTGTTGAAGGGCGTGCAGGGATGTTCTTCCGGATATGATATATACATATATGTGTTTAAACGTTGTATATATGTATTTGTATATACGTGTATACATAGAATGTCATGGTGCGAGCTCTGTGGCTCGGTGACGCGTAATGGAACGATGCGGCGTGCCTTCGTGGCGACTAAACCAATCTTTGGCTTAGCCCGTTCGTCCGTAAATTCGCTGTTCCCTTTACTACAACCAGCTCTCTGTCTCTCTCTCTTTCTCTCTCTCTCTCTCTCTCTCTCTCTCTCTCTCTCTCTCTCTCTCATATACCTTCACTGATCATAGCGCTGATACTTGCTTCGTGCCGATTTAACGACGAGTTCTCGAGCACCCAATTTGCCAAATAATTTCGAGACGATCGTTCGACAAATGATCTCGAACGACCCACACGCTTTCGTTCTTTGACCTTTTTTTTCGCATGAACACTTAGGAGGAGATTATTTTGTGATTAATAAGATGGGTAGTCTGTTTGGAATATTACGAGACAGTCCTACGTTGTCGGACAATTGATTATAATTGCGTAAATATTTTATATATAAAAATATTAATAAACAAATAATTTTTCAATCTTTAAGGGTTAAATTTTATCTTGGTCGTCGTTGAAATTTTTTCAGCGACGAAAAGAGGATATTAAGAGTCAATGCTTTCATTCTTTTCGACCAGACTTGGGTTCTTGTTTTATATGGTTTTTTTACTTCCACCGAAACTCTCGATGCAGCCCCCCCCCCCCCGCGTAAACTCGTCGAGTCTTACATCTTTCTTTCATTTTTATTCTCTCGTCTCACTGACATATTGAGAACCGTCGTTTTTTCCACGTGATTGCGGCTTACCCCTCCCTTCTCACTCTCTCTCTCTCTCTCTCTCTCTCTCTTCTGTCCGGCTCTATATTTCCACGCGAACTCCACACGTTCCGAGCGAGCGAGAGAAAACGGTTCACCCCGTGTGCGCGCTCACGTTCGCCGCCTTTTGGTGCTGCTCGAGAAAAGAGCAGAAAAGAGAAAGAGAGAGAGAGAGAGAGAGAGAGAGAGAGAGAGAGAGAGAGTGAGAGAGAGAGAGAGAGAGAGAGAGAGAGAGTGAGAGAGAGAGAGAGAGAGAGGGAGAGAGAGACAGAGGATCCTTGTTTTTCATCTGCGAAGCCCACGATCGCACACGCGTCGGTAGCACTTTTTTGCCAAATCGTGCGGAAAGCCACGAAGGGCATTATTGGTGGCGTATGCCACTGACAAATTATATTAATGGCGAAATCTGACAAAGCGTTCCTGACTCTCGCATGTATACCTATAGTTATAGAAATATATACACAAATATAGAAATCGCTGTAACTATTACCACATCGCGTGTACACGATTTTTCTATTTTTTTTATTCAGCGCTAAAAAAAAAAGACATTTGTCAAACGAGCAGATACCGGCCGTTGTCACTGACAAAATGCGATTTAGTTTCTTTGTCAAGGACAGTTGGACCAGAATTACGAGATTCGAAAATTATCGAAAATTATTCGTATTATCGACCAAAAATGCCTCGTTATTTCTCACCCCCTGTCAAAATCGACACGCCCCAAAGTAATGTCCATATCCGCTCGATTTTCTTCGTAAAATCGCCAAAAATCGAACAATTGCCATTTTTCCAACATCGCGATTATTTCGAGACGTCGATATTGTCCGGCTAACAGAGGGATGACAAAAAATGGCAAGGGGCGTTCTCGAGCTCTCCAAATCCCCGGAAGCAATTTTAACTACGTTCGAATATTTTCCGAGTCTAAATCCAGCGCATGTTCCACCGGTTCAATCGTTTGCCACATTCCTCTTCAAATCCGAGCGCAGTCTTCCATCGTCAAACCCCGACAGATTCCGTTATTCAAATCGATACGTATGTTCTCGAATCCAGAAGTCCGAAGGTTCTCAAGGAGTAGGGTTACGTAGTGGCCTTCGCGACCTTCCGGCGATTCGACGTATTCGAATGCGAACACGAAGAAGTAGACGGAAAAAAATGGACGCAACGAACAGTGCCCGAGGAGTTTGCGAGAATTACAGGCAGGAAACAAGTGACAATCAGAGGTTTCCGCGCGCTACATTGTTGGCTCGTCATTCGTCGACCGAAGGGCCTCGTCGCATTGACCATAAGGGCTGTCAAAGCGGGCCCACGGTTCTCGAATCTACCGGTCAAGACTGACCTGCGCACCGAGACTTCGTGTCAAACGCGCGACTGACGTTTCTTCTCCTCGAAACCGAAGCATCTCGTATCGCTTTTGAGCGCTTGAAAATCATTTTTAATACCCAGGTTTTTACATTATTTCCTTTGATTCGAATTTCACTGGATCGTCGACTCTGTACTTAAAATTTCTGAAAAATCGGTCGCGTCGATCGATTTTTTTCTTCGGCGTCTATTCGTCGAGTTAAACACCTCGGCTTGTCTCCGAGTGAGACAGACGGCACTACGGCACGTCCCTGCCTTTGTAACGAATGAATCCAATGCGTCCCGAAGAACCTGCATATATATTAGAAATATATATATAGATATATAGTATTTACGTATGTATATATAGACATTAAATTCGAGGTGGCGAATATCGACCTGGGTCTTTTCGAGGACAATGCCACATGCTTGCCGAAGACTGTCCTCGACAAAACGATATATGCACCGACACGCATATATTTTCATCCTATGAACTTACGCTACCAGTTAAAATGAAAACGAGAGAGAGAGAGAGAGAACGTCGAAAGAGTCGAAAGAGTCGATACGAGGCTTGCCTACCATGGCTAACTAGCCCTTTTCTCAGGATCAAGTTTTCTTTTTTTTTTCTTCATTTGATTGACAGCTCTTCACACACCTCGGGACTCTCTCTATCTATCCGGTGAACGCTACGCGGTTCGTCGCGTTATGTTAATAATTATATGATACAAGCCATTGTGCCGACTCGACCGGAGATATATTTTGACATTTAAATTTGTCCGTCTCTCCGTTCCAATCCCACACGTGGAAGGAATCACCCTCTTATCCTCTCTCTCTCTCTCTCGTTCGACAACCCCTTCTTTCCGCAAAATTTCGAGCGATATGTAACGAACCCTCGGCAGACAACCCCTCGAATTGCCGAACGATGAATTACAAATCTTCTCGTACGGATAACGGTAATAAGATCGCGCCTTTTACTTCCCTCTCGAATCTCAACTGTCGCGTGATATTTTCTTTATTGTCCCTTCGAATTCAATTTACATCGATGATACGTCGGAGGGACGATAGACGACCCTTCGATCAAATGATAATTGATCAGATTCAAAAATTATTTCGCGCGTGTTCCGTTTTTAAGAATTTTAATGAATTTCGATGTTCGATGAAATCGATAATTTGACACGATTCTCTAGAAATAGAACGGAGGATCAACGATTCGGTAAACTCGAGGGTGATAAATCTTACGGGTTCTCTCATTATTCGCCCTATCTGTCGGCGTAACAGTCGTAACAGACACGTGTTACACAATGCATAAGCGCGGGGGTCGTAGGGCCTCTCCGGTCGTTCCATGGCGCACGGGGTCGTCCATGGCTCGTCGTCATCCTCATTGTCATCATCGCAGTCGTCGTTCTTCGTGTGATCGGTCAGCCGTGTACCTCGTCCGTTTCTAAACTCGTCCACCCTTGTGCCTAGCACACTTCTTAGTTCTTGCCGGAGTTCGTTTCTCGCGCTTTCCATTCACCAAACCCTTGGTCCATCGGTTGGATCTTTCCATGTGTCCCATTCTCTATCCTTCTCGCTCGTTCTGGTTTTCATCCGAAGAATCTCGACTCTCTCGGTGCAACCAAACCCAGCATGAAAAAAGAGAGCACTGCAAGAAATTGTCGAAGGTGTCGGAAAAGTTTTCGTTGTTTCGTTAGAACAACGCGTATGTAAGGAAGCCATTTCCCTACGGGTTCGGGAAACACCTCGATCCAGGACTACGGGGGTTTTCTCGCTTTCACGCTGGTCCTTCGTAGACTTAATTGAACTTGTTCCCAACTCATAACGAGAAGTCGAGTAAGTGCCATGCGACCTACGTTCGCTCACGTCCCTCGTCTCCCTTTCTTCCCACCTCCCTCCCTCCCCACCTCTCCACATGTACCTTCTCTTCTCTTCCCCTCGGTTATAATTTACGGGAAACAATCGTCGCCTTTGATGTGCCACGGCGATTGTCTGACATTCGAGACACGGGGCTGCGCACCACCTTTCCAACTCCGCACCATCATCTCTTTCTCTCGATCCTCTCTCGCCCTTTGCCTGCGTTTCACCCTCTCTCCCGCTTCACGATTCTCCGGTTAACAAAACTACTAGCTTCTTATCCAAGGTTTCTTACCCAATGTCGATCTTACCACTGAGATAGAATCGACCAAGTTGTCCAACTTTGACAAAAATCAACGGAATCACAAACACCGAATTATTCGTTATCAACGTTTTTCTTCACGGTTCCAGGAAATTGTCCAGTTTTACTAATTTCCATTGAAATCCAAAATCTTCAAATATTTCAATGAATGCGTCGACACAATGATATAGTCATTCATCGCCTATATAACATCTCGATTGTCTCGGCGCGTTGTTCGCGAATGTACGATGTAGCGCGAGAAGGGCGGGAGGGAGGGAGGGCTGTATCGTGAACAAACAACAAACGCTGACGCACGTGTGACAGAGTGAGAGTGAGAGAGAGAGATTCCAGTCGGGACACACAGAGTAGTAGCATGCACAATGACCGAACTAATCTGGTCCTGGTGTGCAGTTAGCGAGACCAAGTTCAATATACACCGGAGGAATACACACTTGGCCCTTGGCTACTGGCTCCTCGTCCACGTGTTTCCATACGTATGGTTCTACAGACGGTGTCCGTAACGCTCGCCATATCTACGTCTGTATGCTTTCGACTATTGCCGTGCATAAATCAGAGGTAGCAACCTCCGAGACCCCTTTCGGCTTACTTCTATACATGTATGGGACCGACTCATGGTATTCATACATATAATGTTTATACGAGAGGGGGAACATGCGTCTCGCGTATGAACCAACTTAATTGTCGTCGGCAAATTCCTCAGAGATTTCACCGATTTCCCGAGGGCGTGCGTCTTCCTCTCGTCTCGCTAGAAACACGTGGGATTTTCGATTCCATAAAGGTTTATTTTCTGGCTCGAGTTCTACTGTACTTTTGCATTTACCCACGGAAAATCCAGCTGTTCTTTCTTCGAATCGCGCTAATACTCTCGCGATACTTTCACTATGTTTCCACGTTTCGGAGAATAAACAGTCGCGCTAATGCCAAACTTTCTGGTAAATAGGTCTCTAATGATGGATCATACGTGGCAGGGGAAGGTTTGCTGCTGTTTCTGACGCCCCCGTTTTACGGCGGATATAATTTATACCGCTAGATACGATCTCTTAGGGTAGCTTCCCCAACTCGAGTTTTGTATATATGTATATATATACCAGGGAATAATACGCCAACGCGAGCTTATAACACGAGAAAATACGCGTCGAAAGAAGCTAAAAGTTGTCCCGGACGAGCGTTTGTGTTTTCTCGGGGGTGCGTTTGGTCACGGGGAATAGGGAGGATGGCATCTGCTGCACGTTAGACACGGGTCGAAGGGCATCGGCGTCGTTATGATTCTTACGTCATATTTTTCCATGCTGGAGTCAAGTGCGGGTCAAGAGTTACGTTAACGTCGTTCCAGGGGTAGTTTTCATCGGGGTTTGAAACGTCGGAGAGTTCGATTTTCCGAATATCCCGAAAACCTCGATAACTTCGATGAAAATCTTCGAATCACATTGACCGATAGCTCTGAACAATTTTACGATTTCAACGTGAGAAAGTGAGAATCGTCCGTGAACGTGACGAAATTTGGACGTTTCGTACGCTCGCGCTAATTAAGAAAATAATATCTAAGATTCCGTGTTTAATAAAGGAGAAACTTGGGGAATCGCATAAATTCACGAAATCGACAGAGGGTGTTGGGAGTTCCTTACCCATATATATATATATATATATATATATGTGTGTATATACGAAGGATCAGAACCGGCTGCGAATCACACCGTTATGCTTCGTTGCCTGCTGCGACAACTATGATTTCACTGGGATTAATTAAGCATCAATTAAGACGGTTCGCGAGGATGAAAGCATCGTTGGCTTCGCCATCGTCTCTCCTGTTAGACGAGTAGGTACGAGGGAAATTGGTGAGGAAGAGGGGGGTTTGGGTGACTGGAGAATTAAGCAAAGATGTCGCCAGGGCCAATGCAAGTGGGGTATATAAAATATATATACATATAACGTCTACGTACACTTTACGGAGAAATACACGACGAACCTCCCCTTGGCCTGCAGTGCTACGCAGCCATGCCTCGGTGATCATCCAGTTTGCAATGGCTTTCGCAGATTGGGGGCGCGTTGTCGTCGTCGACGTCGTTGTCGTCGTCGTCGTCGTCGTCGTCGTCTCTTCGTCCAAGTTGACGTCACGGTGAGCGAATGAACGCGTGCGCCCGGGGATGTAAGAGGGAATCGTAAACAGCCCCGTTATTTAGGGGATGATAATTGACTGCTCTCTACTCAATGCTTCACCCCCTCGTATTATCAATCCCCTCTCGTGCTCCCACGACCTTATTCCTTCCATCCACAGTGTGGTCTCTTGATTCTCCACGAGAATTACGAATGCTGTCAGAATCGGGGATTGGGAAACATCGTTAATTTCAGGAATAAAAATTGAACGATACATATTTATTGTTGTCATATTTTCATATTCTTCTAAATTCTTCGCAACCCCCTCGGATCAACAAGAATCGACAAATTTTATTCGTTTTTCACCGTCGCAACTCGAGTAAAAAAACATTTTATTCGATAACGCTAGAGGGCGTTGGAGGTTCGAGAGGGTGGCTTAACGTTCAACCATCGCGTATACGAGAAGGTTCGCAAAAAGGCTCGTGGATGTTGCGGGTCTGGAATCCCATCGTCTGCGTGATATAGAGGGAGGGAGAGAGAGAGAGAAGGAGAGAGGGAGTAAGCAGACGAGAGATTGAAAGAGATGAGAAAAGGGGGATGGAAAGAGACGGTAACCGCGAGAGCGGGGAAATTCTGCCAAACTCCGAGACCAGCCATTCCTGTGGGCGTATGCTTTTCTGTTGCCGTATATTATATACAGTACATACACACACACACACGCACATATATATATATATTGTTGCTATTGGGCAATGGGGGGACACGCTGTGCTCGCTAAAAGCATTTTTGCGTCGAGCATCGGCCCGGCTATCATTCGCCATCGATCGTTTTTATTCATAACTTCCTCCTCTCTCTCCCACTCTCTCTCTCTCTCTCTCTCTCTCTCTCTCTCTCTCTCTCTCTCTCTCTGTCGGCTTGTGTCGCATCGGCCAAAGTTCCGTTTCATATTTTCGTCGCCCGGTTCCACACTGGATCATACACGTTATACTCGAGCGATATTTCGCATGTATATCCAAAGCATTTATATACGCACACACACACACACACACACGTGCAGAACAAGGGCGTATTTTCACTATCGCTCTCAGTCTCTCGTTATATCAAGTCACGGATCACTCGGTAACGACTCTCGGTACTCTTTCGGATTGATCGATGAACGCGAAAACAGCGCTGGCTATTTTCGCAAGAGAGAGAAAGAGCGAGAGAGACAGCGGAGGGGGTTGGCTCTCATCGCGCTTTATAGAAAATTCGAGAACCAATTTTCACCACGATCGACGTACCAGACAACTCATAAATATACGACATATACATATTTCACATTTAATAAATGGAAACTTTTCGCCGGCCGAGGATCCGACTGAAATATTTGTGAACGTTTTTTTTTTCCTTTTTTTCTAACGATCGCAAAATTTTGCACAAGATGCGAACAGATAGATGAAAGAGATCGAATATAGCGAGGAAAACAGATCGCAATCGTGACGCGGAGGGTGAAAGAGGGAGGGCGGACAAATAGAAGCGTCCAGGGGAATTATCCGCAGCCGCAGTTAGATCGAGAGCATTCTGCTCTCTCTCTCTCTCTCTCTCTCTCTCTCTCTCTCTCTCTCTCTCTCTCTCTCTCTCTCTCTCTTCGGCACAACAATGCTGATGCGACGTGAAACGTCGACGATTATAAAAGACCCGTGGTCCGTCCCGATTCCTCTTCGTCTATTTTTCGTGTACCGCTTGTTTGGTCCGTGCCCGCTCGGTATTTCGGCAAGAAACGTTCTTCCATCCAGGCACGAAAGACCTTTCGAAGATCATCTCGGATCACTACGGGTTTTTGTTCGAGGTGTGAGGTTACAAAAGAAGCGATCATGTGTTTTGTCCTCTCGCTTTAGCGATATAGATATAGATATATATATATATATATATAGCTGCAGTAGCTACTGCAAAGCTTGCACGAGTTTCGTTCTATCTCTATTTCGCTTTTCGTCAGGACGTCATGCCGAGCGAGCGAGAATCGTCAGACCGCATGTCCTCACTGGCGATGCTCATCCGGGAATGCCCCGCAAACCCCCTTACGGTCATCCCTCAAGATGCTTGGACCCTAGGTATCGTTCCGGCTCGTTATTGGCAGATTTTCTCTTCTTCTTGTTCTTCTTTTTTTTTTTGTCATTTCTCACAGCAATCTTCGAGGTCCATCGTTAACCCATATTTCTTCGAGCCGATGAACCTGTCGAACGACGTTACCGAGAAAACCGATCGGTTTATTTAAATACGTGCTTTGATTTTATTTTTTACTTTATTTAAAAAGCGAACAGAAAGCTGTCAGTAAACTCGAACTATTGTCCATTTCGCTATTTACTCCGGAAAAACGGAGGGTCGATCGGAGAAGCATCTACGGGGGTTCATCTTCGTGAAACCTCACGCTCGGGAGTTACAGTGGCGGATTTCTTCGGACTAAGAAGGACTATTCTCGGGTTTTCGCGACAATGGAGGCGTCAGGGCGCAGATAACGCGCTTTATTTTTCTCCCACCTCGTACTTCAGACATTTGTCAAAGATTCTTTTTTCTTTCCAACTTCCCCCCCGAGTCGAAATTTTTTGAGGAATCAAGAATAGGCAGCATCGAGCGGACTGGTGAGGGTCGAGGCGAGGCTACGACGCATACTGGATGGTATATGCGTGCCCCCTCGTAGAGCCTCCAAAATGGCATAAACTTTACATTCGGGCCGAGCGGAGGTTACTGGAGGGCACATAGGCCCTACCATAACCGCCCGGGGAACCTCGGCTCGGCGCGCTCGTCCGATCCTTCCTGGCCTACCAGACCCCTCCTTGGGACCTACTTTTAAATCCCTCGTCCCCACCCCCCTCCTTCTGGACGGTGGAATAGGAATTAATAATTTCATATATTTATGACAAATATCAATTTATTTTAATAAATGTTATTACATACAGTAGAACAACATTACAAATAGGTATCTGAAATAGAATTTGAACAACAGCCAATTAACTTTTAAGTGAATTTTCAGAAATTGAAGGTCCTCGAAAACGAAGTTGTCAAAACGGTTTACATCCAAACGTTACATATACTCCTTGTCCGGTTCCTTATATAAATCAGCAACCTGAAATGCAAAATAAGGAATTAGAAAAAGATTTAAAAACGAGATTTAAAAACAAAATAGAAATTTTTAATAAAACTTTAAAATTTCTATTTTTTTTCCATTAATTAATATATATCCCGATAGTCAAAAATAACACCGCGACATATGCTGTAATAATTACTATAACATTTTTTGAAATAATCTTTAATTACATTTGGTAGCGCTGAACATATGTTCATTCGAGTACATGTATAATAAGTTGATTTGTTTAAACAAATATAAAATAGATAAAATAAGAATAAAAATTGGACACTTCACTTATTCTAAATTTTGTTAGATTAATCACCGTCTCGTACATACAATCGAATGAACATATATACAATGTTACCAAATTAAATTCAGGATTATTTTGAAACAAAATTAAAGAAATTATTACAACACATCCTGTCTATGTTATATGCGTTATGCCTCAACAAAAAATCAATAGAATATATATAATTTTTTAGTTGTAGATATTGGGACGTAACTTGATTAAACTTACCCATGGCACGAAGATCTTGATCGTTACGTTCGACGACGACGACGGAATTAAAGATGCGAAATATTGAAAGAATATTTAAAATATCGAGATTTTGTTGGTGTTCGCGCAATGTCGAGGTTTATCGAGGACGAGTTCGTCGACCTTTGCTATACTCCATAAGTTCAGGAGTCTCGTGTCTCTCGACGAGTGAGACACATTGCCATTGAGCAAAGAAAGAAAAAAAAGCAGATCAGTGACGAAGGTAACGGATCGTAGAGAAAACAACGGAGATATTTCGTTTTATTTCGTCCAAAAAACCGGCACTTGTCGCGAGAGGTAGCACAACACTGCCAAGAAAGAGCGCCCCGGCACCTCTCTTCACGTTCTCGAACTTTCTTTGTTTCCATGACAACGACGCCACGCAATTCACACACATAAGGGAAGAGAGTGTAGTCGGGTATCCACATGTACCGGCGAAGTAGCGGCCATATTTTTCTTAGTAATGTATATTTACATGCGATACTCGGCAGCGTCAGTTTTATGTATACGGCGAGGTAGCAGATACAAAGTGTGAATTTTTGCTGTCGTCGGACAGCGTTGGTATCGAGAGCGGGGTTACGGCGGGCACATTTTCGAACTTGGCATCGAGAGCGGCAGTACCGGAGGGCACGTTTTCGAACTTGGCATCGAGAGCGGCAGTACCGGAGGGCCCGTGATGCCGTCAGATTCGAGCTGGAGGCCACGTTGGCATCGAGAGAAGGCTGGCGGCCTGTGCACTACAAAGGAAATAGGCTCTAAGAGGCTAAGAGGGGCAGTGAAAATTTCGACTCGGGCCTCCCTCTGGCGAGAAATTTCGTAAGAATTCTTCCGCGCGCATATTTTCACACATTTTCTATGCACGCTTTTCACATCGCGAGCCTTGTTTCCGCGGTCGCGAAAACCCAACGGTAACCTCGCGAGGTCTTTGAAAAAAAAAACAAAACAAAATGAACAAAACTAAACGTTGTTTGACATAGAGAAAAATCAACGCGCGCAAATCCCAGGTGAGCGAACGCGAGAACTTGGCTCTTTACATCGCCAAAAGAGTGCAACATCGAGCAATTAAAAGTGTCGGGATATTTTATGACAATTTTAGAAATTTTTTCACTCGACGTTTCTTCGTAGAAAACACCCTAGGGTAGAGCCTTAATAATAATTGCTATTATTATTTTTTTATTTTTTCGAATAGGCACGCGAGAAGGGTAGAGAATGGTGTAATTATAATTATAATTTATCACGGCTGTGAATCTGGCTAAATGACATAGCTGCCATTCGTTCCATTTTCAAAAACACACCACCTTTTCAATCCTCTTTGTCATTATTTTTCACCACGTCATACCCGAGAAATATTCGTGGTTTTTTTTGGTTATTGTTGTATACGTATAACGCCCTTTACTTTTCCCGGTCTTCGTTCACTTATATTTATCATATACACCAATCTTTGAGATTCGCTTTGAAAAATGGCGCGAGGTCGGAAAAATCGAACGACCACAAAAGCATGGAAATAAATATTTCTTCTTCCTGAAATTTCGATCATTAAGAATTGACGTGATCGTCGGTGAATCACTCGCCTCACGCGCGTTCTGGGCCTTCCTATTGTCGCTCGTTCGCTCGAGCCATGTATTCCATAGTTCCGTGTCACACCAGTCGTGTCGTTTTGAAAATTTCGAAAAGCAGTTGTAAGAGAGAGAGAGAGAGAGAGAGAATGGGAAGTGTGGGTTCGATTATACATGGGAACGCGAGTGAGAGATCTTCGTCGCAGACAAATCTGTCCTACGAATTGTCCGCACATGTCCTGCGCGCGCCCTCATTGCCGACAAAGCGAAAGAAGAGAAAAAAGAAATGTCCCGCTGCGACGTTTGAAACCTTCTTCTTCTTCTTCCTCTTCTTCGTCGCTCGCAAGAAATCCCACTTCTCCTGCAGTATATTTCGTAGATCGGACGAGAAACAGGAATCCACGAAAAACTCGCGAGGAAGAAGGAAAGATATTTTCGGGGGGGGGATGAAAATTTTTTTCAAAAAATCTCGAAGTTATGCCGCGCCAATGGACGTCGAGTTAACGCATCATTGTCGAAAGGTGTGACCGACCTGCCGATCTTAATCTCTCGTGTTCAACGTCGTTGAGCTCTACTTCGTTCTTTCTATTTTGTGGGCTCATCGTCGGTCCCCGGGGGCGAGTTCGTGACCATCTTCTCAAAAGGCTCCTTAGCGCACCACTAGACGTTCCCGTTGTACCGAATGACCGGGACGAAAACGGTAGCTCGTCGCTATTCACAAGTGTAACACGCACCTGGGACCGCGATCGTTCCAATTTTTATAAAATAATTATCAGCATTATAATTATATGTTTTTTAGAACGAATTGAGAAGAATTTTTTTTTAAATCTCATTTTTATGAATTTTCTCCATTTTTTCGAAAACTCGATCAATCGAATTTGTAACGATAGATCCAAAAAAATGTCTAGAAAATATTTATTTCCAACTTGCTTGTCGCGAACGAAAAATCAACCCCTTGCGCTTCCCTCGTACCCCACCTGTCGGCCGTTGAGCGCAACTCGACGAACCCGGTACGAAAATCAATGAGAAAGCAAGCAGGTGGATAACTGACTCTATTCTCATTCGTTTTACCCCGCGAGCAAAGTATTTTTCGATTTACCGCGCAAAGGAATTACCAATTTTTTTCAATTCTTCCGGACGAACTTGAAGAATTTTGTTAAATTTTTGAAAAATATTTCGAGAGAATCGTATTCATCGGTTCTCGCGAACCGATCGACCCGAGGATCGTACTGACGGTGTTGCGACTAGAAGCGTAGACGCGGAGGAGGATAATCCGACCGTGTTAAAACCAACCCTGCGTGAGAGAGATGTAAACCTGGTGAAAACATCGGATGATCTCCTCGGTGGTTAATCACGCTTCGACACTTCGCTCTCGGCTTCTGCTTCTCCGTGTTCCAGTTCGTATCGAAAATATTTGTACAAAATGAAGACAAGACAAAGAGAAAGAAGAAGGGTAGAAATTTATCGAAACGAATTAGTAGCATTTAAAAAAATTCTTTCATTAAATAATAAAAATCTGTTCTTTTAACGAATCACACGACTTTTCATATTTTTCGATGATGTTTCTTATCGCTAAATTCATTTTCGTCCAAAAGAGGGTGCGATTTACCCAAAGTAATTCGTTCAAAAATCGTCGCATCACCATTGAGAGATATTTTCACACGCAAAGTGTCGTATACAATAACACGTTTTTCGAGGGTTGCACATGACTCTCTCCCCGTCGACGCGATACGTTGGGGAGAGATACATTGAAGGAAAAGGGACGCGTGCGAACGACAAGTGCCGCGAAAAATCGTCGCGATGGAAAGAGTAAGTGTGTGAGAGAAAGAGAGAGAGAGAGGGAGAGAGAGAGAGGGAGGGAGAGGGAGTTAGGGGTGCGTGGCTAACGATAAAATTTCGACGATGTCGACGTCGGCTCTCTCGTCCGGGACATCCGGGGATGTTGGTGAACCCGGACGCGTCCTCTCGGTCTTCCGCGCCATAGGGGTATTTGTAATACCGAGATCCGGCGGGGTGAGACGCTTGGCCGACCATGCGAAACGCGTGCTAGAGCCGTCCAGGACCGCAATGAGAGACAATTGAAAACAAGAAAAAAAATATATCATAAAATCACTTGTCTCGCCCCTAAAAGCCGTGTGACGTACCGAGAGGGTGGAAGCTGCGACTTTCGCACGGATCGTTCGTTAAAAGTTTGCAGTGAGCATAAAAGACGCTCGATCTCCGCGTGATGATGATCAAATTTTTGTTAAAAACCTCGTATTTTCCATCGAACGGATCTCTTAAACCTTAAAAATTTTCGAATTTCGAGAATTAGTACGAAATTATGGATTTTACGGTCGCTCTTTATTATCATATATGTAATATGGTGGCAAACGCGTTTGGTTGTTGGAAAAATAAGAGCAGAAAAAATATGATCGATCGATTTATTCGCCAGGTTCGCATAGCCGGCAGTGGTGTAAGGGGATGGCTCGACGCGTCGCACGAGGCGGGAAATTGGCTCAAGTACGTCAGAAGTACGACGAATCCACACGCAGTCAATATGCGTCACGTGCTCATCAGTGGCCAGGTAATTTTTATTCAACATTTCGATGGATATTTACGAGTCAAAATTAAACAAAACAAACAAAAAAGGAATTATTCGACCTGTATAATTATCGCGCAACTGTTTTCTGCATATTACCAATAACGTAGTCTCGTTTTATGTTGTATTTCTTGTTTTTTTTTTTTTTTTTTTTTTCATTAATTTCTCGTTTGCTAATAAGACCAACTGACGCTAGAAACGTTTCAGGGAACCATATTTTTTTCTCTTTCAAACGATCGAACACCCGTCAATAATTTAACGATATCGTGACGCTTGTCATTGGCACGAGTGGATGATCAAACAAATATCGAGAATTTCGTTGCGTAGCAGCTCGTTATGGTCGACCGACCCCGCGATAAACACTTTTTCATTATCAACAACGAGTCAAACGCTTTTTCCCCGGAATTTAAAAATTCAATCGTGGAAACACGTTAGATCGATCGAAAAATTCTTTTTAAAAAATATTTCTCGACGACAAGGGAGTTTTTTGTTGTTGTATATTTTCATTAGTCATTACGTCAAATTTGAACATTCGGACATTTTCGTGATTGTACGAGTAGTCAAGTGTTCCTCGACATTCCTCGATCTGTGACGGGGGTCGGGGGGTGTTTAATGGCTCAGCGTTCTTGCGAAGGTCGGGGGTAAAATTTCGGGGTTAGCCATAGAGAGAAAAATACAGAGAAAAGAGAGAGAGAGAGAGGGATGACAACGAACAGAACAAACCCGACAACGACCACATATGGGAGAAGGAGAGAAAGAGGCGAGAGAGAAAGATCAACGATGGGAATTCAGTGTGAATTGGGCCACATGCTATATATATATATCGAGTCAGACGATACACACTAAATTGTATTCGTGTGTTATTCCCGTATACGTGTGAGGGTCGTGGGAGGAAGGGTGGGGGTTGAAGCTGACTCCCTAAGCTTTAGCTAACGTGTATACAGGCTGTTTAGTTATTAAGTCACCCCGGGGTGCCTTCGGGGGTTGCTCCGATGGTCTCTCCCTCCTTTCTCCCTCTCTCTCTCGCTCTGTGTCCGGACTTCCCTTCACACCCTACGCACACTCTGCGGACAAAAACGTTAAATCGGGGTTGTACGAAAATATGTTATTAAACAGACTTTTTCGAACGAGGAATGGGGGATGCCTTCAAATTGCATCAACGACATTTAAATCCCACCAAATCATCCCCAACAAATCTTTCTTTTCATATAAACAAAACTACAATTTCAATTTTTAACAAAAAACAATAAAAACACACACACACACCATTGAACTTTCACCGTTGATAAATAATTCTTGTTTAAATATTGAATTATAAATGTATAAACAATGTTATAAACAAATCTTGAAAAATGTCCTAGATGGTTTACGAAGCGGTGAGGGACATCGGCGCTAGCGAGGAATTGTTGCTGGGTCTTCGAGAGCCTCTTCAGCTTCAGGACATGCTCGGAGAGAACACGACCGAGGACAGGAGTGATCGAGAGACCGGTAAGTCGATCGACACATAGGACGTATATGTAGTACGTAACGTATAGAATAATCCACCCGGCTCTTGGGTAACGTTAATATACGCACGTGCGTAACTCGACGACCCTTATTCTCTCTGTCTCTCTCTCTCTCTGTCTTCCCCAACGTCGGTTCTGTGACTTTTTCACTCTAGATGCGATACGCATCGAACTATCACACATGTATACATATATATATATAACACACATATATATACTCGTATATATATATATATATGTGCACGTCGTGCGGTGGCTCGTGTGCATACGATTAGGGATTGGGGCGAGCGCGGGGCAGGTGACTCTCAGAAGCGTTACCGCTTCTCCTATACGCATATTCTACGTTATATATAAGTATATAAGAGATCGGAAGCCTCGATGAGGGCGGCCGGAGGGTTAATCGTACGAATCGCGAAAGCTGAATTATCCACCCTGTGTTCACTTATATGTGTTTCTATATATATATATATACATATGTGTATGTTTCTACACGACGGACCGTACGCTCAGAGGTCACGGGCTCGTGATTCCGGCGTGATTCACCTGGTTGGCCGTTGACTGTGTATATATTTTTTTTCAACCCTCCGGTTTTTGCCTCGTCGAGGGAGGGGGTGGAACGTGCCCGCTCTGATTATCTATCGTAGTTAACGTACAAAGACCGCGTACTCGGCGTTTGCCACCTGAAAGGCTCCGGTTGACTTGAAATATGCTGCAATGACCCCCTTAATACGTACGCGCCGCCGCGCGTGTCCCGTGCCATCGGAGCCTCTCGAGTCACCATCGGCAGCACCCACCTTTTTCCAATCTTCCCGCGTGTATACCTAAACGTGCGCCCTTTTTTAACCACCCATACGACTAAATAATAATAATCAAGTTCTACTGGACATTAGATCGAGTTCGAAAAAAGGAAAAAAAAATATTTCCCTTCGGAATAATCAGATTCAAATTCGAATGGAAGGAAGTGATTCGAGGTGGTACTCTAGTTCAACTTCCATGTGATGTACAACTTTTTTTTTTAAACTCTTAAAAAAATTGTGATAATGGTCACTTTTTTGTATTGTTCGTAGGTCATAGGGAAATTACGAGATTAAAGTTGAGAATCCATGTCGGTTAATCCGAGAGTGTTTTCTTATGGCGAGTAATCACCATCGCTATCACCAACTACGAAGATTGTTTACGACTCTTCTCTACCGTTCGCTCGACTCTCCGCGACAGTTATCTCGTTGTAACTCTTGGCATTTATATACATATATATATATATATATAGAGAGAGAGAGAGAGAGAGAGAGAGAGAGATACAATGGCCGAACGAAAGTTACCGTATTACCCGTGACGCGTTATATATATATACGGTAACGTTAAGACGGGGAAGGTATGAAATGCGACAACCAGATGTCGCGGTAATTAAAACGGGGATTATCGTCAAAGTTGAATCTCGCCTCGAGGCCCAGCCTCGTCGTTCGCCACCTCGCTTCGTTCCTCCGCACACTGGCAGCGTGTCCGATTGCAATTTTTAATCGGCCTCCTCGCACTTTTTTCTAGATTTTAATAGTCATCATCGTCAGCTGAAAATTAGATCTTTCTCTCGATATTACCGAACGTTTTTTTATTTTATTTTCGTTTCAGAATTCAAAAAATAAAATTCGCTTTCGAACGTTCTCGATATTTTTCTCCTCGAGGGTTGTAAAGACAAAAAAAGTCGAGCCCTTCCGAAGCGCTCGCTCGCTCGCTCGACTCGTATAAATTCATTTACGTATCACGCGACGGGATTTGCAACAGTCACCGGGAAAATCATCGAAATTGTCTGCCCACCGGTGCGATACACGTATATTTTATCGTATATTTCACTGTACGCGTTTAATGTCAAAGCCACGAAAGAGAGCGAGGGAGAGAGAGATAGAGCGATAAAGCGAGTCAAGCTGTGCCGGAAGTGCCGAACTCGGGCAGTTCCGGTTAAATGTTTACGCGTAATTATACGGAAGTCCCTCTGTGATCGTCCCTGAGCGTGCATATTCCATATGCGCGCTATAGTTTATCGGGTCGGCCGTACGAGAGTCAACTCTGTTACGCTCTAACCAAGTCACGACTCTCTCGAGACTCGAAAGATTCGATCGAGCGCGTCCGAACGAATTTCTCGATTCAACGTCAAAAAAAAAATATCCCTCGGCGTAATCTTAATAAAATGAGAACGATATCTTCATCGAGGAAATAGTTAATAAAAGTAACTACGTTTTTTTGTTCCTCGCAACTCGTTATTTGAAAGGGTTGAAAAAAAAGAGCTCGCGAGATTTTATTCAGTAAATCTGAAACGACGATGACGATATGGAAGCCCTTTCGACCTCGATTATAAGGGTTGGCCATATGACGATAGAGCTAAGGGTCGTGCTCGGCATACTTTCGTGGCTCGTCGTGGAGAGGGAGCGAGAGAGAGAGAGAAGCGAGAACCCCGAGAGTTCGAGCTTCTCACAGGGCAGTGGAGCCAAAATGAAGTAGCACTTTTATGGGGCACTTTTAGCGGCGAAACTTACCGGAGCAATTAAGTCAGCCCTATACTACACACAGAATATATACACACATATATATATATATATAGACTACACCCGGTAGGGTAATGTTAATTTCTCAAAATTAATTAAGAGACGAAGTTCCCCGGTGAAAATCCCGTTGCCGGTGTATATTCACGAATGGCGAACCGTAAAGAGGCTTTTCGACGATGAAGCAATGTGTCGGACCAGAGTTGAGGTGAAAGAGCAATTTCAATGAAAAATATTGCGGGCGAAATCATTGAAAAAAAGCTGACGTTTCAATTTTTATGATTTTGTTTTAACCGAATGTAATAACGACACCCACTACGATAAAATATCGTACTTGATCGAATATAACTAAATAAGATCGATGTTATAGTTTTTGTTTTTTATATTACTTGTCAGAAACGTGAATATTGTATTTAAAAAAATAGAATTACGTAAACGAACTGGCTCGAAGCGAATAACGATGTCAAACGGGAAAATGTCGAATAAACGCCTGTGATTTTTTGTTCAACCCTTTTGCGACGGTGAGGTCTGGGGGAGGGAGCATCTGTGCCTGCGACGCGCCTCTCCCATCGTTGAACGGATCATTTTTTTTTTTTCAACCAGACACCCGTTGCAATACGAGGCGAGGGAGAGACAGATATATATGTACTTTATAAAGCACGCACGCCTACGTGGGGCATTCGAAGCGCACGGGCTGGTCCACCAGTCGTCATTGAAATGCTGTGGCTCAGCCTCCGGATAATATATATCATATATAATAATATTCGAGAAAGAGAGAGAGAGAGAGGGTTGGTTATTATAAAGACTGGCTATTACATTTTGTCACGTGCCATTATATTTTCAAAGCTCTCCGCTAGGCCCGATAGAGATAATGTTCTGTATAATGTATTTGCGATTATTCACGAATTTTATAAATACGTCGAGACTATCAAGCTCCCGCTTATTTCGACATCTTTACTATTGAGAATCGACCCAATTTTTCCAAATTTATATCATAAACTCATCAAATCATAATCATTTAATTATAAATTACGAAATTATAAAATAATACATGGGACAAATTTTCAAAATTCGTCTCGATTGTGACGTAAGCTGGACCATCGTCGAAACGAAAAAAATAACACGCTAAGAAATGGTATTAGTGCGGTAGTTTTTGTTATCAGACCACACGCGACAATCGAGACAGAGAGAAAAAAGGGCGTACGTGCAACTGGCAGGGGTACAGTTAACGTGAATTATGATCGCGATTTTCCTCAGTAACATTTTTTTCGACTTTTCCCCTTTCCCTTTCTCTCTCTCTCTCTCTTTCTCTCTCGATTTTTTATCTATCCATCCCTTCTTGCTGTACGACACATCTCTATTAGGGTTTCGATAATTTATGACTCGCATTGTCGATTAACACGCGCATAACACGGGCTCATAGTGAAGAAAAAAAATGTCTCGTTCTATCTCTCTCGCTCTCTCTCTCTCTCTCTCTGTCTCTCTCTCTCTCTCTCTCTATATATATATATATATATGTACATAATGCGGGAACAAAAAGGGGTACAGCACAAAAGGGCACGCGACACGTTTTTGTGGGGGGAGGAGCTACGCGGGCCTCGTGCTTATGTACGCATTTTGCTAGAGCACGCGGTATTAGCTCGATCGGATCCCGTATCCATACGCGTCTCCGTGTATTTGTACGTACGTATCTACAACCCTATCTGATTCATCCTGTATACATCTCGGCCTAATGATCCGTCTACGCTTGACGTTACGATCGCAAATCCGATCTTCACTCGTGAGAGAGACGTCCGCGGAGGAAAACTTTTGGCTTGTGGGAGTGTCGGGATCGAAGCTTCGAAACGATGATGCAGCATGGGAACCAAATCCTCTATGAATATTTTCTCAATCCCCACCTTACGCGTTTTTACACGGGAAATTCGAAATTTACACTTTTTGCTAATTCGACGATCGAACTAAATCTTTAAAAAAAAAAATATTTATTAACGGAAAAATAGAATCGATGAATGATTCGAATAAAACAATTTAATAGTTTATGCAAATCGACGTTTACTCGACGATCGACATTTCTTTTAGTAATTCAAGATTTTTCTTAACTCGCACGGAGTTTTAATTGGCGATAGTCGAAAAGTTACTATTTAGAAAAAAAGGGGGAAAAAAACGATCGTATCTACGAAGGTAAAATTCAACGCGTCACGGAGACATTGATTTCCGTTACTTTTTCCCATGCCAACCGCCAACTGACTTGGCAGGGGGTGCTCGTCGAGCGTCGGCGGTGTGGATCCCACCTGTTGACTTACCACAACGCGACTCCGTGCTGGACGCGTACGCGCGTACGGTAAAGGTGGGGCGAACTTTTGGACCTCTTATTAGGCGCCCGATTAGCATAATACCACCAGCAGACTTTGCGCTGCTGTCACGAATGTATTCTCGACACAATAGTGTTTATTCAATTTTTACCAAAGAAAAACATAAATAATATCATTAAAAAAAAATTATCACTTACTCGTTTAATACAAATCGACTCGAGAAAATAAATTCCTGATGTTCCTTCGGAGACAAACGAAAATACTCGTATAATAAATAAAACATCGATAACGAAAAAATTATTCGTTCGTATCGAATTGAATCGTTGAAGGGATAAAATTTTGATAAATTCGACGCATCGACGATGAAATGTGGAAAATATTAGAAAAATACATTTTGTTTAATTAAATTAGCGTCGGTAGAGCGATCTTCCAACGTTTTTTCACACGCTCCCCACTCCACATTAAAAATTCGATGAATATAGGAGAAGCTGCTGGTGCGCCTCGAGCCAGAGCAGAGTTATGCTATGCACGAAAGGACCGCTCGACCGCATCCTCCATTGTCTAAATTCCCGGCGTGCCGCTACGAATTAGTCCTGGATACAGAGAAAAACGATTAACGTATGCGTTTTCTGGGTGTCTACGCAGGGGGGAGTATCGGCGAGGAGAAGGGCGTGGTGATGTTGGTGGTATCGCCCGAGAGAGCGTCCGGGACTTTGGCGTGCCCGTTTCCCATGAAGGTCCGTTGGGGGTGCCCATCGAACTGCGTGGCCGTCGACCGAACCATATGGCTCGACAAGTGTACCTACCGAACGGGAGATTTAAATAACCGTTGAGTAAAGATCGACACCGTTTAAACCGTCGCGTTTACCATCTCCCTTCGAAAAAAACAAAAAAAATAAACAAATAATTAATCATTAATCTAATCGAAAGTTCGATTGAATATAAATCGATTAAATTGAAAGGAAAGTCGATAAAAAAAAAGTATATATTTCGAAAATTTTGACGATAAATCAAGAACGAGTTTACCGAAATATCGGGCACACGGGGGTGTGAAAGTCATAAATTTAACGACAAACACACGAGATAGAGAATGGTCGCGCAAACCACATTTCTAAAGACACCAAGGCTACAATGATACATGGTCGACCATGTTGGGGTCTCATCGTGCGGTAACATCGTGTGTTCTCGTTGCGATACGAATTATACGTAAAGGAGTGGGGTAGATCGCGATGTACGTACGATAAATCGTGTTTTGCCGCTTCAACCCTCCTCCCCCACCTCCTTTCGCATTCGTATCTCTCTCAGGGTGTTTTCCTCCCCTCCTTCTGATTTTACCTGCTTCGTCGTGGTCTCTCGTGACATTTGGGACGAATATCCTCGTTGCGGGGGTGATACGTGGGGTGAAACGTCACACCGGGAGGGTCGCTCGCTCACCTGCGATTGGACGATTCAACATCGAGCTTTTACCAATAGGAAGGACTTCCGGTCACTTCGCGTCGGCTGCATTTATGTCATAAGAACGTTATTGCCACGGTACAACTGGAGCATAATTTTCGTAATCATTGTCTCAGCGTGTCGGTTGTGTGTCGGATCGTCGTCGTCTTCGTCGGTTAGTTCGACGAGATTATACGAGAACGAAATTTAAACTTATCGGATATCAAGTGCGACGCTCTCTAGTTCGACCGATTTTCTTTATTAGTTCTTCCTGAATCCTCGTTTCTTCAGGTACCTATTTTTATTCGTGAATAATTCTTCTTTTTTCAGCCGGTGTCGAATATTAATATCAATGGTTCAAAGTGTCGCGAATTTACGTTCTTATCATTTTTTGTTTACCAGAATCAATTTTTTAATGACGATGGATATAAAAGCGATTGAATTTTGAATAATTGAAATGAAATTTATAACGCTTTGGAGAAGATTTTTAATTAAATCAGTGAAGTTAAAAAATCGTCCGATAGATGTTCGATTTTTATTGAATTTTATAGTTATATGTTTTTTTAAATTTTGGAATTAGTAAATCGTATCGGATAATACACATTGAATTTTTTACGTACCGCTATCATTTTATATCGTATCGCCGCATAATAATCGTAACATTGGGATTTCGACGAATTAATAATGTAATCATCCGCACTAGAAAAATCGTTGCAATAACGTGACGTATGTGCTACTCGCGATTTAAACGCTCGCGTTATTCGCGCATTATCGCGCGCGCGAGATCTCTTATCGCGGGCGAATTAGATTATACGTCTCGTTTTTGCACGAATCGTACGACGAATAAAATCGTCGATTTAACACGACGTTATAAGAAAACCCCACTTGATTTTTCAATTGTCATTGTTTTTTTCTGTCACAGCTTCTCAGCACAGTGGAACGGTCGACGACGAGGAGAGCGAGGGAGAGATACGTTGTCCCGTCTGCGACAGGCCATTCCAGGACATAGAACTGTAAGTCAAAATTCAATATATTCATCTCCCAAAACTTGATGGATTTTGCACAAAAAAAAATTATCAAACATCAACCTCGTGCCCGTAACAGAATTTTTTCGTCAAACTACAAATACGACTGTACACCATTTTTTTGTTACACAAACCCACCAATTATAGGCATGAAAAATTGTAAAATTATATCTCAAGCTCCAATCTCACAAGGTCGTTAAACTGGAACATCCAAGCCTCGTATATTATTCTCTCTAACATTGATAATAAAAAAAAAAGAAAAAAGAAGCTGTGGAGGGGGTAAAAAAAACGTTGATAGCTACCTATCGTCGCGAAGCTCGTTCGTGAAGCTCTCATAAATGATTCATACCTATATTCCGTCCACTTTTTGCAATCTGATAGTTAAAGGATTACGTGCACTCGAGGGGTTTGCGCTTTCAGTCGATGCAACTTTTTTGCCCCTATCTCGGATTTGATACGACGCTGACGAGTCGTTTTTATAAATATATATATATATATATATCGACACGGAGGGTACGATATAGCCGAAAGATCCGGGAGATATCGAGGCCTCGCGGTTGCCGAGCTCAATTATTAATTGACCGGTTTGAATTCGACGAGGGGTATATATAACTTTATCCACTTGAAATTCTGAATGGTACGTAAAACGGATAACGGGGGCGAGCTTTTTGAGCGACTCCGATCACGCAACCTCTATCGTCTCTCATCCTTTTTTTTCTTTTTTATTCTTCCCTCGTTGCGAATAAGTCAAGTAGGTGGCACGGCACGCGTTCGCCTCAATTTTCGAGTAGTCACGTGCGATTTGTTCCAAGTCCAAGTGCGAGACGATCGTACAACCCATCCTCGCCCTTCTTGCAAACACCGAAAGATTCGCCATATGCCGAATGCCTCTCTCTCTCTCTCTCTCTCTCTCTCTACGTATTTCAAGATCGTTTTCAGCTCTCGTTCTCTTTGCACGCGTCGTTTATCGCGCGAAAACGAGCGTGATAACTCAATGAATCGAATAGCGAGCTATTAAGGAGAGACAGAAGTGGACTTGGCAAACATCATGAGATTTTGTTTAATTCGAACGATGATTCGTGCAATTCTTACGTTTCGAAAACAAATCAGCTTTGAGGGTAAAGTTAATTAAATTGAGCCGATTAATAATCCATTTTTAAGTTCAAATTTGATATATTTTTCTGTGCTTTACAGTCAAAATAGCCCAAATTTCGGAAGATTAATTTTTATTAAAATTATATTTGTATTTTTCGCGATTATAAAAATTATATTTTATTTGATAGTTTCGGGTGAAAACGACGAAATATCGCGTCGATGAAACGTGATGATCGTATCGTCGATATTCTCGATGCGCGGTGTACCGAGAATCCTATAAGTGTCGTTGAGAAATTCTTCGTTGGTACTTTGGCCCAGGTCCAACGTGTCGCGGCGTTCCAATCGAGATTAATACTCGACCGATAGGAAAATAGCGCGACGATCTTCCGGGAAGCATGTTTCGAAATTGTCTGAGAAAACGGAATTTATTAATAAATCTTGGGAGTAAAGTATCGCGAGGCGTTCCCACGAGACAAGATCTTTTATCGTCTATCGTGCCAAAAAGAAAAACGAAAAAAGGTGAAGAAAAAATCGTAGTTTCGTCGAAGCACCTGTTGTCGAGAGAGCGACCGAGAGAATACGACCGAGTATAATCCTCAAAGTTCTTAGCGAGAAGCCGGCGAGAAATCCGCATAAGGGCCATTATAACGTGTCTCGCTCTATATCATAAGAGGAAGTCGCGTGCTCGAAGCTCATCTGGCGCGAAAACCCGTCACAACGGCGGCACTATATCACCTCGAATAGCTTTCGCACGACACGTTCGGGGATGCAAAATCAATGCTACCACACCGTATCACATCCTGTGACCATATTAGCCATGCCTTCGCCGCACGAAACGTGCGATCGTTGGACGGTTAACGCGATACGAACCTATCGGTTAAAATGGACGAATGACGGATTTGGCATTTGGTGGATAATTCGTACGAGTTTGACGAAAAGCATGTTTCTTTTCGAGAGGCAAACTTCGACGAAAACCTAAATTCGTCGAGGAATCGAATACGAAAAAATTGATTACAGCTGTATTTTTAAATTTGTTTTTGTTTTTTTTGTGTTACTTCCAGACTGGACAATCATTTAGTGACGAGTCATCGTTATCCATCGGATCAGCATCGTTGCGACTCCTGTCCAAGCGGTTACGCCTGGCGTCCACTTCTCGTGCGTCACCGCGCGATAAAACACAACGATCTGCGAAAATACTCGTGCGAAAATTGTCCAAAGGTAAGAATCACGTCGAATCTCGCCATCTCCCTGACATTCCAATATCACAAAAGCTCGAGACCTTTTCGAAGTATCGCTAATAGTCTCAAAATCCGCAGGTCTTCACGGACCCGTCGAATCTACAGCGTCACATAAGAGATCGTCACGTTGGTGCGCGTAGTCACGCGTGTACCGAATGCGGCAAGACATTCGCAACGAGCTCGGGTCTGAAGCAGCATACCCACATACACAGCAGCGTCAAACCGTTTCAGTGCGAAGTTTGTTTCAAAGCGTACACCCAATTCTCAAATTTGTGCCGTCACAAGCGTATGCACTCGGACTGTCGTATGCAAATCAAGTGCGTCAAATGCGGCCAATCGTTCAGCACGGTAACTTCATTGACGAAGCACAAACGTTTCTGTGACTCATCATCAAGCGGTTGTCGACCATCGACCGGACCAATGCCTCAATTACCGCCCTCGGGACCGAATCCCTTCTTGGTTTTTCAACGACCACCGGTTTCGTTGCCCGGCTGCTTACCGTTTTATCCACCTTATCCTGGAATGTTTCCAAACGGACCGAATTTTCTGAACGGTCCTTTGCTATTCCCACCTAAAGTCCCCCAACAGCAGCAGCAGCAGCAGCAGCAGCAGCAGCAACAACAACAGCAGCAACAGCAACAACAACATCATCAGCAACAGTCGAAGCACCAGCATCAGGGACCACCGGAACAGCCGATAAAGAGAAGCGGGAGCCCGAAGAAAGAGAGATTTACGCCACCGAGTTTATTGCCGCAACACAACAAAGTATCCCCATCCACAGCCGAAGAAGCGACATCGACGTTCAGACCATCGCCAGCGAGGCCACCGGTTCAAACTACGACGTACACCGACAAATGGGGAACCACCGTAAAAGGGGAGCCGATATCCAGCAGCAAGTGGAATATAACGAGTTCACCCAAGAAACGTACGACATCGCCCTCGAATGCGGAAACGACCGATCAACCGTTGGATCTACGAGTTCAGACCAAGAGACAGGATCAGGAGATGCTTCAATCGTCGCAATTGACTCTCGAGTCGACGAGTCGCAGTAATTCACCGGCAACGATCGTGATGGAGGAGAGTATCGTCGATACCTCGAAACATTCGGAGGACGAGGAGATGCCTATGGAGATAAACGAGACGAAGGAAATGTCAAGCCCTCAGTTACGTACGAGTTCGTCGCAGGAACAAAATGCAGCGAGTACACCACCTTATATGGCATATCCGAGGCCCATTCATCCGCAGACGCAAGCTATGTTTCTCGAGGCGATGTATCGCAACACCGGAGGTTCGGGGTTTCCAGGGTTTCCAGGTGGACCGACCGCGCCACCCGGTTGTTCGCCGGAATCGCGACTCTTACCGCCGTTACCACCGTTCGGGCCACCCCGAGGGCTTCCTTTTTTAGGAAATATCATGAACGGGCTCAGTGGCGCTAGACCCGGCGGTGGTTTCGATCTACTGACCAGACCGCCGATGGGCTCGTTCCAAGGCGTAAAACCGTTTCAGGACGCTGTCATATCTCATCATCATCATCATCATCACCATCATCAACCGGGCAAGTTGAAGGATCGTTACACCTGCAAATATTGCGGCAAGGTATTTCCACGCTCGGCCAATCTCACGCGTCATCTTCGCACTCACACCGGGGAACAACCCTACAAGTGCAAATATTGCGACAGATCTTTCAGTATCTCGAGCAATTTGCAGCGTCACGTTAGAAATATACACGACAAACAGAGACCCTTCAAGTGTCCTTTGTGCGAACGTTGCTTCGGACAACAGACGAATCTCGACAGACATCTGAAGAAACACGAGGCCGATGATGGAAGTGGTGTCGTGTCGGTTGCCGATTCGCCCGGTAGCAGTAACGAGAACGAACGCGAGGATGCCTATTTCGACGAGATCAGGTCCTTCATGGGGAAAGTCACGTACGGTGGTGATGCAGCGGTTTACGGTCTCGAGCGACACAGTCGTCCGACGTATTGCACGATGCCGGAACGTCTCAGACTCGGCGAGGAGTCCGACGTCAGCGAGGAGGATGTCTCGCCTCTCGAGGAAACCGACGTATTGTCGCCCATCGAGACTAAAGGATCGCCACCACCGACCCAGTACGAATTGGAATTCAGGGACAAGCCCGAATTGCTCAACAACAATACGGCATCGCCGGTTATCGAGATCTCGACATAGTCCCGTGACCCTCATTTATCCGCGTTGTCATATTATTCGTCCAACGATCGTTCGCGACGAAACGGGGATCAAACTCACGACGCTACTTTTCCCGTCTAAAAAGCAACGAGGAACTTCGCCTCGTGACGTTCGAGAAGAGTCTCGTAGTTTTGGGATCTGAGCAAGATTCCGTGTTCTTTTTGTTCGTTTTTATTATCGAAGCTCGGTAGATAAAATTGAAGCTCGATGCCGGGAGACTTCCGGTACGACGCTTAGAGTCTATAACGAACGATCGCGGTTCGACGAGCGTCACGATCGATTGGATATTTTCGTTCGATAATGAAAATAAGATTGGTACGGTGAAACGGTAAAACCGATCATTCGTGTGAACAAAAAAATAACAAAATTTTTGTATCATTGGACGAGTCGACTAGTTTTTGTTTTTCGACGAATTGATTGGAAATTCGTGGAGATGTATAACGTAATTGAAAAAATTCAGGCGCAACGAGAGGATACGCGCGCATCGACGACGCCTAACGACGAGACTCTTATGCTATACCTAGTTCCTACAGACTACGTTGAACCACGCACGCAAGTAAACGTAAAAAAAAAGAAAAAAAAAAGAAAAAAATAAATCTCGCCTCCCCTGGCCCCGTACTCGCCTATCCTTGTGATTAAGGAAAATCACCTTGACACGAGAAAAATAAATAATTAAAAATCGTGATCGTTCTACGCTGCGTCAATTCGCGGTATATATTATTTATTATATCGTTGTTATCGCCGTACGATGCAACAAGAAATGGGAGAGATAAAAAATGCAACGATGATTCATTCGATATTATCGCATGCCGTACAAGCAAAGCTCGGTATCGTGGACAAATAATAAATCATTTGAAAAATTTTTAAAATTAAAAAAAAAAATAAACCCCCGAGAGAGAATGGATGCGCAACGAAGAAAGTACGTTTTTTCGGAATATATGCGGTATTGAAGCGTCAAAATTTATATAGTCGAGAAGCCAAAGCGTGGATGGGAGCGGTAAAGTAAAAGGAAAAATGGAAAAAAAATAATAAAGGTAAAAAAACGTAATGAGATTAAACGGTGTAACGTTAAAGGAAATTATATGAAGCTGTGTACAAATTTTGATTAGGTGATAACGTTTGTAAAAAAAAAAAAACGATAACAAAAAAACACACACAGAAAAGAAGTGAAAAATGAGAAAAAAAGATGAAGCCGAACCCCGAGATACCCGTAATTTTTATTAATATATTGTAATGAAGGGAAAAAAGCAACCGTAGCGATTTATCGTAGCGCGTAAGATGCTTCTCGCATCTTACATGGAATACTATAATCATTATTTACGGTCACACTGTATTCTATAGAGAATAAAAAATAATACATAAATATACGTATATATATATATATATATATATATATGTATGTATGTATATGTATACAAGTATATATATATATGTATATTATGTCACGACACCGGCATGAAGTTCTGGGGGCTTCAACTTCTTTTTCCACATAAGACTTAACAAAATATACATGTTCTACATATCTCTATCTCGTTATATTTCTGTCTCTCTCTCTCTCTCTCTCTCTCTCTCTTCTCTATCTCTCTCTAGGTGATAATAACCGTATGAATTGATTAAGTATAAGTACATTGATCAAATATTAAGGAAATAAAAAAATCCCTATATTACGACCATGTTTATCTATACATACTGTATAAAATCTGCATCTGTACTTCATTATTATTACGATTAAAATATTACACTTCATTCTGCCATGGCTCGATACCCTCGTCGACGTACATACCTACACTTGTAGAAAAGTCGAAGAACGCGCGATGTGATTTTCTGGACTGATTGCAAGAGACAGGACAATATTCTGGGACAGAGATGCGCGGTTACTCCATCTGGACTCTGGGTGCATTCCCACTTATTCAAAGTAGTTTGATCCTGCCAGTTTGTTTGGTTGCAATACCACTTGGTAAAACGTTGTTTGCAGTCCTTGGTACTGATCGTTGTATGCAGTTATTGATATTACCGACTGTGTGGAAGCTATACTCACCTCGGCGCATGTGTCGCTCGTTCATAGAATGCGGCGGCAGCGGTATACTTACTATTTCTAAATGGCGACGCTCAGTGAAAAGTAAGTGTAAACTTGTATTTAAGAAAATACATGAAACATTTCCGTCAAGGTCGATGGGAGTGACAACATGATGGCAAAAATAATGAATATGGCATTGTACCTAATTGTAGGATTGAAAATTGCGAGGTGTGCGCTGCTCAAAAAGCCAAATATGCGTGTCCTAAATGTGAGGTTAGAACATGCAGTCTCACGTGCGTAAACATTCATAAGACGGAACTTGAGTGTGATGGTATTCGCGATAAAACGAAGTTCGTGCCTCTAAATCAGTTTACCGACCTTGATCTTCTCAGTGGTAAAAACCTTGAAACCATAATCTCCGTAAACAGTATTCCAAAAAAGTGTAAATCGATGAATAATGTGATATTGATTTTTAATTCAGATTATCGATTGTTGGAAGAAGTTGGTAGATCTGTAGAGAGACTTCAAACGGATCCTTTAAAAAAATGTACACAGTTAGGCCATCTCCCAGTGGTACGATAATTTCGGTGGCTTATAACTAAATATTCATTTGAAAATTGTCTACATACAACATATCCTTTCAGCCTCTACACAGATTAAGATCAGCTGCCTTCCAAAGTGGCGTGAAATTAGAATTCATGCCACAACACTTCAGCAGACACAAAGAGAACACGACGTTCTTCAATTGGAAAACAAAGGAACTGTCCTGGAGAATAGAATGGATATTTCCGCAAGCCGAAAACACTAAATGGATAACAAAGAGGTAGAAAAACTTTTGGCGAATTTCGACCGAGTATCATCTTTATGAACCGATGAAAAATTATTTATAGAGTTCCAGAATGTACCAGACTCTCGGATATCGTTCAAAATATCATAGATCCTGTAAATTCTAAGGACGAAAGCTTTGTTAACGAAGAGATCAATGTGCGAGAGATTCTTCAAGAAAGATTACAGTTCTATCGTGCTGCCGAATGTTCTGGTATGAAAGTACTGTTAAAAGCTGAAAAAGTTAAAAAGTCTGATTCGAGATTCTACGAGTTGGATTTTACACTCACACTGAAAGAAAATTTGGCCAAGAAAACGATCATCGAATATCCTACTATACACGTTGTTTTGAAAGATCGTTCCGATATGTATGAAATTATCGATTCTGGTAAGATTTGACTATCTAAAACAAAAAACAAAAATTCTCCACCATTCATCGTCAATTGTTAATAGCTATAAATCTCCATGGTCGTTTTAGATGACGAGGAAGCCACTAGCCAACCATCGTCGAGAAACGAAGAAAAAAGACGCTATAGGAAACCACCGATCAATAGGCAAAAGCAAAACGGGACAACGGAACCAAATTACTTTTTCAACGGTGAATTATCAGATTCAGAAGATGATACGAAAAAACCTATCCCTGTCAAATCTCAATCTTCGTCGTACATGAACATACCACAATATGACGAATTGGTAAGAATGGAGTACTGAGCTTACTCGATACGTTCTTTTTTCTTTTTATTGTAAATACATTTTCGTTCTACCTTATCCGAATGTTGACGAGAACATTGTAACATTTATAATGTAGGGAAGAAATTTTATTCTTTACTCACTCATATTTTTGAACGTTTCTTGCGACTACAGCAAGGTATGGATCATTATTTTTTTTTTAATCTTCGCCTGATATATTGACCGAAAAATATCACGTTCACGATCGACAATAAATATATATTTATTTGTTTTTTTTCTTAAAATTGTGTTTACAAAGCGCCAGCTAGTATTCAGCCAGCGGCGCTGATTCCGGAACGTTAATTTATAACGCTCACCTCGTTTGTCTTTCATCGCCATTTCCTCCTACACCTCATATTTCTCAATATCACAGGAACAGTGTCCGCGATATTACAAAAAGTAGAAAAACAGAGGGGAAAAAAGAATATATAAGGAAAATAGTTTCGATTGGAAAAAATTATTTCGATTGCCCGCATTCTTCTAGACAGGGATATTACATACAGCATTTTTGTAGCATGTGCGAGAGTTATGCATCGTTTCATGGTTTATGGTTAAAACAAATGTAATCTACCCTTTCACCACATTTATCTCGTAGATATATGATGAGCCCCATATTTTTAACAATATTCTAATTTGGAACTTTTTGAACTAAACCAAGAGACTTTTACTGGCTACTCCAACGATCGAATTTCATTCACGGGAACGTCGAAGTTTCCTAAGCAATGCCACGCATTTGAAGTCTAGTCTTTTGAACAAGAAAAAAATTAACCGTTGTACCATGGGACATAATGTGCGAGGATTTTTTGGAGACACACTTTGATTGAAAATATACAAGCCAAACGTCCGTGTTAAAACATCCTGCGATTATCTTTCGCATTATATTCACGTGTGTTTCTGGTTCTCGCAACCAACTAGAGTATAAAGAAATAAAGAAGGAAGACGAGAAACGCAATGAGACCGGCAACTGCTTTAACGTACATTGATTTGCTATTCAAGTGAGTCGCGTCCTTGCGATACTTTTGCGATTGGATCGAGAGATTCTGGGTCTTTGTGTCGAGCTCCGAGAGTACGGTACCTCTCTGCAGTACATCGTCAATATTTTGTACCATTATTCTCTGTACATCCTGTAACTGAGTGTTCAAGGCATTCATGTTCCTTCTTGATCTTCCATCCGAAAATGCTTTCTTTGCTTTTTGTATGTACGTATCTGTAAGCATATTTTTATTTAAAAACGTTAAATTAGTAATCAGCAAAATTTTTGGCCAATCGCATGTGTGAGTACTGTTTTGGAAACGCGTTTTGAAAATTAGTCGATCAATTACCAAATTCAATGAAAGTGTACGGTCTGGTGACCGTGTTGACTCGCTTTCCATATTGAGCATGAAATTCTTGTGCTATATCTTCCAGATAACTGTAGGCTAAGCGCTTGCTCCAGTTTCTTTCACAAAGAATGAGGTAGCAAACGTCGTTTTCGATCAGATAACTGTAATGTGAAAAAAACGTTTTGAAATTTAAAGAATTCTCAACTTTCTAATACATGATTATTAGACTCACTGGAAAAGGAATGGACCAGTTTCAATGGTACATCTTGTTGGGGACTGAGGTCCCAATTTTCTGAATAACATTTTAGCCTGATTCTGATATTCCAGAATGTTTTTCCCTGTCTGCATTGATTGAAAAAATTATGATTAGGCATTATTTCGATATTGCGTCATTAAGTATGGTATGTGATATAAAGATGTGATCCAAACATTTCTATTCGAATATCAACAATTTAAGCATGAACCTGGAATCTATCTATTCATCTTAGAATTGTCATTTATGTGAAAGAAAGTATCTATTGCAAAGGTCCCAGTATCGGGGTTTCGATGCTTGTAACGATTTCGCGACGAAATGTTATCGGCCACTTGAACGATAGCATTGAACGTCAGATCATGATAAAAAATGACAAAATATGTAACGAAGCTATCGACATGACGTTTCACAGTAAGCAAAGTAGACGAAATATAACCTGCTCGTCCTCCTGCATTGTAGCCGCGAGCGGCAGACCGTCGGCTATCCTCGCTATCATCGTGAACAGCACCATCGTTACGAAGATTTATATCCTCACAGTGCAGATCGTAGTCACAACTGCCACGGGAAATACTTCTTTAAAAAAAAAGCTCGAAGCAATACAGCTTAAGCTGCGTTTATACTTTTAATTCCACGGATCCATTTATACAACGAAAGTGTTCGCTACGGGACGTAGCAGCTGATTCTCGGATATCACCACTCCGGGCTAACCACGTCAGTCGATTTCTCGACGCTCTTGACGCTTTCGTATTGCTGAAAAGCTTCCAACTCATCACCATGGGGCGCGCGCGGGCGCTCGTGTTTGCGCGCGCAGCTCAGTGTTATGATAGCGCTGATGTTGCACGGTTTAATAATGTAGTTATCATTAGAATAGTGTTATTTTATTTTTCATTCGATTATACGCATTTTTAAGCTTTGTAACGATTGACTGCTATTTCAATGTCAAACAGGAGCAAATTTCATTTTCTAAGCTTATTAATATTTGTCGTATAAGTGCAAATTGTTACGCAGGCGTTCTTACCGACTGGAGATACGTGCATTTCTTTATCAATTGTAGATACGTGCCACGAATGACATATATGCATGTACACATATATTTACCTGTAAGTTTTTTATTATCATCGCGGCGTACAAGTGAAATTCCAGCGCTGACAGTATTCGCGGTTCACACACATAGACAGGCTGCAAAATCGCTCCGAGGAAAATTCGTGACGTGCTTTTAACCCACATCTGCCTCTTTCACCGTCGGAAATGTCCGCGTTCCTGTAAAAATCTTTCGGTTGATACGAGAGTCCATCTCGTTTTTGTCTCGCGTCCTGCAACATTAGCCCACAATCGTAATATTAACCAATTTCGTCCTACTTCGGTCCGAGCCTTCACATTCGATTTTTTTGAGGATAATCATTTAGTGGTGCTACGAATATAATGCGATATCGCGCGTATGGACGCGAACACCGGACACGATAGCTGGGTGAGTGAACGGCACGACGTAGACGAATAATAGAGGGAGAAAGAAGGATAGAGATTCCCGAACGCCACAGACCCATACTCTATATATATTCACAGCTGGTATCAAAAAGACACCTCTTAAATTTAACTCGATCGACGTTTTGCCAAAATATCGTATGCTTCGACTATTCTTCCTTTTCAACCCTAAAATCGCTTTATCATCGCTTTTTTAGTTATATAATTCCTCGTTATTTTCCTTATGTTTTACCAAGTACCAACTCGAAAGCAACTTTCCACGTCGCGATGCAACATACCTGTGTGCGTTAGTTCAGTATCCGTATTGACGATTTTCCACGTTTCTACACTCGTGACCCCCCTCCCTTTTTACGTTCTACGAGTTTTTCGCAACTTGTTTGCCTCGTCAAGCAATTCGATTCTTCCACAACGTTTTAATTTCGCCATTCGAGTGATTCGTATGCATAATTGCATTTTAATAATCCCAAATATCAAACCACTTTGGTGTATTTTCTTCGGTGACTTCTCGTTGTTTTGTAAATGATTGTTGGATAAACATATGTTCCATTGGAAACAAAGTTCGTAATAAGTAATTCGCCATTATTTGATATCAACATCAATATTATCAAGGGTCGTAACGTTTTTCCGTTCACCTCTTTTTATCTTGTTACTCCTCGATAATTAATACCAAATGGTATTATTTATAAACGCACGAACCTCCGCGACGCATTTCAACGATTTTTATCGTGAAATTTCAATGAATTATTTCAGGTTGAAGATATACACTAGTACGAGCCAAGAAGCACCACTGCCACTTTAGTATGAATGTGAGTTTGCTATAAATATATCCGATCCATATATTTAAAAATGATTGAAATTATATATTCAGTAAATTCTTTACTTATTTATGTCTATTATAAAATTATTTGATACAGAATTTTTAGATAGAATGACAATTATTTTTTAAAGGTCAAAAATTTTTAAAAAAGTTTGACGCCAATAACTCTTGAGCATGTTTTTGCAGAATCCCTACCGTGCACGTCCTGGTAGACCACGAGCAGATCATACCCCGGTATCCAATTATGGAGTACAGAATCAAAATTCATGGGGTACGATATCATCAGCGACCCAACAAGGAATTCCACCTGCCACTAGTTTTCCCTCTCCGCATCAGATAGCGAATCAACCGAAACAGACGGGTGATCCATGGGATTGGGGAACCGAGAACGTGGACAATGGCAATGATTCGTGGAACTGGAGCGTCGATCAGCAATCCGACACTCAACAACAACTACCGCATCCGCAACAGCAACAGTCGCAGTTCGTGCCTGCTTATCCGAATAACATGCAGAGTTTGCCAAATCCGCAGCAGGAGACTTATTACAAAAATGTGAACGGCAACAATAGACCATTGCCAACAAATCAGGTTCACCAATCGGATGGCAACACTGCGAGAACAATTCCAAGTCGCGAACCGACACCCCAAAAATCCGATGGTTATTCGAACTATCCAAATTACAGTACAAATCAGCAACATCCAATTCCACGGAGACCCAGCGTAGGGAAAACTAGTAACGTTCCAATTAGCAGCGATCACTCTCAATGGGCTTCGTCTCAACAACAGCAGCCGCAACCTCAGATCGTCGATCACACAGATCGTCAAGTTCCCCCGTTCAATCCCTACTTTCAATCAAATCCTCCTGCCTTTGATTCCAAAAGTCCCATAGCATCGATTCCTCCACAACAGTCACCACCCACTGCTTACAATTGGAACAGCGTCGATCAGCAGAATCGTACTGTACAACCACAAAATTGGCAAAACCATACGGATGTTCCTGCCGCAGGATATTGGCAAGATAATGCGACAACGGAGCCCGAAAATCATTACAAGAATACGGAAAATTCGTGGCAATCGCAAACCCGCAATACCCAATATGCTCAAACATTTTCGAGCAATGTTCCGACTAATTCATGGCAACAGCAGAGTGTCAATCGCGAGATCGAACAATCGAATCAGGCACAGCAACAACCACCGGTGAATAATCCACCCGTTGCGCCGAACACGTGGAATCAAACCAAGAGCGTTAGCAATGCTACCCAATCGTGGCAACAGACTCCTCATCATTCGGAGAGTTCATCGGGGCAATGGTCGCAACAGCAGAGCGTCGACTCGACGGGAACTATTCCGGAAGGGACGTCGGAGGAGGATAACGTTTCCGGGAGAATTTCTTCGAAAGAATGGTCGCAAGTTAAACCTCCTCTCGGTCACTTCGCCTCGTCGACGGCCTCGACGACCTCGGGTTCTATACCGAATTTATCTAGTAGCGCTGATCCAACCGACGAGCGTAAAAAATCATTAGCGACTTCAATAGCGAGTTCAACGTCTCTAAACGATTCGCCTACCGAGGGAAAAGTCCCGGGTTTGTATCAATCGCCGCCAATGAATGATCGTGGTAATTGGATTGCCGCTTCGGAAACGAATTCGATCTCGGACAATTCGGAGAACGTTCAGCTGAGAGAAAATCACGACGTTGACTGGAACGCCGATGACGAATGGGCGAACACTTCCAGACCGAGCGTGGCTGAATTAACAACAAGTGTCGGTCAAATGAGTCTCGTTGGCAAAGCGACGCCACATAGTGATACCCAAGCAAACACTTCCTACTCGAGTATCCAGCAAATTTCTACCGAAGAAAGTCCAGCTGTACCCGTAACGATGAGAAACCCTCTGGACAACGCGCAGATCGAGGCTCACGTGGAGACGATTCAGCCAACTGATCAGCCTGTACACGGGACTTATCAGGGAAACGTCACAAACGTTCCTGAAACTGGTGTGCCACAATTGAGTTACGATCAATGGTACAATCAAAGCACGCCCCAGGCTCAACAGATCGGCGCTGGTGCTTGGTATGCCAACGATCGTACGAGACCCGCTCAGCAATGGAATCCAGAACAGAATGTCGAGAATTACGAGAATATTCAACAATCCACAGATTTTGTTAATCTTGAGGTCGTAACGCCGGTCGTTCAAGACCGCGATATTTACGGTTCTCGTGATTCCATAAATCGCGAGACACTCGAGAATGATCAAAAACCAGTGACCGGCTCGTCTCGCGATAGCGTTGCCAGTGTTCGTGATGCTAGACTGGAAACAAGCAACGTCGAGATACCACAGCAAATGCAACAAAGTATTCAACAGACAGAACAGACACCGGACAATTACGAATTCGCCTCTAACGACAGAAATACGTTCCTCGAGACTGGCGAGCTCACGGATTCGCACCAGGAGCATGAATCTACGCCAGCGAGTCAAGATGACGAGAACGATGAGGTACCTAGTGACATACCGTTCTTGCGAGAAGTACCGGGGCAGTCCAGTTCCGGTGATCCTCGGAGAAACGATCCGACGGGACAGGAACATCGTTCGAGCACACCACGAGTCAGTGATCCTCGTAGAAACGATCCAACGGGACAAGCGCAAAGTTTGACGACTAGAAACTTGTCCGAACGGGGCGAACGTCGTGACGTTCCACCAGGACAGGAGAGAAATACGACTAGCTTGCCGAGAAGCGAGAATGAAACGCTTGAACGACGTAACGATCCTTCGGGTCGTGAGCGATCGTTACCACCTACGCAATCGCGAAACGATCCGTCGGGCGAGGAACGCACTCAGAGCGTTCAATTAATCGTTCATGAATCTAGCGAATTGCGGGAAGTCCCCGGAAGTGGCACGAATGCGGAAGAATCCTTAACATCGATCGACGGCGGTCTTAGACAAATTCCTGGTGGTGCATCGCCTAACGAGGCTGTACAGGTCACTGACGACAGAAGCAATGCCAGAGTCGTGACAGGCTCGCAGGAAGTTGGATTGACAGTTCGTAAGTACAATCGAAACTTTTTAATTTCATTGTCTCACGAGATTTCACGTATTTCGCTGGCGCTTAGCGAAAAAGTAATTTAAGATTGATTAAAAACCTCGAATTTTTCGTTATTATTTTAGTTTCGACGACGCTGCAGGATCAACCGAGCGAGACGAGAAATAAACGCGAGGAAGCTGTTGGTGCATCGGTGGGTGAAACACCGAGTGTACTCGGGCCGTCGAATCGTCGCGATTCGTACGAGGATGGGGACGACGAAGGTTCGGGTAACAGCAGAGACGAAAGTAGAGAACGACGACGTGACGGTAGTCCCACGGATAGGAGGCGGTACGATTATGATCGGAAAGGGCCCTAGTGAGTTTTCAAACTAGAAGGCGCCGATTTTTTTTCTACATCTCAGCTTACACGAAGCATTAAGAATAGATTTTGAAAACATATTTCGCCTTTTATTCCACAGTTACGACCGTGATCGCGAGTACGACGACGATTATTATTACGATCGTCGACGCGGTGCCGATTACGATCGAGCGTACAATTCGCGGGAAGATTTAGATCGTCGCGATGCGTCGTACAGAGAGGGCGATCGTAGACACAACAGTCGCGACGATCTGGACAGACACGTGCGCGAAGATCCCGAACGACGAGGCAGACCGAAGGATGATTTGGAGGAGCGCGAAGCGAGAAGAAGAATTGAAGAGCGTCGAAGGCATCGCGTCGATCAGCCACGAAGAAGAGATCGCGAGGGTCGAGAATTCGATCCTCGTTTTCCGCGTGATCGCGAATATCCCGATCCTAGAAGAGACGAGAGACGACCACGTCGTTACGACGAATTCGAAACTCGAGACCCTCCGTCACGACGCGAATACTACGACGACCCTTACGCAAGAAGGTGAGCAGCTGTATTACGCGGGGTTCACGAGACCGACGAGAAACAGAACGCCACAAAGTGCGCGCTGAATATTTACATACTTTTTCAGTTCCAGGCCTTCGAGCAGATCCTCTTACAACGACCGCGACCGAGATTATTTCATGCGCGCTCGCGATCCTTACTACAGTTACAATGGTTTGTATATGGGATACAACGATATACTGTAAATTGAAAAAATTATGATTTTGTTACGATGATTTCTTCTTTAAATACTCAGAGTTATTCAATTTTTGTTTCGTGATATACAGCAGGATATAATGGATACGATTACGGTGCGAATTATAACGCGAATTATTACACGTATCTCGAGACTCTGCGCCGCACGAATCCCGCTGCTTACGCCGAGTGGTATCACAAATATTACGCCAATCAACATCAGCCACAAGTGGCTAGAGGAGTTGCGGGAAACTATCAGGAAGATCGTGCCAGTGTGCATTCGGGTCGAAGCTCTTGCGAGGACAGGTAACTCTCCTATTATTGCCTCGGCAGACTAATTTCTCAAACATTAAACAAATCGTCTCGATTACGTGCCAGATTGTTCGCGAATCCAAATTTGTGCTTCCACGCACCAAACAAGTCACTGTATGTCTCGTGTTTCGGATATCCCCGATACGTCGAGAGTCCTCCGTGGCGAAGACGCACGAGTTGTCATAACTTGGATAGGTGAGAGCCTGAGATGCGCTTATGTAGCTCGGCTCGAAAATGTCAACGTAAAGCTACGTGTATCGTTGAACGCTAGATAAAATAGATCGGTATCTGCTTCACATTCGCAACATCGTGTATAATATTTCCGCCAATGATAAATGAATTCCCAAGATGCATTTTATTTAAATAAACCGCGCCTCCATTTAGAACGTAGGTGTGAACTATATTACAGTTGATATGACAATATATAAATTTAAACAGGACTACTTCCAGCGAGAAACGCGCGCTCGGCGATATGTCCGTTCTCGAGGATTCGAGAATCGTCTCGTCGCGATTGACCCCAACCAAATTCTCCACGTCTCACGTTATCGGTAAGCTAACTACGAATAATACATACACTTACTGTTTTTCTATTTCGTCTCTTCGTTTTGGTCTAACAAACGCATCCTGTTGGAACAACAACGTCCGTGTTTGTTGCAAAATAAATGAACAATATAATGAGTTATTGAAATATTTGGAAAGAATTGAAGATATAAAAATTGTTTCGTCAGGATCCCTCTCGATCGGATCGATGCTCCACGTGCACGCTTCCTACCCTGCCGATGGCGAGCGCGCCAAGGTGGACATCCTTCGACTGGACTACCATCTAATGCATGATCCCGTTGCACGTGATCTTCGAGCGTACCCAGGACCTCTCATTAAGCAAGTGTAATTACAGCGATTATTGTTCTAGGCATGAAAATGTTTCGAGTTTACCGAGAAACGTTTTGAAAAATGAGAAATATTGATATCTTTTAATCCATTCTATAAGTTAACGGTTTCTCTACCTTGTCAATAACGATATATCGATTAACCAGGGGCGTAACGCATAAGAAAACCATAATCGAATATTGCGAATCGAAGATAAAGAAAGCGGCAGTAAACGACGAGCTCGTCGACAGAGCCTCTTACATTCTTCTGTACGAGCTTATGATCATGTTGATTCAGCAAAACGGGGTAATTTCATGATTTTAAACTTATAAAGTTAAAGAACATTTCTTCTGCGAATTAAATATATTGATAATTATTATTTTTTAAAGAACGTCGTTGGCGTCGACATTGCCCAACTTTTGCTCAGAAATAAAGAAGCTCATCCTTATAACGTGAACAAGACAATTCACGAGCCGATGCGTCGTGAATCGACGGTATCTCAACGATCCGGTGGCACAGGAGGCGATGGTTCGATTCACGAGGGTGTGACGACCGCGCCGGAAACTATGGAAATTCCGAAACAACGGAAAACCGTCGAACAAATGACGGATGAATTTAGAAACACGCTACTGTACGGCCTCGTTCAAGAAGCATTGGGTAAATTTTAGAATCAAATTGTAAATTGTCTTTTTTTTTTATTATTCTTATGTTATTCTGACGCACAATTTTTTAATAGAATACGCGATGACCGAGGGTCTCTGGGGTCACGCATTGTTTCTCGCGAGCAAATTGGACAAACGCACTCATGCTTCCGTCATGACACGTTTCGCTAATAGTCTGCCAATTCAGGACCCTCTGCAAACGCTCTATCAACTCCATTCGGGTCGCGTACCAGCCAGCGTAACGGTGAGTTTTTCATAAATCAATTTAATCAATTTTTTACATATTAATGAATCTTTAATTCGAAATTAGATGAAGTTTTGAACGAAATATTTCTTTTATCTTCCTTCAGTGCGTGTCCGATCCAAAATGGGACGATTGGCGACCGCACTTGGCAATGATAATATCAAACACGTCGGCTAATCCGGAGATAAATCGTCGTGCAATCACAAATCTTGGTGACACACTCGGATCTCGGGGCGACATTCACGCCGCTCACTTCTGCTATATTCTCGCTCAGCTTGATTTCGGTCCTTATGGCTCACCCGGTGTAAAGCTGGTCTTGATCGGCTCGAATCATCAAAGACCGTACGAAGAATTCGTAACGCAAGAAGCGATAATGCTAACGGAGATTTACGAATATGCGAGACACCTCAGTGAGCCCGGTTTCACTCTCGTGGATTTGCAAACGTTCAAATTCAACTCTGCCCGAAAAATGATTGATTACGGACTCATTGAAAAGTCACTTCTTTATCTGGAACAAATAGCCGTTAACATAGTCAACGATCCCAGCAAATACAAGCCATCGTTCATAAACGACGTTTACACGCTCGGGGATAGAATCAAATATCACGATCCTGTTTACAAAGATTCACTCGACGACACGACAAGCTTAGGTTGGCTCAACGGTCTCGCGGAGATCGTGAGTCGTTATCAGACCGGTGAAATCGTGCAGGATCCTTCTTACGGCAATGGTCAGGGTGCCGATCCTCAAAATTTTCCACCTGAGCAAGAAAATCACGAGATACAAGAAACTCCCGCGGTTGGACGCAGAGATATCAAATCGTACACCGAGGGTCCAACTTCTCTGATGGAAGTTCCGAGCGTAGACGAACAATCTCAGTGGCAACCGCTTTCCTTACCGGTCAACGTACAAGATCCATACAGCACGATCGATCCAAGCTCACATTATCCAGTTGCCAATGTCGAGAACAATCACTATCAGCAGAATCAGCAACAGGATTATTGGAGTCAGCAGAATTATGGACAACAAGAATACCAGACTCAGGATTATAGTACCGGTGATTGGCAGCAACAGACGAATCAGTCACATTATCAAGGCGAGCAAACAGATGCCGACGCGTCGCAGCAACAGCAAACTTGGAATTACGAGGTCAGTTGAAATATTTTTCGTCGTTTTATCAATTTCGAATATGAATGAGATTGGTGACGGAGTAGTAATTTTTTTACACAAACAAATTGTCTTTAAATAATATTTCACACATCATGACGCGATAGAAAATATTCTTCGTTATTCATTGTTTATTGCATGTTTTATTCGTCACGTGGAGTATCTTCTTCTCTACCACGCTCTTATAATTCATTAGCAGCGACTAAAGGAGGTGTCGCATATCGTCGTTTTTTTGAATTAACGTCTTTCGCTTCTTTATTTATGCTCGCGAATATCTCGCAGTCGGAAAAGGAGGAAAAACCACCAACGCCCGAAGTAAGTACACCAATGCATGAGACGAACGTTAAGAGCGTTGACGAATGGTCGTTGGATGTCACGAGCACGTTGCGTCGACGAAAATTTCGTCAAGTCGACGAATTAGCAAATAAAACGATTGTCAATTCGACTAGTATCGATTCAAATTGTCTGAGCGTAGAGTCTTCGACCTCAGACTCGTCGAAGCTCGTTTCTATCGAGAAATTCGAAAAATCACCGAAAACAATGAAATATCCAAAAATCACTGGATCGTATCCGAAAATTGTTGGAAAAACAAGTGATCGAGCTGCGGCGATTCCGAGAGCGAACAAACTCGATCCTAAATTACTCAAACCACCGTCGTCGAAGCCACCGGTATTTTTGAAATGTAAACCAAAAACTAAACGTACTTCGAGCGACGATACCGACGAAGAAACGGATAAAACGGATAACACCGTGAATGAAAAACGCACAGACTTGGACATTCAATTTGAAAATATGAGATTCAACTCCATCACGGCGTCGAGCTCATCGTCGTGGGAAGGGGATAAATCTGCAACAAGAATTCCCGATCGCAAGGATAGCAAGACCTTGAAGCAATACTGCGATTTCGAGGAAAAAAGGGTCGTCAGGGTCGCACCGCATATGAGGCGAAAGGATGTTATTTGCGATACGGTCGATGCTTGGTCGACGCATAACGATGATAAAGGAAATGTCGAAACATCCCGCTACAAACCCCTTATATTCGGTGGTACTTTTCCCATTGACGCGCCTTATGGCAGTGAAACGTCCAGAGAATTGGTGAAAAGTCACAAAACTGTTTTCACAGGGAAACACATATCTAAAACTTTCGACATTGATTGTCCGGTTGATTATGAGTGAAAAAATTGTTTGTTTTCGAAATAGGGCTTGATAAGATCCTCCGGTATTCGCATGTGCCAAAACGGGCGAAGAACAAGATCTCGAGATATTGGTGGAATGTTTTTTCTGAAAGCTTTGCGATTTATCGTATATTGGTGTGAGAACAAGAGAGTTGTGTTCACTTGTTTCGAGAGTGTGTCACCGGATAGATTCTAAGCCGGAGAAACTAATCGTATTTTTTTTAAAGCACTTAATTACATGTTTTCATCGTGTTTATTCGTATTATAATGGTGTTATTCATGGTTTTTGGTTGTTTTTTAAACATCGTTTGTGTACATAAGAATACTGTTAAATTAGCGATGATATATATCGTATAAAATAAAACATGTTATACCAACACTCGTTACAGTATTTCGACTGACGATTCTTAACGTTGCTGTACAGAACAGATCCATCAGACTGAATGAAAACACATAGAAAATCAATCAAACACCGACGATTGACAAAATTTTATATGCGACAAAAGATTACGGTGGTATGATATAAATGATACGATTATTACAGTCGCGATGCATCTGTTCTGGATTCTCTTTTTATCGCTCATACCGTTTCTATTTTGCGATGGATTGAGATAATTGCGGCTGTATTAACTCCGCGGGATAGAACTTGTAGTTGATGAAGCCCGCAAAGTTTATTATTGTTCACTGTCATGGTGCCATAGATGGTAAATGGTAGACGAAATAATTCGTTCTCACAGACTGTCGCAGTGGTCAATGATGAACTTTGCCTGGACAAGTTTGCGATGATGAATTTTATTTTTTATTATAGCCAACACCTGCGATCTCAATGGGTCCATCGACGGGCAAGCAGTACGATCCGTTGAAGGAACTTGAGGCCCTCGAACCACCGCGTGACGCCTCAAAGTCTACCTCCGATGGCAAGAAACCTCCGGAGAAAGGAACGGAAAAGAAGAACGTAAACGCAGGTGGTGGTTCTTCGTGGTTCGGTGGTCTTTTCAGCAAACTCACGCCGAAGCCGAAGAATCAGATGATTCTACCAGACGACAATAATCCATCGGTAAGTTCATTCCAATTTTCAACTTCCAAACTTTCTTCCTCCCTAATATCCTTAGACGTGATGGTTTAAAATTTTTTGAATCACTTTTTTCCAAAGAAACGTACGATAGGATCGGAATTTATGTTTTATGTCAATTGAGGCGACGCGATGGTTCTGGTAATTGCGATCAACCATGATCTTTGAGACTCACCGTGCGTCAGGCCAGTATTATTGTGAAACCGGCTCAAATTTTTAACAAAAGCTCACCATTACTAACCACGTCTGAATAGATTGACTTTTTTCTCCCGTTTCCTTTTTTTTACTCATCTTTAACGAGATATTTTCAAACATCTCTATGAACTTTCTTCTTCGTTATTAAACTCGATTTTTCGGTTTTTCAACGAAACGCAGATCATATGGGATCCCGTGGCAAAAAAGTGGTCTAACAAGGACGACGATGGAAATGAAGTTGGTTCGTCGAGTCTCGCACCACCACCGAAAGCATCGGATATGGGATTTAGGCCACCGCAATCCGAATCGCCCATTCCCCAACAACAGCAGCAACCGCCGCCATCGCAACAGCAACAACAACAACAACCACCTCAGCTCAATGCCACCCTTGATCAAACAGCTTCGATAAACAGCACTAAATTAATTTCCGGAAGTAATATGTTCAAGCTACCTAAAGGACGTAATATGCGAGCTAACTACATCGACGTAATGAATCCTGGTGGGACAAAACCAATCGTGACAAACGCAAGCATGCCGACGCCCGCTACTTCACCTCTTGTACCTATGGCTGCATCATCACCTCAACTCTTTATTCCTGCTCCAGGTGAGAAAAGAAATTCTTTGCTACTTATTCATTCGTGTTTTATCAATGATGCTGGCTCGAAAATAGCTGACCCAAAATGGTATTATGCTACATCTTTTCCTAGAAGATAATACACCCGATTAATTTATCTTTATTTTTGTTTCAGTTAACGATCCGTCTGCCCCTATGGATTTCTTAATGTCATCAGCAGCTGGAGCCGCAGCAGCGGCCGGTGAAAACGCGAACCAAGAGGTAAGTACACGACGTCAAGTTGTCGATAACCAGTAATAAACGAATAAAATTACACATACACGATATTAACATTACAGTTCCACAGCTATGTTCCTATCGTAATTGTTTATGATTATTCATGATATTTAAATATTTTCTATACACACTGGTCATGCCACATTGATTTTCCTTATCCTGTGGCTGTCGTATGCTGTATAGAGCTTGAATATTTCCTACCCCTTTCATCATTTCGTCCCTGGAACTGTAACGTCTTTCTTCTTTATATATTTTCGTACTTCAATCGGTGTTCTACAGTTGGAACGTTTCATCTCGGGACTTGCTCTCAATTTTTGTCAGTCATTAACATCGCCTGCCTATCGAACTCGATGCGTTAAAATTGTTTTTGTCCGTTACTAGTATTAATTTCTGAGTAAGATTGATCGCGTGCAATATTCCCAATTGTATTTAAAAACTTTTCTAGCGAATAATAGGTATATTTTACTTCTTTCTTTACGATGCCCAACGTTAATCAACGTTTTGTTTCTTTTTTGTGTTTTTTCCCTTTTCCGCAAGCAGTCAGGGATGCAGAATGACGTAGCCAAATAACAATTGTTGCCAATAGTAAGGAGATCTCTTTATTACATTTTATTATGTATTATATACTTTACTTTTGATGTTCACGTTTGTGTACAAACACGTGTACGTATCTGTTTATTATTGTACATATGGCACAGTTACTGGCAGCTTCGATGGCATTTTGTTTTTATTCTTCGTAGCACAAGCTTAGATCGATTTTTTTCTGTTTATCTTTTGGTATAAGGAATACAGTTGCACAAGTACGTATTTTTTCGTAGATGGCGCGTTAGCGATGGTGCGAGAAATTTTACAGAAATGGTACGTTCGTGTGTGATTTTTCGTTTGAAACACCGGAAAAAAATTCACTGTTTATTTTGCATGCTGTTCTGGTAGGTTTTGATAGGACACTTCGCAAAGACAACGAATGATTCGAGAAATGCATGAAACTGCATTGGCATGGTATTTTCTGAATTCTATTGGCACGTTCTTTTTTTCTCTTCCTCTATACGCTTAATTTAATCAATATGAATTTACACGCTTCGTTATAGAATACATTAAATTTTTTTTTTTTCAATACATTTATCTCGAGCATCGCAATACCGATTTATTTGCGGTTGGGATCAAACAACTGTTCGTAAAATCAGCAAACCGTATTTCGTTTTTTTTTTTACTATGACCTTTTCATTCGATTTGATTTTTGTATCGGTCATGCGAAGTCCGAGTTTTAACACTAGCTTCGGTTCCCTGTATCAGTCTATGAGACCACGATATTGTGTTGTATATGGGGTATAGCTCTCTCGTTGGAGCTCGACCAGCTCACTATCGCGAGAGGTACAGAGCTACACAATGAGGGATCCGCGCCTCCTCCAACGGACGAAGGTAAACACTTTCTGTCTATCTATGTATGTTAAACTAGCGTGTCGATAAACGTTGACTGTTGGAAAAAAAAACTAACGTTTGGTACGATCGATAATTCTAAATGACGATTAAACAATTTCTGAATCGTGAGAACGCGATTGACAAATTTAATCATAATTAATTTTATCGTAGGTCGAACTAAACTTTTAAAACTTTTTCACTAAATCTCCCGGTAGGTTCGAATACAAAATTAAATCAACGATATTATGCGCAATGCTTATAACTTTAGTATATCGGCGCAAACATTTTTTTCCAGCTTGTTCTTTTTCGAGGTGCGCCTTTGGTTATGGGCTTTTATTTTCAAAGCGTTTTCCATTGCTTACAAAATACATATCTCATTAAATCTATAAGCTCTATGTATACGTAGCTATAACAGTAAGAAAACATTTTAGAGTCTCGACGATTGTATAAATACGAACCTAATTGGCAACAAATAAATATTGTTTTTCGTCCAATTTCTTTAGGGACCAATGATGTACAACCCAACGGATGTGAAGGATCGATCGCAGAAGAACGCCTCGAGAAGCCGATATCCACCACGATAATCAAGAATCGCAAGAACACTCGCTTGAACTCGCGTTCTTAGCAAGGAAGAGAAGGAGCCACGTTTCACAGAATTCGCGTATATTTACAGACACTTAAGTGTATGCGTGAGCGTATGAGAAATTTTTATTTATATAATAATTAAGAGGCAGTACGCCGCATTCTGACCATTACGAAAACGCGATTTGTAAATCCTCTTACGAGATAGCTAATTCAGAGAAAACTTAGAAATTAGCCAACACCGAAATGGCGGGGGAAAAGTGATCGAGCTACGTTTCCGTCTAATCGATGAAGTCGTCTCAGAAAAATAGCAATTCACGTTTTGCAGTTATATCTGACGCACTCGAGCTAAAGTCAGACTGTAGCAGTGCCTCTTAAAGTATGTAATTCCGGTATGCGATCAATGCTGAGAAAACATTTTCAAGCTGTAATGAAAAGTAAGAAAGTGGAGGAAAGCAAAATTACCGCACGTCTTATCACGTAGATACGAGGAACTTTCATACGAGTATATTGAGGCACCGTCGACGACTTTATATACGTAGATAGGATTTCAATATACATATATTATATAAAGGGATATACGCATTCGCGTAACGTTCCTTTTTTGCCGGATGCGCGTTCGAACGATTATCGAAGAAGAAAAAAAGAACGATATGCTGACAATGTGGCCTCAGCGATGTGCTAGAGCTCAACAAAGTCTGATTTTATAATGTCATCGGACTACAATTAAACGATACCCTTAAGGCCGGTACGTCGAAAATGTGGAATATAACTCCGTGAATGTAGAGAAGGGTGCGTTTCCGTTGAAGCTGATATTTTGTGGATTTTTTTTAGTGTAACTTGTGCATTTTTTCATTAGTAATATATCAGTGACATCACAAGACAAAGACAGATCGAAAAGGCTGCTGGGACGAAGCGCGGTCGCGAATACCAACGGTCAATGATTGATATTGCTTGTATGCGTCGTGCCTCGAATTTGCAATTCAAGCACCGAAGGAAATCAAAATTACTTTGTAGATTTATAATATTTACCAATTCTGCGATCGAATTCTCGAGTAAGGTTGCTTATTTTTTTTCATTTTTCGTGTTATGAAGCTCGATGTTACTCGCAACGCTTTTTACTCGAACATCGCGAACCGTAAGAAGAAAAAATACATTCGCGCATCGAACGAATTATCCGATTGGAAAACAGAAAATTATGAACTCTTCTGATTTCTTCAGGTATATTCTTTCGTTCTTCTATTTACCGAATGGCGTATCGAAACTAAAGGTTTCACTGCAGTGCCCGAAAGAAAACGTGGCTTCGTGTCTGACAATCGAATCAGATACCGATCGGAGGAGTGAAATATGTAATTATACGAAGTAGATAAAAGACGAATCGTAACGTCGATGTACGATGCCGAGGGCGAGCATGCGACCATCAATCGTTCCCTAAACTCCCTCCTCGATTTGAGAGTCAAATACATTCCCGTCTTTAGATATATCCGAAAGATAGAAAAATTGTGTCCATTTTTTATCGTTCCTTTTTGTTTTTTTATTCAAATATGACTATGCCATAGGATCTATAATTTGTAAATAAAAGAATTGATTATACGTGCTATTGCTGTGGCGTGAAAATTTTTCTAGCTAGTAAAAAGAGAAATTATATTGAAAATCTTCGTAGGCATTTCCATCGAGTAACTTAACGTTTCGTGCAGTCTCACACGATGTATCGTCCTTGATTTTGTAATTCTATTAATCGTCCCCGATAAAGGCGAAATTTTTCCTCGACATGATCGCCTCGGTAATGTGCGTACATCGTCGATACGCTCTCGTGTAATAATTTATAACTTGTAACTGGTGTCTATTTCCTCACAAAAAATTTTGTTTTCTTCGCAATTATAAATCTGCAAAATGACCCGCAAAGCGCAGCGTGATATATTTAAAGAAAAAAGCAACCGAGAGAGTCCCGTAAAAAGAATAGTGGGAGTGTGGCAAAGAAATATGTTGGTACTGAACGAATTAATGAGCAATCAGATATAAATATTATACATAATTGATGTAAACGCCGTAGCGAAGTGAAGAAAAGAAGCGTGGTAGAAAAGTTTCAAGAAAAACGGTCGAGAGAGAGAAGGAGGGCTAGTGTTAAAGTTGAACAGAAGTATTAATTGAACTGTATGTTATTTATGTATATGGTGGTTTATATAAGCGATGTGATTGAGCTTGAAGATGATGTAAAAATATTATAGAAAAGCTGAGAAAAAGAAAACCGAGGAAAAAATATATCTACGCAATTTCACAATTTGGAGGTTGATGTACGCGCTAATGGGATTCATGGATAATTAATATAATGTATACTGTATATTACTACGCATCGCAATTACTATCATCCTACGATTGCTACAATAATAATAAATAAACGAATAAAGTATACGATCAAGTGACAAAATTGTTCCTGATATAAGAAAGAAAAAGCGTTTTTTTAGAACTAAAAATGATCGATTATTCGTCTCTATATTAACGGCGAGGTTTCTATGTCGATTTTTCTATTTGATATACATTGTCTCCAGTTCTTCATTCGCCCTTCTCTCATTCGTGCTACTCATCGTTGAGTACAGTGCTACGTACTATGAAGTACGTACTGGAATGGCAGACGAGATTAATTGTTCGTCTTGGAGTAAAGTGTTCAAGTTGCGATGATAAATTTACGTTCGACGATAATAAACGTTCTTGAGGGGAAGTGCATCGGTCGCAGAAACCTAGAATATATATATATATAAGTTCGAAGACGGGTGATTCTCCTTAGCGATGGAATTTCTGATGGACGTTCGTGCTTCGACGCACACTTCCTTGCGCGCTTCCAGTAAGTGAAACGATAAATTATATCGAAGGGTTCGTGAACAACAACAAATCTTAAGAGCGTCACATCTTAAAACAAAGCAACTATCGCAAAGGTATAGAAATTTGTCCATTAAGAAAATCGATAAAAAAAAGTGCGTCAACTTTCAAACTGAACAGAAGACCATTACCTAGTTTCGCACAAATAGCGTCATTCTTTTGCACATTGATGTAAAATTGTTCGAAAAGATACGAGAAAGAATTTTACATACATTATTATCTTTAAATTGTTGAACGTTTTATTACATTTTCACTTCCTGCAAATACATCTCTCCCATAAACTAGCAAGTGAAGGACAACGTCAATATATCAATATCGTAATATAAATATTTGTAAATTTAGGCTTCACTAATAATGTAAACGACGCGGTATATCTGCGAAAAAAAAATGCTGAACCAGTGAGTCCTCGAAAATGTAAATCTCATGATTTTTCTCATTCGATTATTCGAGATGACGAAACCTCGATAAATAAGAACGATTAATCTTTCGCAGTTGGATACGAGACGTGCGATGACTTCTTCGTCCCTTCGAGTGTAAATATACAACGTTTTTCAATTTCGCTTTGACTCGTTTTCGATATTTTGCTAACAGACGGATCGTCGTCCGTCCTATCGTTGTTAATCGACGTTTCCATCATTTTTTCAACACTTTCGTAAGCTTTCGGGCCAAAGACAAAATTATTCTCGTAATGCTGCGACCATTCGCCATCGCATTTAGCACGTTTTTTCGTTGGCTCGCCTTCGTTACAAGAATCGCGCTCGTCGATCCGCGAATCAGTTCTCGTTCTCTTTGAATTCTCGGCATCGTTAACGTTTCGTTCGATAATATCGTCGTCGTCTTCGCGTCGCTCGATATCGTCGCAATAGCCGGTAGCGTCGAGAATTTTTAACCGCAGTTCTCCATTCGTGGACATTTCTCCCTCATCGCCGAATTCGACAACGTGCGACGATCTTACGTCTTTGGAAATCTCCTCGGGATCGTAAAAACCGTTTGCACTTGGCCCAGCCTCCCCAGGGAAATCTTCGACGTTTTCTCTCCTCGTCTTGGTTCTCGTCGAGCCTGGTTCTTCGATCGTTTCCCTCGGTGCCGCATTCGTCTCGTTTTCCTCGTCGCTTTCGATAGAGCTCGAATGGACTTCCGTTCGAAGATCGTCACCCATAAATCGTTCCATGGTTGACCAGCGATATTTTATCCTCCCCGAATTCCGAGGAGTTTTAGACGTCGAATTATTCAAACCATCGTTATTGTCTTCGCATTCCATCGACGTTCGAGTATCGTCGATTTCCGTCGAAACGATCTCCGAAACTTTATCTTCGTTCGCCGAAACCGAAAGTTCCTCAATTCTCGAATTTCGACGTTCTAAATTCTCCTTTCGATGATCCTGCGACGTTTCGATTTCCGGTTGTTTCTGTTCATTGGAGGATGATTTTTCATTTCCTTCGTTGTTTTCTGTTCCAACGGTTTTATCCGATTTTGTTGTTCTCCCGTTGGATGAATTTTCGCTGTTATCGTCGAGTTCGACGATAACGCAACAACTTTTACGAAGATTGTAATGACGCTTGTCGGAACAGGAAAGAAATCGCATCTCTTCGTCGTTTCGATGACTCGAGATCTCGCAAAGTTCGTCGTCGAAAGTCACGAATTTATGAAAACTCATACCGGTCTCGAGACTGTCCCATTCGGGACACTCGATCTTTAGAATCGACTCGTCCTCGCGAAATTTCGTTCTCTGAAAACTGGAGACTATAAGTTCTTGTGGCACGTCTTTCCAAGCTTCGAAAATACTCTCGACGATCTCCTTCGTGGTCCAATCCTTCGTCGTTTCGCCTCGACGTATGTGCTCGACGTAACGACGTCGGTACGTCATTTTCACCGAGTGAAATATATCGCCTCGCAGAGGACGCAGCTGGGCTGGAAAATCTTTCGGGAAGAACACCAGTTTGACGTTACTCAGTCGTTGAAAGTTTTGCAACGAGCGAATCCTCGCACGACTCAATAAAAGAAGAATATTTCTATGGGAATTCGACATCTCGTCGTTTAGTCGATCGAGCCAATTGGCGAATACTTCGTCGCTTATGCACGAGATTTCGTAACGGCCGTAACGTGGGTCGTTTCGAGATTGTTCCAATACGTAAGCATTGCTTATTAGAGGTTCGAGCTTTTCCGATCCCGAGGAATTGCAGCAAAGCAAAACTCCGATTCGTCGCGTTTGCGACGAGATCGAGGAAATCTCGTCGCAATTACAGTCTCTCGAGGGTAAGAAATCCGAATACATTACGAGCTCGTCGACGTTGAAGAGGTCCTTGTGCCTGTACTGGGTTACCAGAGATCTGAGAAGATCCACCCAGACTCGATAATCCGCGAAAACTGGACCTGTGCAGCTCGTGAGAGTCGGGGAAAACCCGTGTTTCTTCAAGAACGTCGTGAGCCAAGAGTCTGAACCTTTGAAATCTGGTTGATAAGAACAGAACTTGAAAAAATGAATTTCCAGTAACCTCTATAATTAACAAAATCGAGAAAATAAATTCTACCCGAATAATCGTAATTCATTATTGTGAACATCTATATTATTGATTATTCTACCGATTCGTTTGATTGTAAAAATAATTCATGATACGATAAAATATTACGGTCGATATAATGATTGAAAAAAATGCTTGCAATTATTTTTGATCGAAATATCAAAATTTAAGTACAACGGATAAAATTCAAGCGATCAATAATATTACGTAGTTTTGTAATAAGTTATTTCGTAATGATTGATTATGCGTTGAAAATAATATTTAGGATCGTTGGATAGAAAAAAAAATCGTTCGACTTTTATAAACTGACCAATAACGCGAAGCTCACTCGCCAATTCCATAGCTTTGTCACGAAGAAGCTGTCGGTCGAGTGGCCCGTTAGTCGCGTGTCTCTCGCAAATCCATTTCAATAATTGCTCCTTGAGCTGGATCGTGGACGTAGTCATCGATTTTGTCTTCGATGATTTCATCACAACTTTTCTCACATATATTCTCTTTCCTTCTCGTTCATCTACGCGAATTGTTTTTTTCTTCTAGATAACGAGGTGCGGGCCGATTAATTGAGTCGGAAAGATCGCGAGAGGTTTGACGTTTCACGCTCGTGTCAGCATTTGTTCGGAAAAAAAACATTCGAAACTCGGTCAGAGTGCGAAGAACATATGAATCATCAGCCACGTAAAAGGAAACTGTTTTAAAAACAAGTCTTTATTGTTTTACAAACAATAAAAAAAAAAGTAACGCCATTAAATTTGCAATTTTACATGAATTTTGTGATTTGATTTTTTATCTTGACTAGAAAATAGACGGTGTAATATTTTAATTTTCGAAAGATTAAAAAGAAAATAGGCCCAAACTGGGGACCCAACTCGATAAGGAAGCATTTTTTTTACTAAACCAACTCATTGTACCCAAAACGAAAAATTTATTGCAGAATTCCGCTGCGGGAATTTCAACGTTTGGAGACGCGCCAGACATTTAACTTAAATAAACGTGGAAATAAAAATACACCTACGCCTATATTCGTCTCTATCTTCGACGTCGTATCTTTATTTTTCTTTTTTTTCCTTTCGATTTACATTCTTTCGCACGAAATGTCACGTAATTTGGCACAATCGATCCGTCTCTCTTTTACATCCAATTGTCTTTCCAAAACCCGCGTTTTATAGATTGGCAAACGCTCCCGTTTTCCATCTGCGGGTTCACGACTTCTCGGTGTAACTTTATCACCGACGATAAAGTTTATTCCTTGTTGGGCAATGGAGCTTGTGTGAGCTATTCCTGTCAGTCCCTATGGACGATCCTTGGGATTGACGATATTCGAAAAGACAGAGAGAGAGTGAGAGAGAGAATGAGAGAGAGGGTAGGGGCGTGGGGGAAGGGAGGGATACCGTGAGAAATCGCCGAAACTTAACGACCCCTGGGCGGAATAGGACATCACCGGCACGAAACGAAACGAGCCCCCGTTACATATTTCTTACCGACACGTTCGACGCCACCAAAATGCAAATTCATTGTTCGTTTCGCGAACAAAAATACACGTCGATTACAAATCTCGACGATCAAACGTGGAAACGTCTGAGAACTTATAAAGTTTGCCGACTTATCGTCACTTGAAAAATAATTTAGTCTAGACTTTTCGTTTACAGAAGACGATGAGCGATTGGGAATAAAAAAAAATTGTGCGATCGTAGTTTTTTCTTCGTATCGTCGATCAGTTCGTTAATTTTAAGTGGAAATTTTTTTCAAATATATTTTCTGGCGAGTAAATTCGTCACGAGCCGCGAGGTATTATGGAGAAAAGAATAGCCGTGCGTTTTTGCGAATTTACTGTACAGCCACGGGGGTTTCTTTAATAATTCATCCACCATCGTTCTCTCAAAGAATTCACAATTTTTACCAACTGTCAAGATACGGAACGTGTCGTGGACGTATATAGTTATGCATAGTTATTTCATGAGGCGACACAGTGGCGTCGGCCATTCGCTCGCACTCGCACATGTCCTAAAACGCTCGTCGCGTAAAAAAATTATATTAAAAAATGCCGGAAAGGCGAATGGGCGTATAAACTCGCATATATGGAGACGAATGTATTATATGAAAATACGAAGATAGGGTTTTTCGGCTGAAGCGTATACGAAATTAAAAAGCACAATCGACAGGTCTTCATATTTTTATTTTATCGTTTGTACAAATGTATAATTTCATATAAATTTTATAATCATAATTTTAATTATTATCCGGGTTGCTGTTTCTCTCGGAAATAAGCGTTTGATTATGTCTTTTGGTATGAATATTATGGATACAATGAATCATTAGCCGCTGCGTCATTTAATTCTGCAGCGACGATTGCTTCGCTCTGTCGCTAAATGACAACAATATGCGATATAGACTTGGCCAAAAATTGGTGTCGAAGATTGTCGAATTTTAAATTACTAAAATTTATCGTCTACATTTGAGATGTGTCGGCGATGAGTTGACGCCATTGTTAGAATATATTCGTATTGGTTCGAGACGGTTCGCGTCGTATTTGAGGTAATTTCGAGACCTATTTAATGTAACTTTTTATGTTTAATTGCTGATTATACGTCTCGCTATATCTCAGCCTGAGCCTCAGCAAAACGAGTAAACAATTTTATCTAAAGAAGAAATAAAACATTGGACATTTTATTCATATCATATATATATATATACACGTTATACCTAATCTATCTTTTACGTTCCCTTTTATCCTCTTTGACCTACCTAAGCTTGCAGAAACGTTGTATCACCAATAACAAAATGAAACAAACACGTATAATTCACTCTGGCATCACGACGTCCTTCTTTTTTCCTATTCGTTCGCGCGTCGGAGGGTTCTCGTGATATGTTATCCCTCGCGGGAAACGGTTTGCAATAGCATAACGGCAACCTTTCCTACATGCAAACATATACCGCCTACGAGGCTTGATAGTCGCGTATACGTACGTGCTTTCCTGCGTGCTACGAAATAGCAACAAACCGAGGAGGTAGTACTGGTAAACGTATAGTCAGACGCGCCATCCACCGTGCGCTTTTTCCACTTTGCTTCTCCTACGTCGTTCAATAATTCATCGTCGTTCCGACGTGGAATAATATTTAACGGCACGTTCTCCATCGAAGTACAGAGGAGAACGGGTGAGACCGACGTGTGAGCTACGCATAACGCTCGTGTACTTCGGCGACATACTCGAGTTCGCGTATTCGTCTTATCCCTACGCGACTAAAACTCGTTTTACACGAATGAACGGATACGTGGGCAGTCACTTCGAGACACGCTTCGAGAGAACTGAAAAATAAAAAGCGGATGAGCGCGGGAAAATAAAATGTCCGAAAAAATACGCCGTTCAACGAATTACTGAGCGATGGTTTAATTTTGTACAAAGGGTTTGAAGATAAACGAGCGAAAGCTAACGGTGAGAAGAATTTTGGAATTCTCGATTTCTTGTATGTAACGCTTTTGCGTTTATGGTGAAAACAAGGTTCGACATTGGCATGTGCGAGTACTTAAAATATTTTGAAATGTTAAAACACTTTATTTAAAAAAAAAACACTTCTTTCGTATGTTTGTGCATATTTTCGTTTGTGCGAATCTCAGAAAATTCGGATTGAAATGTATATTGCTGGAATTTTTATGAAAATGTTTCCGGTATGTCAAATTTGATAAAACTTCTAATTTTTCGAAAAAATTTCCGCGATTGCGAAAAAATGTTGAATGATATTAATGTTTTTTTTATTTATCGCAAACTTTGTTTTTTTTTATACTTCAAAAACTAGCGATTGTAACAAATATCACGATGTTAAATTGACTTATTTACCACGCGACGTAGCGAATAAACCTGGTGCAATAATGATAGAAACAGTGCGTGGCGTTAAATCTTTAGATATATCTGTTGACACGATTCCACAATAATCTCGTATTTTATCATCGTTTTATTTTTTACTTGAATCGACGCGAAAACCCCGAAGAACGTTGTACGCGTTGGCAGGGAATACTCAGATGACAAATGATCCTACGGGAATGGCCCACCGGCACTCGCTCTACCGCACTTGAGGTCACTGCCCGTCTGTATCTCTATATTATACATGCTCGTTCCTCATCCCCATGAAGCAATTCCTCATAACACCTGCAGCACAATTGATCGTACGACGACCACGAAAACCCCTTTATCCATAGTCCTCCTAGCCTATCTACGCGAGCATAGATACGATATGAGATTACGACGATCGGACCTGTTCTTGAACCTGCACCGGGGTATATATAGCAGGCCCTTCTTTATTATTGCCCCCTAGGAGATATATCAACACCATTTATCTTCGACTCCTTCCGTAGTTTGTCCATATCCAGATATTTTTGAAAATAGAGAGGACATTTCTCGCGAGTTTCATACAATAATAGTAAACGTATTTTTGTGCACTATATACGGTAATCATTTTTCTTGTGGTCGGTTGAATCGTATGGAAAGAATCTCTTCAGGGTTACTGGGTCATCGATCGTCCCATCTCTCTATATAATTCGTTTGGACTACATTTATTTTGTAATTAATATCTGTTATTTTATATCTAGTCCTGTTCTTTTCAGATCTTCATTAAAAACGAGTTTGAGATTCTTGGATTTGTTTTTAATGGAGATTCATGGGGAAGAATGTAATTTCTGGTTATGAGTTTGATCATGTAAAGATTTATTGATAACGAGTGAATGTTTAATTAAATAATGAGTTGATATAGAGAAATATATTTAAATAATTAAAGTATTTTTTGAAAAATCTATTTTTCATTGCTTTGATTGTTCAAGGGTATAAATGTTTAAACGAGATTAGTCATTCCCTGGAATTCACTTGATCTTAGAATCGTCGTAATGGAGCTCGAAACGAGGACTTTCGTGCGGTCGCGAATTCCCATGGGGAGAAAAGTCGAGGATACGAAAAAAGTTAAAGGGCCGGATTCGCCGCTGTACACATCCATATGTCCTCTCGTCTACTTGATAAGGATATTCGGCCTTGCACCTTACGAATTTGATAACGATATTCTCGTACCATCCAGCACTAATTCGATCTACGCCTACGTGTGTTTCGCCCTACATACGTACATAATTTACACGGTATTGCTCCGTTTCATGGGTATCGAAATGGAAAAACCACTTTTGGGTCACACGGAAACGGTGAAGGTTTGGAAAAAATGAAGATTAAATTTTCGAGTCTACTGATTTATAATATTCGTGATAATTATTAATTATTAAAATCGATGTTAAAATAGAATGATTATATAACTTTTTTTTTTTAAATAGGCGATCTGTAATTATCTGATGGCAATATTCGACATTATCGCAACGATGTTCTCGAGACAAAAACTCGCGAGAGTCTGGAACGTTATGCAGGATTACGACGAGATCGTGAAGAATCTTGGCTTTACGAGAAACGAGACGAGAACTTGCCTATGGACGTGGGTTATCGGAACGATACATTGTTTCACGTGGATTACGGTAAGTCAACTCGGCATATGGGCATTCGGCGAATCTTGGATTGAGAATGTTGCCTATTTGTTCGTCTACGTGGCAACTTCGGTCTCGATAGTCAAATTCTCGGGTCTCGCGATGTTGCTCGGACAACGTTTTGAACATCTGAATAATATGTCGAAAAAAAGTGGTCCTACAGCCTCGCGATGGTTGTTGGCTAGTCCGAAGGTCGATATCAAGGTAAGCATAAAAATCATAAACAAACTTTTCTTTAATTAGATTAATAAAATCATTTTTTCCTATGTTCAATTTATTTGGGCAATTTTCGTTAGATAGATCGTTAGACTACCTGTTAGACTGAATTTTTGTCTAGTTTCTTGTTCCGTTCATTGTTATCTCCCAAAGGATATCGAGTACCTGCACAATCTCTTGATGGTGGCTTGCGAGAGTCTAAATTCGCTGTACTCGTGGTCATTGCTATTGTGGCTCGGTAATCTGTGTCTGCACGTGGTCAGCGATTATTATTTCCTCATTCAGCGATTGATGACGTTTCCTTGGACGTTCTATCATATCAAACTACTGGCCTGTCTATCGGCATGGATATGGGCTTTTTCTGCTCAGCTCGTGCTGCTCAATTACGCATGTAATTTTGCATCGACCGAGGCAAGTTTCAAATTCCAAATTCTACATTTAAATAAATGAAGACAGATAATACCGTTTATCGGTTCACTAATATTCAGAGAGTTAATAGAGACATAGAAACTGAAAATTATGATTACTAAAAACATTGAATAGCAATATTCAAACGTTGAATGAAAATAAGATCGATATCGCGGATTTGTTGTCGCGTCTCACGATCGTATATTCTCGAAGTGCGTGTTTCATTCAACGACGAAAGCAGGATATTGTTTTCCCATCTCTCGCCTGTATCGTACATTTTATTGTCACTGGGGTAACGTCGGGGAATTTCCTCCCCTTTGTCCCTCTATATTGCTTCGACGATTACGTCATAGAACTGATAAGTTCATCCCACGCCAACCTCACGCAGTTCAAATCTCTGAAAGCTTCTTCAATAAAAAAAATAAATAAAAAAGAAACCGTGGGAGAGTGAAAACCTTTCCCGTCAGTTGAACGTCGCGTTAAAGTCGGCCTTGTAATATGAATCGAGCGCGAACGAGGTTCGGTACATTTTTCTTTTTTTGCGAACTCACCCCAACCCAGGTTTTATTTCATTTTCTCTCCCTCTTGTTCCGACACGGTGCGTCGAGAATGGAGGAACAAATTATCAATTTGCCAATTTCAAATCATCAAAGGCCACATTTTCATGATTCAACTTCGTCGACGTAATCGATGTCGATCGATTGTAATTTTTTACGAGCCTCCGATTTTCTTTCTCCTGCCATTCCACTGTTTCTCAAAATAATCCGAAAAAAGCAGCGAGGCTTTGTATTATCGCAATATTTTTCTCTTGTGACGCAGGCCAACTGCCTGGGCTATATCATGATCAACTGGAGACGGTGGTTGAACAATTCAGGAATTTCTCGGGATCGAAACGATGCGAGTATACGTTATAAAAAAATCACTTCTCGAATTTTTTCTCATCATTGCAAAGAAACAATTATCTAAAATTCTAGTCCACGTATCATTGAAATTTTTAATCCGTTTCAGAGTATCGAAATGTCGATTCATCTGATCAACCGTAGACTGAATTTCTCGGCAGCTGGCTGTTTTTACGTTAATCTACCATTACTGCGAACGGTGAGGTCTTAAAAATTAATATTCGAAATTATTTCTCATTCTCCCAAAATGACTGTAGGGTAATTTTCTTAAAGTCAAACAAAAATTGCAATATTTTCCCATATACAAATAATTCCCATTTAATAAACTCACTCTACAGTGCCCATATTTTTTTTCTGACTATAGATAGCAGCGCTACTTTCCACTTATCTAGTTATACTGCTTCAGTTTCCGGAATGAATTGCAAATTCTGACGAGTTGAAAGCGCATCAAGATCGAGAGCGAAGAATTTGACATCATATTGAAGAATTACACGAGGCAAATTGCTCTTGTATTCGCCGTATCAATCGTGAAAATTCAATAAAGCATGCTATAAAAGACGCCGCAAATTCATTTCGTTATTTGCAAACTGGCATACGCCAATTACGTTTGTCGAACACGACGAGAAATATTTTATGAAATATCGTGCGTAAAGGAAAGATTTATGGCTTTTATTGAAATAATTCTCAATTATTCTGAATCGTTTGTCGATCGAGGAGAAACGAGGAAAAAGAACGGGATTGTAAAACAGTTCTACATTGTACGAGTATTCAATGCTCTCCTAATGGAAACTGCATAATCCCTTCCTGGCTCGCATTGCACGATGCATCGGTCTACACGTTTAATGGCACCGTAGTTCGAGGGAAACGCGCGTGCAGACGACATCCAGGATCATGGCTGTCTCCTCTGATTTACGATCCCATAGGGGAACGTGTGGGACAAAGCAGTAACGATAAGAAGGGGGATTTTGCATCCACGCGCGTTTCTCTCGCGCGTTCCTTTACTCCTATATAAAACACGTGGATGCTTTAGACTCTCGTTCGTCTCACTCGAATAAACCGAAAGCGTCATACCTGCTTGAGCTTCGATAATATAACTACCATTAACAATTCAATTCAAGTTTAAAGTATTTCAAAAATTGTTTAGAAAACTTTTTTGAAAAATCTTCTTTATTTTTCAAACAGAGATAATAATATAAAATGCTTAAATGTAAGACATTAGCTTGGATTTGAATTTTCTTTCTGAAGCTTTCTGTCGATCAACTTTTTGTTCGTCCTTTTTATTTCTTATCGTTATGCACATATTTATCAACATTATCAGCGTGGTTTCCGCGATCGAAGAACGAACGTCTTTTTATGCCACATGTATCATAATATATAGCAAAGCTCTGGTAGGCAAGAAGTACGGAAAAACTGAAGCAGAGAGGATTATTCTCTCAAGGGAAATTATCGGTATTGCCAGCTGGGGCTGAAATCTCTGAAGTTTTGCTCTTTGAGAGTAAAAAAACGCGCGATCGTTGTCTTTGCCTTCCAGGCTTGTTAAATTTGAAAAATTTTATATTCAAAGGTGCTCGTCTCGTCGTACTCTTTGATAATGATTTAAAATTATCGTACCGACGTGAAACAAAAAAAACTTTGTACCTGCGTTTGACGCGCGTTTCGACCGAACCAATGCGTTATAAAATAATGGGAGATTGTAATTCGAGAAAATAATTGAATCAAAATTGAACAAAATATTGTTACAAAAAATTAACGAAGCCAAAATTATTCGAAACAAAAAATAGGTTTTGGATATAGACGTAAAATTTGAGATAATTGCTGGTTCGCCGAATAAAAGTTGAGTGAATCGAGTGAATACCCTGTGAGTATTGAGAAAACGCGTGACTCCGTCAAACTCGTAAAAGTAATCGCGTGGAGGTGAAAATTAACGATCCGAAAACTTGAAAAAAGGAAAGATCGTACGAGCACTTATGGGAGAGAGAAAAAGGTGAAGGAGGAGATAAATTGAAACGAAGGTGGCGACGAAATCGTCGTTGTGGTCGTTTCACCTTGTGGCCGATGGACGAGACAGGAGCACAGCCGCATCAATTTTCTACACCATCGCACCGGAAAATTGCCTTCTCTCGTGGAAAACACTTTTTTTCGACCAAACTAATATCATCACGAGCTGCATACGAATTGTTCCACCGGTCGGTGCGCCAACCGCGCAGTGACCGACCTCGAGATGCATTTATCCGATAGGCTGGGTCATTCGGCGAAGGGCGTCCTTGCGTCCTAAATGCCGAAACGCAGAATTACCAAACTCCTTTAAACGTTATTCAACAAATTGCAACTCGTTCATAACACGATCGACGCGACACTATCGTTTAATCGCGACAATCTTGATCGACGTATAATCGTTTCTAAAAACCTGCGAAGCGCATATATTTAATTTTTTTGCTGCGCATCGATAAGCCGAATGCAAAAAAGGAATCGATTGGAAAGAATATTCGATACGTATTAGATACATAAATACAAATTTTAAATGGTAATAATTTACAAATCCTCGCGACTTTCGAATTTTAGTTCCCGACATTTTTTTGGTCTTTTCGTTATATATTTTTTTTCAATTTTCTTGGCATTGATTTTTTTTTATTACATTCGGATAGTCGTAAAAGGGCACGCTTATGCATCAATAATATCAGCATATCTCTCGTGAAAAGGCACGGAGGGAAAACGGAATGTTGAAACGGACGATATCCCCTTGATCCCTTGATCAGCTTCGTCCCTTTCTAAAATTTAGTGGATCAGTCGCGTCGTTTCCTATGTAGGTATATACGTATATTCGTATACGAGACTAGACCATTTAAATTCCCCCCTCGATCGACAAATTGATTGAAAGCACTCTCTCTCTCTCTCTCTCTCTCTCTCTCTCTCTCTCTGCTTCCCTTGCTTCTCGTACCCCTCATGCGGTTACGCTCGTTTGACGTGAGTTTTATCGATTTTCCATTTCTTTTTTTCCACGTTGAAGGGTCAGGTAGACTCTTCAATGTCGTATTTCCTGAATAAGATTGGTAACTGGATGTACATAGACGCACCGGAAATACGATAGGAATTTCAATGTAGATCGGTGGAAAAAAGCTTCCAAGGACGCTTTTAAACTGGGCCACCGCACCGACCTATTTACATTTTACAATTACCGATGTACGATAACCAGTTAAAATAAATGGCCATTTTTATTGATCATATCTTTTATAATGTACATTATTATGTATTACAATATAAATCTTCGGTAACTTCACATCCTGTAAAAAAAAATATCCCTTGCGCGTTTTTTTCATTCGCATGCAATAATTGATACGTCGTGTATTTATAATCAAAATAATATCACCGTTGATCAACTCGTGTAGCAGAGACAAGGATTCGCAAGTTCGCAGTTTATCACAACGCAATTGATGACATCGCATCGAAAACATCCGTCCGGGTAATTTCCGGTTTAATGAGAAACAAACGATAGAGCTTCCCTCTGATACCGTAATAATGTATATGGAAGGGTCGATTCGTCACGATTCGACGAGCTTCCATCGAACTTTGAATAAAGTAGAAAACTCAAAACCCCTTGTGGGCAATTAACACAAATTGCTCGATTGCAAGATACCCATGAAATGTTCATTTCGTCGAAAGGCTCTCTCGTTATAAGCAATTGGATCAATCGTGAAAGGCGTGAACCTCGTTTTATGATTAAAACATTAACGCGAGTGAATGATTAATTCTTTCTTTATGCGAATCCCCATTCCGTCGATATCGATAGTAGTGTAGCAAGGGGGATTCTGGACCAACGCGTATTAGTGCACACGTACACGTCACACCCACACATAATGAATATAATGAATGCAGATGACGGCGTAGCTCTGTTCGAGAGTTGGCGATTGGCGCGCCGTCATCTGTACCATGTAGGACTGATGTTTTCCTCGGGGTCCAATGGATTTGATGTCTTCAACATACGTTGGATGTTCGAAGGACGTTTTGGAATGGTTCATCCTGAGGACGATTGGGACCACCCCGCGTGGAGTGACCCAAGGGGGGTTTTGGCAGCATACGATGCCGATTAGATGTTAAAAGGAGTTTATATTCATTATATTCCGCACTAAAAGCCTTATGAGGGTTCATGATAGCCCCAAAAAAAAAAAAAAAAAAAAAAAAAACGTTCGATTGCAATAAACAATACAATTAAGACATATCGGTAACGCGCAGCATTCATACTGCTCTGCTTGTGCCGTCATAGGAATATTTATTAGACGCATAAATAATAATAAATAAACAATTCGGCTAAGAAATATGGGGTAATTCATACCTCACGCCTGATGCCCCCCCCTGCCGCCATGGTTCACAGAATATCCGAGATCCCCCCCCCCCCCCCCCCCACCATGGTGTCACGGAATCTTCGAGACCCCCCCCCCCGCATCGTGGAAGTCGGTGTGTATGTGTGGGTGTGTACGTGTGACGTGTACGTGTGCACTAACACGCGTTGGTCCAGAATCCCCCTTGCTACACTACTACCGATGTTAACTGAGAGCCAAGTTATTGGTATATACATATATATATATATAAAGTGTATATATTGGTCGTAGATCAATTATCGAACATTTTTTTCTTATCGTATCGATATTTGTAATTTTGTCCTTTTTTTATTTTACGAATTTCTGGTAATTGATGACTTCCTTGAGAATATTTCCTTGAGAAATAGACAAGAGTCATTCGAACCCCATAATCATATCGTCCAATGTCAATTAAACAGCAATTCTTTGTATATTAACAAAATTGGAGGAGTTCAATTTAAGTCGAGATCTTGTAAAACATTTCCCAACGAAATGAACAAGACTCTTGAGAACGATATGAATTTTCAATTTTCTCTATACAATCGATCGGCGACTTCATCAAAACTAAGAAAATGTCCCGAATGTACAATTTATGTCAAACACGTCCGCAACTACGAAATATGTCTCGGCTTTCGAACTCATTTTCCCCCCTCTTCCTTGTTTTTTTTTTTTTTACAATTTTCTCGCGCTTAACCAACGAGATCTCGTTTATAAATATTTACGACGAAATACAAGAGACTCCGGCGCGCGCGTACTACGACTCGTGAATAAATAATCGAACCCGCTGTCGTGCTATCGACAGGGTTGATATCGCAAGGAAGAAATATCCCTTTTTTTCTCCGGGATACAAAAATATCTTTTGAAACCACGAAGATTTTCATTAAGGGCACCTTCTCCCAGTTTCTCGAGTCGCTCGAGCCTTATTACCTATAACTTCCTTTAGAATAAAAATTTATTATTATTTCTTTCGTTTAAATAAAAAAAAGTGACTAGTTACGAACCTCGATTCTGGCAAACTCGTTCCCAGCACTCATCCAGTTCGAGCGAATCGTGGCTAATGGCATATTTATACGAGTTGCCAAAATCGAGGTTTCGGTTCACTTACATGACACTTACGTAACACACATAAGCCTGTAACCAATCACTCGATTCAAACGTTTTTTCATCGAGCGTTCGATATCAAAAGCTCGTTCTCCCGTGGAAGACGTGATCGTTGTAGCGATCATCACCGCGCGTTCCGTCGACGCGTATTTCGCCCACCGTTTTAAGCAATTCTTTGCTAGGATTTATTTTTGTATTTCGCGGCTTGATAGTCGCGTAGTGAGGCTCATCCTGGCTCGGAAATGCGTAAAAGACCATCGACGAGGGTACCGAATAACACGGCGAATCGGCATTACGTCGTTTCAACGAAACAGCATCGTCGTAAACGCTCGATCTCGGTCTACGCGGGGTTTTCAGTTTCGGCACGTCGTAAATGATCTCGTTCGCGATCCGATCGTTATCGAAAAAATCTCGTCCAATTGTGGAAAGACCAGGATCCGATTTTGAGAAATAGGACCTCGGCACGTCGTAAGTGATGTCGTCGTTCGGAAATTTCCAAGCTTGATGATTTCTACGAAAACCGATCTTGTCGAATTCGGGAAAAGTCGTGTACCGATCATTCGCACGGTTATTCAGTGACACTCTGCTCCTAGAGATGAACGGATGTTTCGGTAGAGGCGATATCGATGACGTAAGGCCAGTCTCGGTTGAAAAATTGTCGCAATCTTTGCTCGATGCCGATTTTGGGGGTCGGCGATCTAACGAAGTGGTGAAATTGAGCGGAAGTCCGGAAGATGGAAAAGCCGGACCCAGCGAGAGTCTAAGTTCCGATCTCGGAACTTCTTCGAGAAGCAATTTTGTCGACGTCGTGCTACACTGGTCGGAAAAATCGTCGTTAATCGACGATCCGTCTGGAAAATCGTGAAGATCGGTATTGGTATCTTGCTCGATGCAGGGAACGGGTGATTGACGAAAAGTCGTCATATTGCACGTTCGGCGATTGATCGTGGACATCTCGTACTCGTCGTTGCTTTGCTGTAATACAAGATCGGTAATGGAGACGAGCGAGACGAGCGACGACGACGAGCAAGATTTCTCGTCGTAGCCGGAGTCGTGGAGAAGTTCCCGCGACGTTTCTTCCGGCAGATTCATCTGCGAACAGTACAGCTTCGATGATTTGTTCGATGTTTTCTTACCGGTCAACATTGACAGCAGTTTTTTGAACGATTTTTTCCGGGGCAATTTTTTACTGGTTATCGGTATCCAATCGATCGACGTGTCCTCGACCTCGATCGGCTTCTTCAGATAAGCACCGACTATCTTTGGCTTTCTCTCCCGTCTTATCGACGAATCGGTTCTAACGAGATTTATCGAAGACGTTGTTGTCATCGATGTCTCATTGATTTCTTCCATGGACACGTCCATCTCCGAGGTGAGCAACGTCGTCGTCTCTTGTCTCTCTGGTATTTTTTGCCTCGGTGTGCTCACGCGCAATTCCTCCTTCATCGGGAACAAACACTTTCCAAGATCGATACTGGTCTCTTCCTCGTCGCTCGAGGACTCGCGAAACGTCGATTTACCTTCGTACGAGTCGAGATAGTGCGACAGTCGACTCTCGAGAGCGTCTATCACGTACGTCCTGCCTAGAAAACTCGTGCTCCCCTCGATCATCTCGGTGAGCGTCTTCTCATCCTCGAACGAATAATCGTCGCTGTCGTCATGCTCGATTGACAATTTTTCAGTCTCCGTCTGAAAGGCGAAAAATTCAATTTTTTAATTCAAATATTTTCAATTTAATCGTATTTCGTTTATATCAATCTCACGACACTTACCTTAATGTCATTACAGACGTTGTACTTTTGCTCGAAAGCAGCGACGATCTTTTTCACAAAGCGTCGCGAGTTCGTTATTTCGTTCGACTCCTGTTTCGTCGGGGACAAAAATCCCATCTCGAATTCACGCCTAATCCTCTCCAGATTTGGCACTTCCTCGCTGTTCGTCGAATCTTTCGGCTCGATTGAGCCGAGCAATTTTCGTCGTCGAATATCGTTCCAGTGGTCACCAGCGAGCTTCGGGCTAATAGGCCTGGGAGGAGTTCTGGTCGTCGTCAGATTTAGCTTGCTCGGCGAGCTAACACCGAGCTTTTCTATCAAATTCGGTGATTTCTTAACGCGAGGCGAATTCTCGGCTGTGACCATCGTACTCTCGAGAATTATTTTCTCACTTTCCGGCTGCGATTAAACGATACACATACATCATTATTATATCAAATATCTATCTGTATTCGAGAGGCTTGGTTCGCGTTTTATTTAACAAATAAAATCAACGGTTAAAGATTTTTGTTTATTTTCAAGCGAAATTGTCGTTACGATAAAAATTAATATTTTATAATCGCTTTACTGGATATTGAATTTATATTATATTATTAGGATGTAAATTATTCTCACGCGGTTGATCGATTTTGGCACACCGACGGTTGGATCGAGATTAGATCAAGCAACAAGTACTTCGAATTTGTATATAAAGGAAGAAAAACAAAGAGCAAACACCTTTGTGTTCGACGCTCGAGTGGTTCTCGGTGCGACCATACGATATGAAATAATGAATACAAGCTTTCAATTTTGCCAAACAGAAATGTCGAAGATCGCAGGGCTTAAGACAATGTGAGAATTAGATCGATTTTCGACACAGCGTTCAAAACATCCGAATACTATTTACGATTTTTCAAAATTAAATAATCAAATGATAATTAAATTTAATCATAAAATATTTTTTTTAAACCGTTCCATTGTTTATACTACTTTATCTCACTTTATAATAATACCTTCTACAAAAACATTTATATAGATCGAAATTTATTCACGAAATAAAATATTGATTTGCCGATATTGATAACAAATTGGCACAAAAAAAAAATTCATAATTTTCTAATATGCGTAATAAAAGTCCAATTAAATAATTTATAGCACACTAACGACTGTATTCAAATGTTAAATATTAATAATAATAATAATTTATATATTAATTAATTAAAACGAGAAAAAATTCAACTCACTTCCTCGTCGCTTTTTTTCAGCATGCGCTGTAAAAAATTATTCATTTTAAACGAACTGTTCATCGCGTTACACTGAAAAGATACTTTAAATTTTCCGATAGACATTCAAACTCATAAAATTCACTTAGTCATACGCTCTGGAAACAAAATCTGGTAGACGAACGAGTTGCTACGCGCGATCCGTCACACTCGACGATCAAAATTATACTAATGAAATATTTAGGCAAAGTGGATATATTTGCGAGCCATAAGCGTCCAAAATGAGCAGCCAATCAGAGCGTTCGATCAGGCGTGGGATCTGCGGTTCGATCTTAGGTATATACACATATATATATATATATAGTTCATAAGTTCGCTAGGTCTCTCGATAGCCCTTTCACGGTCTCCAGGTCGAAGAGAATTCGCAGTAGACGATCGCTGATTGGTTTTCGATCTGCACCTTGAGCTGGTCAGAAATTATACGGTTCGAGGCATCGGCTAATCGTAACGAGGGTACTGGGCGATTACAAAGGGAGAAAGTACCGCTAGTACTAGCATAAAATCATCAAAATGTACAGATATTTATATTTGCCAGAATAATACGTTCGTGACTGACCGCCTGTGTTCTATCCTTAATATCGTCGGCCAGTACGTCTCGAAACACAATTCACATCGACGGCAATAAAATGACCCAAGCAATGTCTCGACCAGGCCCATGAAATAACGGCTGGCAACCCTCGTCAACTATCGAAGCCGGGCGAAGGCGACGTGCAAAATTACATTTCTTAAAATTGCTTAAAAGTTAATGATTTTTCGTACGTAGCAATTATTCGAAATCCTCAGGGGTGCAAAATATATCGATATTTAAGTTCGATCGTTAATGGAGTGAAAATTACATTTTTCGTTGTAAATTTCGTAAAATAAAAAGTCCCGTTATTCAAGTTTTATCGGATTAGGCAAATCGTTTATATATATTTTTTATAATGAATAATTATTCAATAAAATCCTTATAATTAAATTTACTTTATTAATTTACTTTATCAGATAAAGTACTAATCGATGAATTTCGCTTGCAGCTTGAAAATCAGGGCTTCTGAAAAATATATATATTTCCAATGAGTTTTGGAGATTTCGAATTAATATTGCAATTTTTTTAAATGCAAAATGTTTCGAGCGTCACGAAACAGAATAATAATTCTCTGTTCAATAAGAGAGATTACAATATTATTATAGTCTCAACCAGCCCCGAATTCTCTTCGTTTTACTGTGTCCGTCGCGTCGAGATTCGTAAAATCAACGAATCGATTTTCCTGTCGTTGATACTTATAAACGTTAGTGAAAATCAGGCGAATTTGGGTGAATTAATTGAATTCCGATGCCTCGAAACATCGCTCCCCGCTGTGTTCTATATTCGCAGTTAGTTGGCTGCAGCGTGGCGAGGGCTGCTCTCTGGCAGACGATTCGCGGCCGAGCCAATTCTGGCAGGCACGGAGCAACCCATTGGAAGTGATACGTGTCGCCGCTTGGGTCGGACAGCAACAGGCTTCGCGGAGAAGGGAGGGGTTGTAGTAAACAGCAGAATTTATGGTTCAACGACGAAGCCGGACAATCCTCGAACCATTCGGTTTAGTATATATGCTTACCGGGCCCAATGAATTTCCCGCCTTTAGCTACAACCATTTTCATTACGTACCCCTCATTCTCTTTTTCTCCTCGTTTTATTTTATCGTAGTTATACGAGTCTCGTACATATTCGACTCGACGATTACGCTAAAAATCCTATTGTTTAAACAACGCTATATTCGATCGACCGACGTTTCGTTAAATAATTAAATCGCTTCATAAAAATTAATCGAATAATTCATTCGACAAAATATTAAGTTACCGTTCCATAAAAAAGTATTTAAGATAATTAATATTATAAAAAATATATTTGTAATAAGTCTCGCTCGTATTTATTCTTCGAAGTAAACGTAAAGAAAAACGTAAACGAAAATAAAAAGGGAAAAAATCGATTTTTAGAATTGTCTGGAATTTCTAGGTGGCGAGTTTTGTTCGATGGCCAAGCATCGAATAGTTTCGAAGTGGTACGAATCGAGCCACTGCGAAATTCGCCTACATGAGGTCACATTCGATTAACGGCCCAACAATCCTGACGAGAGCGGCAGGAATTTCGCAAAGCCAGGTCTCCGATTACGCTCTCCGCTATTTAATCTTCCGAGCAATGTATGGATCCGGCTCCTGTGCAATACACGCTCCCTCGATTCATTACCATATCCTAGGACGAATCCTTCACGGACACTCCGCCACGAATTTCCTCCCACATGATATGTAAATTCTGCTCAACGCCAAATTATTTCGTGTACACCGATCATATTCCAATAAATTCTCGTTCGTTATCGAATCGATTACGTTCCAACATCGATAACATCCGGACCATTGCTGAACGAGATTCCCAGAACCCGAAGGATAAGACAAAATTATATGGACTCGCTTGGTCAATTACAATTAAACCACGCAGTGTTCATTAGCGGAATTAATTTATAACAATAACAACAACAGCAATAATAATAATAATAATAATAATAATAATAATAATAATAATAATAATAATAATAATAATAATAATAATAATAACAGTTATTCTTGTCGAGGTAAAATCGACGATTACAAAAGTGCAATACTCATTTTAATAAATTCAATAAAATGTGTTCAATTTGAAAATGTAACGATAAACAATTATGTAAATGCAAATCGTAGTGCTTTTTCCGTTAAAAAGATTAATTATTTCATTGCCAGACGGGAACTTTATTCCCATCGAACCAAGACGTGGGAAACTCGATCAAGAGAGTTTCGGGAAACTTTACTCGCTAGAAGGAACATGCAAGCCGTTCTCGACGATACGAAGAAAGGCGAGAGACAGAGAGACAATGGTGGTTAGTGACATAAACTGCACGCTGACAATAGCTTCGCGTTCCGCTTCGCTCGTGGATTATTTCTATTTATTTTTGTTTTTATTCTTTTCATCGAGTGATAAATTTACATTTTAAGGGTTCCAGACGATACAACGAAGGAGGCGAGCACGGCTTTATTCAAGTTTTACGCAGACCGTAAGTATGCACTGCCTGTGAGCGATGCTGTAAAAAAGAAAAGGAAACCTTGCACGAGATATAAAACGCGAATGACCCCGTCGTAGAGATCCTTCCAAAATTCTTCGATATGCACATAGAATTGGAGTGTAGTAGGAGACGGAGAGAAAGAGAGAGAAAGAAAGAGAGACAGAGACAGAGACAGAGACAGAGACAGAGACAGAGAGTGAGAGAGAGGAAGAAAGAGAATATTTTGAACTTTTTGGCGAACACTCCAAATAATACATTGCAGCTGACCTATATTCATTTTTTTTCATTCTTCCGACTCCGCGCGTCTTATAAACTGGACCATGGATCAGGGATGACACACATGCTAGCTGTGGAAAAAGAGCAGTAAGCTAGATAGCGAGTAGGATAAGTGGAGGATGAGCGAAAGAGAAAGAAAGAGAGAGCGAGAGAGAGAGAGAGAGAGAGAGAAATATGTTGCCACGCTGAGGAAGCCAGTCATCCTGGCGCCTTATCTCATCGATTGACCAAAATTCCCAAGGATTCCGGCATTCACGTATTATCCAGGAGCCACCCTCGAGTTTCTCCTGAATGGAAGGACATGGAACTCTATCTACGATGATTCGTCTTTTTCATCTATATATAACCCTTTGGCCCGAGGTGATCCGATAAAACAAAGCTCGATATACGTATATATATGTATATATATATATATATGTCTGTATATCCTTCCGTCTTTTCAGCGCTTTATCGGGAAAAATGTGAAGAATGCTCCGAAATGAATAAAAGTTAATGGGAGAACGTCGCGATCCCGCAAAAAGTTATGAAGCTCCTTTTATATTTTTAATGATGTATAGGGGGGAAGCTTCAATATAGGCAGACACGTAAAATATAAGAATTCCTTCGTATAATAAAAGTTTAATAAAAAAAAGTTGCTTCGTCAAAGATTCGCGATACAGAAAAAAAAATTTTACGATAATATTATAATGTTGGAAAAAAAATATGAACGTTAAGAAGTATTGAAATTTGGATGGTAATAAAATAAGTAAAATTCTTTCGAGTATCGTCGAGAGGGTATTTCGAACATAATTTTATGCGCGTAATGTGCCAGGTATAGAACAGAATAAGAAAGGAAAATTTATATATAACCGCTACGATCCGTTAGATATTCTTAATAAGTGTTGCCGGGACATTTTCCTTGAATTCGTTTCTTAAGAATATTTTCGAAGAATGGATTCGTCGTTTCTATATAATATAACTCGGTACGTCGGAAGACAAAAGGTACGCCCCCCCCCCCCCTCCCGGCAGAAAAATCCTTCGAGACCGTCGAAGGGCCATCAGGTGTCGGGTAAAATTTATTTTTCAAGAAAATCTCCCCCCACCCTAAGTATAATCCAACTAATAACTTCGCACTCGCTCAATCCAATGCACATAATTTCAAAGTGTCTACACCGAGAACGAACGGATTCAGAGTCGCTCAAGAAAATTATCAACAGAAATTATTGATATTTTATCGATGATCAAATTTTTGTTTTAACATCGAATATAAAATTTGTTTAACGTTCTTCCGTTGAAATATTACTTCTCGTCGGTTGTTTGAAAAAAGACTTTTTAAATTATGGACTGTGCCCGAGTTTCGAGTTGGTTCGGGCGAGCGAAGTCGCGAGTGCGCGTGCGCGAATTTACGAAAAATCCCTCATTTTCAACGTTCGAGACGAGCAACGAGGTCATCCACGATCCGACCGGGTCAATTGGCAGTACGATCAATCGTGAGATTTTCAAGGAACTCGAATTGACGATCGACGAGAATTTCGAGACGTTGGAAAAACTCAGCGAGTTTGACACGAGAGAACGAAAAGAATGTTTTCGTGGTTTTGGCAAAAAGTTCAAAACCATGTTTGTATCATCATCATCATCATCATCGTCAACGATTTTTCCTATCCACTCGACCCCTATCGCTGCGAATCATATCGTACGTACGAAGAGCGAATCGAGGTCGGAAATGAAAAAATTGTCAACTTACATGAAAGGATTGAAAAAAATATCGCGACATCCGTCGAGACAAAAACGATTGTTGATGACGTTGGAAAATGATAAAGAAAATATCGTAGGAGTCGTGAACGAAGACACGACGGAGGAGATTGAATTATCGTCGCTACAATTCTCCGACGGTAATTGCGAAAAAATTGAAGTCTTGTCTACGTCGATGACGTCACTGCTCGATATTCGACGTGGGAGTGCCAGCGAGCGTTTCGAAATCGAAAGTAAAAATTCCACGTTGAAAATCACGAGTGAGGACGATAATATTGTGAAAAATGTTTTAACCGGTACGTCGAACCAACGAGGCGAGGGATCAATGTCGAAGCTCTCGAATCTAGACGACGCGTCGACCCCCGTGAAACGTCAAGAATCAACGATCTTGCGACATTTCGATGAAAATCTCGAAATGTACGACGCTTCGCCAGAGCCAATAAAACGTGTTCGAAGAAAATCTGACTCCAATGTCTTCCTTAAATCAACGAGAGGATGGAGTGAAATTAACGTGATTCGTTCGGCGCGTTGCACACGCGCCGGTAATCTCGCGCCCTCGCGATTAAAGGGGATGGACTCGTTCGGTGATTTTTTTTCTACCGCGATATCAAAATTCGACGCGAACGAAGACTCGTTCGATAATTTTACGTACAGCGCGTCGATCTGTAATTTACGCGTAAATTCAAATAATGCGAATAAATCCATTATAGAAAAGTCTCAAGTACAAATAATTCGAAACGATCGAAAAACGACGTGCAATTCCCTCGACGACCTTGCGAAAAGCAGTGACAAACGAAAGAACGTATCCCCGGATTCAGGAATTTGTACAGGATCGAACCCTAGCGACAGTGTTGAATTCGTTCAATCGGATTGCCGGGGATGTTCTATTTTCCACTCGGAGCCTCGACTCACCACCGACGATCGTACGATCGAATTCGACACTTCAAACAAACACAAGCATTCCAATAGCCTCGACGATCTGTCGAACGTATTGTCGAAGCTCGATGGATCCGAGAATTCATCACCGTTCGAGATCCTCGTCGCTGACAGTGCTACCGTCGAGGGAGGTCAATTTTCACACAACCACTCGTGTCTCGAGGACGATTTTACCATCGACTCGAATAATTCGTCCTACGTCGTCACTATGTACATTTAACTCTTGACCTATCTCATCAATAATACATTTCATATTATATAAATTTATCACGCATTTGGCAAATAAAAAATGTCAATTTATTTCAATTCCCACGATTTTTTCCACTCCGTTCGTCATTCCTAATAAAACCATTCTTTCGATAATTTCGTGATATTTTCAATGAAATTCTGCGTATATATTTAGCGAATCGAGATTCGTGTTATACGATGTAAATTGGTGGGCTGTCCCAGGGTAGATTGAAGGGAATGCTTGAATACCGTTTAACGAGAAGCGTATATATAAATATAGGATTACTCCTACACAACTTGGTAGTAATAGCGACAACCGTATATACATATACTGTTCCAATGACCTATATAATCCATATATATATATGTATATATTGAGAGAAGAGTTGTTCGTAGCGAGATGTGCGGATCCGTCATCCCTCTCGGCTTGTAGCACGTACACACGTTTATTTCTATTTGTAACTGTCCACCTTGTTCGGAGACCTGTCGCCCTCGCCCTTTAGATCTACCCTGAAAAAAACTGAGGCTGTCGCTCTCTCTCTCTCTTTTTCTCTCAACCAAGTGTTGGTTGCGTACCAGAACGTTCCTTCTGCGACCTCTCATTATCCACGTCTATTTTTCAGTCCGACGGAGACAACGAGCACTTGCACGAAGACGTTTGAGAGGGACAGAGGAGAGGGGCCAGGGGGGCTGGGAGTGAGAGAGAAAAAGACGAATAAGCAACTCGTCTTAACATCGGTATAAGTCGCGACCGATATATACATGATCTTAAGACAGAGATGAAAGATAAGACGTGGGTGTACGAGGCGGGAAAGTCACACCCGAAGGACGAAAGTAGGACGAGATGGGATTCACCTCTGTCGCATTCGGCTCGGTTATTTATTTAATGAAGCACGAAGAATGAAATTTAAGGACCAACGTACACCCAGCATGAACAATCCAACGCTACATATTTTTTATCGGACTCGGCGAGGCTCGGGGAAGCACTGGATTCCAAAATATTCGAACGAAAGAAAACGTATCTCGGGCTGTCACTGAAAATTGCAAAATAACAAATTATTGAATGAAAATTAATCTTATATGATATCGATGCGATAGATTAAACGGTAAGTTGCACAAATACCGTGTAAATTTGATTTTGTTTCTGGTTCGTTAAACGAATTACCGATCGAGAAATAAAAAAATTATAAAATCTGTCATGGATAATCATCATTACTCTTGTGAGACGTTACTCGCGGACAGGGTTGATCATTTTTTGTTCATATCTTCATTGATGTCGAAACGAGCGCAGGCGAGGGGAGGCGAGAGCCAAGATATGGCTTGATTACCCCGTTCTATATAAACCCCGTGGCTTCGGTTCTATGTAGACCTCATCTGACCTATATAGTGCCTGGTATAGTGTGCATACAAAGATCCTCGTTTTCTCGTCTACACAAACGCACACACACATATATATATATATATATATAGATATATATATTTGCTTCTATATATATATATATATAGAAGTAAATAGGGGCGTTCGTTCTTTCTTCGCTATGGGTGCCAGAATCACCGTCGTGGTTGTATTATCTACGACATAGAGCACGCTGGGAGAGGGAGAGAGACCGACGACAAGGAAACAGAGGCGATATACCTATAATCTCGATATATTGCAATTTACGGAAATATTCAGGTTTTTAACCTTTTCACAGACAGTTTCGAACAAAACGGTATAATAATCATTATATTCGTATTGCGAGGTAAATTTCCGATCCCGCGAAACCCCCTATAAAGTTTTTTTAGTTGAAACAAAATTTCGAAAATGTGGAGGAAATATGTCAAAGTACTGCAAACTACTACTTGGAGGATTATAACTCGAAAAATACTCGATGAGAAAATATTTTGTTATAGTGTTTTGGAAAGCTCTTGAGATAAGTTACAAGAATAATATGTAATGAAAAACAGTAGGTTCTATTTAAGAAATTGAATACGACCTTTATTTATCAAGTACCTTTTCAAGGTTAAATCAATGAACGCCAACTTTCGTCTGAAATGTTTCTCTAAAATGTTCTATTTTCGAAATAAAAGAGTTGATCTGAATCACCCGGTATAACTGCATAATATAAAACGAGGACAATGAACTCCCCCCACCCTCTCCCTCGGCCTGGTGGTCATAAGACTTCGCGATAGAACTGATTATGAAACTTCAGGGTAACGAAGACGATCGACCTTCAATCTCGTCTAATCGAATGTTGTGTTATATTATACGATTCTATCCGCAAATATATTTACTTTTTTCATATTCCATTTAATTATAAGTATATAACAAATATTAGGATTGTGTTTCAGAAGTAAGCCGATTAAAAATACAAATTGTCGTTATATTTTTTAATATTACTGAACTGCAAATCTGCATTCGAATCTTCGAAATATCGCTTGTTCAACTCGACTGCTTTTCTTTCGATTTTTTCCGGAAATTTCCGGTATTTGTGAAAATATAAAAATGCGTTCCGTTTTTTACCGGTAAATTGCGTTAAACCGCGAATAAAAATTTGATATTCGTCTTGTACGAGAAATTTGATAGATCGGAGGAAAATAAAAATATTCATTTTCGTCTCGAAAAAAAAATGATTAATTTATTACGCGTGCACGTGTAAGTATCTCGATTCGAATGTCGAAATCCTTTGGCACTCCGTTCCTTCACACTTCACTCTGATTTAATGTACACGCGCGAACGTTTTACCGTACCATTCCGTAATCCCCCTGACAGTGGTCACGGTTGTCCCTTGTACACAGAAGCTTTGGGAATAGCGTGGGCCCGTGCCCATCCTCTTTGGATTAAGTCCCCGAAGGGAGGAGATATTCGGCACATGAGCGAGGCAATTCGCACCCTTCTAACTCGGAAGTACACAGACACACGTGCTGGTCAAGAACCAATGTTAACTTTCCCCACAAACGAGGATCAAATATCACCGTCTATAATCTAGAGATACGAATAATAAGACAAAGACCGTTTATCCGAGCGAATTATAATAAATTTAGTCTTTTAAATACGTTCCGATTTGTTTTCACCATTGTAAACATCGGTTAACGATTCTTCAGAAAATTCGCACATAAACACCGAACTAACGATATCAAACTTCTTATTTCCAATTGAACGTCGTTAAAACATTGGCTCGACTTAAAATTACACGTCATTCGATCGTCCGAAAACGTCGACAAACATCGAGAAATCGGATAAATGTAGAGATGTTCACCAATCGGATAGATGTAGAGATGTTCACCACTTGTCCCTTTTTCATTCTATTCGTGTCGAAGTTTTGTCGACATTTTTGTAACTCGATCTCGAGTGCCTCCGGAATTGAGCGATCGAGCCTCGATCGGTGAAGGGAGAGAGAGCTCGATAGAAGGGTGTATCGAATATCGTTCGTATAACGAGAATAGGAAGAGAAGTAAATACGCGATGTTGAACGATTCCTTATGCCAAGGAAAAGGAAGATGTGTAGTGTACTGCAACGTCTCTCGCTGCAGCATACATCCCCCCCCCCCCTCCTCTCGTCCCTCCTCCACTTTGGTCCGTCGAGTGAGGAGAAACGCCAGGGTAATGATGTCGTGGAAAGCACACACACGTTTTCCCGGATCTTCCCTCTACTCGCCTACTCACTCACTCGTTTCGTCTCGGGGATGAAAAAGCGCTAAGTGCACTTTTCTTCATCCCTCTCCAGGACGCTTCTCTTGCACTTCTTCATCCACGATCTCGTCGGCGACGAGAGGACGTTTTTACTCGACCATGGAACGAGAAATTGACGATACGTGGGTCGGACATTTTAAAATCATCGTTTCGAGAATCGTAGAATAATCGATGAACGATATTATTCAAGAATGATAAAAATAAAATTGACGAACGAACGAAAACAAAAATTGTCAAATATTGTTGGCAGCTTGAGGAAAAGCGGATAAAAGTTGCTGGATATTTCGGTATTCAATATGCGTTCGTGACTCTTCGAGGAACTAATTGACTGCTCGAGCACACGTGAGAAACGTATTCGAGAGAAAAAGAAAGGAAACAAAAAAAAACGGATGAATAAAGGGGAGAAAGCTCGAAGAATGATGAGGTGTCTTGGCTCCACGTGCGGATCTCCTCGGTGTTCAGAAAAAAGAAATGCGTATCATCCCCTAACCCAGTCCTACTGATTTTTGCGAACGGTGCCTCGGGCACGCCTTTACTCCGCGATATCTAGGCTGGTGGCTCGCTATCGTACCTTCGAGTTCGTTCTCTCGCTATTCCTTCCTTACCTCCTGGGAATTTTCTTCGAGCGCGTGATGGAGATCCTTAAAAGTAGTGTGCGCATTTATGCCATTGACGCGGAGATAAGCTTCGGGCAATAAGTATTCGCGAGGACAAGAACGAAAGTGAAGAAGAAGGCGCTGAGACCGAGTAGTACTTTATATCAAGAGCCACGACAGCGTCTCGACGCCGTAGTACAATATATAGATATATAGATATGTATGAGAACGAGCTCTCATTCGAGATAGGGCGAGAAAAAAGCGTTCGGATAATTCAGAGAAGCGCGGCGACCTGAAAGCAGCGAGGAAAGACCGAGAGATAAAGAACGAAAGATATGATAACTCTCGATGGATCGAGTAATCGATAAAACCAATTCGATTTGAAACGAAATAACGTTCGTAGTATTGTATTTTTTCTTTTGTTTGTTTCATTTTTATAAATCCATTTTCCCCGATTTTATCAATTTTCCATTCGATAAATTTCCCTCGAATCGGAATAATGTTATCTCGCATAATTTTGTGTGTGTGTGTGTGTTTTTTCGTACGATCGGAAAACCGAATTTACGGTGAACGCGAATTCGAACCTTGAGATTCGTTGAAGGTTCGGGTAGTATTTTGTTAATTACGAAATTATTTACGGGACGAGATAGGATGAACGAGACCGTGACGGCCTTTTGGTCGGGAGCGATCGTTTGGTGGTCGTAGGAACGAAAAAAAAAAATCCAATTTGACCCAACCGGCGTTGGATTATAGCCGCGGCAACAGCGGCGTTCGTTATCTCCGAGTCGTATTATTTGTTGGGCCACAAGCTCTTGCGTATGCCATAAGCACTCTACGGCTATGTGTATATGTGTATATACATACCTATGTATTAAAAATAAACCCTCTCATCTCTCTTTCTCTCCGTCTTTATATCCTCGAGGCAAAAATTAGTTGCGCTTATCTCTCGACGGCAAGCTGTACAAAAGCGAAAAAACGTAAGGGTTTACTTTCTCCCGATGTACTTTGTTCTTTTTTTTAAATTTGTTTAATAGCGAATGAATCATTTCAGCAATCGTCGGTTTATCAGTCAACGTAAATTTCTCTATTTAACGTAAGAAAGACAAAAAATCACTTGGATAATAATTATGAAATTTATCCATCGAAATCAAATTGACGGAATTTCATCGAATTTTCTGCTAGCTCGAATAAACTTTTATACAGCGATAATAATATGTGTTGCCCGGGAACAAAGTTTTATAGCAGAGAAAAATTGTAACTTGAGAAAATCGATCGAGTCAATTTGTCTTCTTTTTTAATCTTCGCACGCATCGATTAATCACCTGAAGAACTCACGGTGTATTAAACTACGTCGTTCGTAAATTCGTAAAGCGAAAAAAAAGTGATAAAACTCTGGGTCGATGCCTGTCTTGTGAGGAGCCAGAGGGCGGAAGGAACAGCGAACGGAAGAAAACATGAATACATATGAGATTCTCGTCTACCCTCTATTTAACATTTTGTATCGGGGTACATTAATCTCGCGATTTCACCGATTTCAGTTTTTGGCAAAACTCTCGAGATAAAAAATCCACCGCCCCCTCCTATCGTTTTTCTATATATATTCAACGTTGGTCAGGGTCCTTTTTTCACGGTGGATATTCAAAGTGGTCTTTTTATAATGATTTTTTTTTATGCGCCCTTATCGGTATTCCTTTATTGCAAATATTTCAAATAAGAATCATTTGATTCGAATAAAAACGAATTTTTCAACAAATTTTCCAACTTTCGACTCTATGGACTATCGCGTCAATGTCAATAATATGTAAGCTCAATTGAACACACGCGTTTCGGACAATCTATAGCGAGTAGAAATAGAGGGAAACAAAATTCCAGAAGTATAAAAGTAATAAAGCTGGTCACCGGGTTCGAGGCACATAGTCAGAAATAGAGAGAGAGAAAGAGAGAGAGAAAGAGAGAGAGAGAAGACGTGGATGCGCGTATTTCTCAAGGCGTTAAACTGCAGATTGGGGATTCCACGGGTTACCGTTCAATTTCGTTTCCTTCCACTAGACCCAACTGCCGGTACACCGTTCGTTTGACTCTCACCCTTTCTCACTCTCTCGTTTCGCTCGCTCGTTTCCATTTTCAGTCTTCCACACTCCACTTATTTGTCTTTCTTTTTTTTCCTGCATCGTTTCTTCTTATTCTTCTTCTTATTCTCCTTTCGCTCGTTTTTTCTTTCGACGATTCGTTTGGATTCCTTTCACCCTAATCTGCTACACATTTTCCCTCGCCCTCTTATGGAGCTTCGAACGTTTCGCCCCTCGCGATCTTTCATTCACGATTACTCGAAATGTCTTGACTCGCAGCTGGTTTTTTTTTCCTCGGCCCCAATCTTCGACAAATCCCTTCCGACCCCCTGATGACTGATGCCTCTCTCGCTCGAGGGTCTACGTTAAAACTCATAAAATGGAATTATTAATTTTTTTCATCTTCTGGAAAAATTGCTCACTCTGAGTTTAACTCTCGAGACAAATTGGAAATTGGATGGCTTCGGGATAGAATTATCGACTTATTAACTTTTTTGGACAATCTACGACTATAAATTTAACAGAAAGTGAACAAAATTAAATGATTTCATTTCGATTTGTTTTTTTATTTTTATTATCAATATTCGCGTCATTTTATTTATTTATTATTTCTTCGTCAGAGTACCAACTCGAATTTCGTAAAATCGTGCGATTTCCTGCCGGATAATTCGGACTTCCGGCATCGGGTATATCGCATCCAGGGTAATTGCCCTTGTACTTGAAGAAATGGGATGGCGAAAAGTACAAAGAACCCGTAAAGCTCGATTTCCTCGGGGGAACACTGCGAATAAAAAGAAGAGAAGCCGACGAGTAAAAGCGAAGGAGGAAAAAACGACAAAAAACGGTGACCGAGAAGCGAAAGAAGATACTTCGGTCGCGAAGCAAAAGAAGCGTGACAAAATTGAAAAGAAGAGCTCGTTCGCGAACGAGTCGAGCGAGGCGAGTTTCGTCGGGATAGACCGACGAAGAAGCGCGACAAAAAATTGAGGCCTGGATGTGCGCGTGCTTTCTTCCCTTGGATTTCCCGGATCGTCCGAGTTAATTATACTTTGACTTTTTTTTTTTTTTTTTCTTTGCAACAAACCCATCCTTCCTCCACGTCTTTATCGTTATGTTTTTTTTTCCTTTTTTGGCCATTCTCTCTCGGATTTCGCTCGTAAAACGAGAATATACGAAAGTTTCGTTAAGAAGCGAGCGAGATTTTCCCTTTTATCGCGTAACACGTCGCGAATGCGGGAGCTTGCGGAGCCTCATGAAAGTTGGATTTTATCCGACCGCGCCTCCTTATCTCGATGCGACCACGATGAAAATTATTCCAAGCCTTTTTTTCGCTTTTTTTCTTTTTTGCACTTTTCCTACCGCCAATTGAAAAGCAAATGTTTTCTGTTTTCGTCGCGACTAATTTTATTCGTTTCATTAATTCCGGCGTTCAACAAGTGAAATCGGGAAACGACTTACCTCACGAATGGAAAGAGATTTATTTTTTCAAATCGCTGTTTTTTCCATCGTATTTCTATTTTCACCGTCGTAAAAAAAATAGGATAATAAAATTAGTGGACCGAATTGAAGAGGCGAGAGAGAATGGAAATAATAAAGAAATTGAGTATAAGTTCGTGAGAGCGAGGACATACCAATCCTGAGATATTTGCCGTTACGAAGTTTATAGCTCTGGATAAATATTGAACGTTTTCTGCAATAGGTTGGCTACTTCGCTTATTTATCGCCCCCCTCTCCTTCGTCACCGCGAATTCGCGCTCGCGCTCTCTTTCTCTGTCCCTCTCTCTCTCTCTCTCTCTCATACACACACACACACAGTCATTCTTTTCCTCTTCTCTAACTCCTTTTACCATATACAGCGTAAAATCTTTTACTCTCGAGACGGCGTTCCTGATTTTCTCCACTTTTCTTCATTGCTCGGCGACACTCTTTGTTTTCATTCATACATACATATATAGATATGTACGTAAGGTATACAGGGATTTATAGATGTACGATATATACACGAGAAGAGATTTATCGGCATAGACGACGAAGAAGATCGTCGAATCACGCTTGGTGCGAATCAACGGGGCTCTTTCGACTCGATTAATTATCGATTTTCGTTAGCCAAAGCACGGCCGTATAACTTTATCTCAGCGTCGGATTGTCGATCATCAATGAACGCCACTCCCTTTTGTTTGCCTTCGTTTCCTCGCTTATATACGTAACGCACGGATGAATAAACGTGGGATGAATGTGCGATCGGTTCTCGTTTTCGTTTAACATCGGATTTCGCCCTTTTTTTTTACGGGAGAAGTAAAAAATCGATTTTTTGGAAAAAAATTAATTAAATTGATGTACGCCGGGAAATAATAATTGTATTCGATCGTCTACGAAAGCAGCTTTGAATAATTGCTCTAACAGGAAAATATTAATTTTTGATAATCGAAGGTGAGAAAAATTTGGGTCTCATTCCATCGAGAAATAATTTAGTGACGGAAAATTCGAGGTTATTTTTAACTCGTCGTGTACGAGACACGGGCGAACGTTTATCTTCGTTCGAGAGCCGTGCCCCGTGGGAACGATGAGGGAAACGTAACGCAGAAATGATAACCAACGTCAGTGCGCCAGAAGGGACAAGAAGGGAAACGTGAGTAAATAGGAAAAGAAGTTTTCCTATTCTTATTGTCAAAAAGCCTCTCAAGAGACAATTCTCTTTAAAAAACAAAAAAAAACAAAAGAAAATAATCAAAATAACATCTCGTTTTTATTTTCTCGTTGTCAAGATCCGTTTTTTTTCTCTTCATTCCCGTTCCACCAGTAACGCCGCTCCTCGCTTCTTAACTTTGCCCAGGTACGTTCGAACTCACCGAGGAAATCAAGATGAAACCAAGTGCTTCGAAGCTACTTCCTTTATTTTACAACCCTGCCGGCGTACAAACATAGATATTGTTGATTTTTCGTGGATATTTTTATATACCTATGTGCACGTACAACCGAAGCGGGTACTGTCAGCTTTTTATCGCCGCTTTGGCATTGGCTACGTGCACGTTGTTTTTATCTCCCTCGTGAATTACACACCTCGTCAATGTTATACATTTGGCATATACATATAACAATGTAGGCGAAAGCTCTTGATAAGAGGTTGATTAATCGCGTCGACTCTGGTCGACGCGACTTTTTGATTTACACGCTTCATCTCGTGTCTCGGTTTTCGTTAACTCGCAGCCTCAAGAGAAAGAGAGAGAGAGAGGGTAAGAGAAAGGAGGGAGGGAAAGACAACCTACCATTTTCGTTTTCCACGATCAAACAAGAACAGTTTGCCGCGCGCACGTGTATGCCAAAATTTCTACATCTACGAGTTTAGCATACGCGTATTATTCCATAAGGACATGTTTTTCCGACGTGGCAAAATGATTTATGATATTGCTGTGCCGAGTGGCCGGAGGCTAATCGTTGCCACATCATCCCTCTTGTATATATTAGTGTCATAGTAACGCGCGTGTGTGACGTAGATTTATATACAAGGTGTACCATGAGTCAGTTATTAGCACGCTGATATAGTGGGATGTTTTATTGCGTGTAACATTCTTTGTTATTCCCGTGCGAATTAAATATCGATACAGATAACAGATAGGTTATCTAACCTATACATAAAACATTATTTATAAAACCGATTAAATCGATTTTTTTTAATTCGTACAATTTTTAATAAATCAATATTTCATAGAAAATAATTTGTGAGTTAAAAAATATTGAGAAATGCGCAATTTTGAAAGTCTCATAATCATTATTATTTTTATCGAATTTTCAAAATTGCACATTTTTTAGTATTTATTTATGGTAAAAATACGTAAACTTTTTTTTTAACCGTTAATGATTCTTTCATCGTCCTGAGAGGGAGAATGTCGCAGCAATTTCCGTGTGTATAGACACACCGTAATATCGGATTTTCTCGTCAGTCATGATGAGCATCAGCTCGTGACGGTCGTTATATCGTCGTAAAGGTAATTACCGCGGGCTAAAACCCGATAAAGTTGATTACAAAACGTCATCAAGAGGTCTCCGATATGGCATATGTGTACTATCCTCGCAGTAACGTCCTTATAACGTCGTGCGGAGCTCTTAAATCGTAAACCATTTATATCAAGACTTTACCGTCTGCAATATCGAGTGTCATCGCCATATATATATATATATATATATACGTATAGTAACACAATAACCATGAGCTTTTCGCAGGAAAAATAAAACTCTTCCCGAGTGTATAGTTGGAGAAAAAGAAATATCAAAAATAAGAGAATGAAAGAAAACCGCGAGGATAAAGAAAATAACGAACGGATTTTATTTTCCCGTTCCTAATCCTTTCCACTCAATTTATTTTCTCCATCAACGAAAAAAAACCTTTCGTCGCTATAATTCTTGTATTATTGTTATACCTAATTTGTATCATTCGATTATTTTCTTCCTGACGCAGTTACGTTACGTCATTAATATTTTCATGAATATTACCGTCTTTCGTATAATTGTGCTTTCGTCATTCATTATTTATGCAATTTGAATTCAGACTAAGAGATATGAAAGAGGTCGACGGCAGGTCTTACGAATTCAAGACGCGTTCGTTCGCCACGAAATTGGGTATAAGGATCCCCTCGTGACGTTTGTCTCCGACTCGTCGGATCCAACGCGAGAGACTTTTATACCCCGTCGACGACCACGTATCCAGAAAACACACACCGTACGCCCACGAGGGTAAGCGCTACGTGAGAATCGACCGACCGTATCGTCGTTCTCGTTGTCTCGGTGAAAAATAAATTCACTTTTACTAATTCGCAAGTTTCATTTCTATTTCACCGCACGGCTTCTCACCTCGGACGCCGATGAGAGAGAGAGAGAGAGGTGAAAATTTCTTCTTCTTTTTTTCTTCCCTTTCGCAAAGTCAATTATTTCTTCGGCAACGAGCCGGGGCTATTCGCACGTTCTCGCTAGTCCTTAAAGTGATGAAAAAATTATATAGATATATTTTATATAGGTTTATACACTTTGTATATGAATCGATACCCGAGTTGTTAACGGTTTCTTGAAAGTTCATCATAATAAAGCCTCGAACTTTCAGAGCAGAATATATGTATATATCCTATATAAATATTAATCTAACAAGACAGATATATATAGCTTACATTATTGTTACAAAGGCTTCGAAAAGTGATTTTCCGCCCGAGCGAGCTTGCGGATAACAGCGAGCGGGCTTGTTTTTTTCATTCTCATTCGAACGTAGCTCTGCGAATATTTGTAAAAAAAAGCATCGAAGCAGTAAATTTCAATATATTTATAGATTTAATATTGTTCTCAATAAACTTGACTTCGACATGATATTGCCTCGTTTGATAAATTCCTCGTTTTCATCGTTTGCTGCATCCACATTAGACTTTTTGATCGTATTGAACACGCGATGAAGAATCAACTATAAGAAAAGATCGTCACCGATTCTCCTGCATATTTTCTTCGATATAATGGCGAAATATCGATGGAACGAGAGACAGCGATCGAACGATGGATAAAGACTCGGCAATACGGAGGAGACAAAACCGAGTCGAATAACTCCATTCGAATTCAGTCGGGTATTATGTATTAATATTTCCGAAGTAACCTCGAACCTCGACGAATACGTGTCAAGGGAAAATCGGTGATCATGATATTTCGAAAGAAAAAAAAAATCGAAATTCGCTCAACTCGAGAGACCCTCGTCAATATCACTTTTACTTCCACTCGCGCGATTGAGTTCCTCGTGGAAAATAAACAAAAAACAAAAAAAAAAAAGAAAAGGAAGAAAACGCGAAACACGAAAACACGAGCGCCTCAGGTAAAGCACCTAAGTACACACGAATCTCGCGTGCTCGCTGGCCGTAATCTCTCGCTCTCTTTCCTTCCTTCCCTCTTCACTTCCAGACAATTTCGCACAGGATTAAAAAAAGCTCAACCATCCAAACACTACGCGTATACATATAGATATCTGTATCGTGCTACGAGTCTCTTTTTCACCAAAGATTTCGGGGTCACGGTCTCGTTTTCTCTCTCTCTCTCTGTATATCATCCCCGTATATACACGATATACGTATATACCTTATATATATGCCTGGAATTGGAAAAAGTTGACTGCGAGCCGCGCTCTTACGTTACTCAAAGCCAAAGTGAATCGCAATTAGTTACTCGAGATTGGTATTTTCCACCTTAGAGGTACGACCTCGTATTTTTTTTCCAACGAGAAGTGTCGAGCTCTACTCGAACACAAATCTATATTGAACAATTGTCGAAGCATTAAACATTGACCAAAAAATCACAATATCAACAATAAAATTCTTCGATAATACAAATATTAATCGATAAAAAAATATCAATATTAATTATGAGAAAAAAAGAATTTATTATTGATTAATATAAATTATAAATTGAACACAATTTTCAAGAATAATTTACAATCGTCGAGTCGTTTCGAACACGTATTCATCGAAAATAACGATTCGTTGAAGTCGAGGCTGGTCGACGAGTGAATTTTTACTATTTACATATTCAATTGTCGCTTCGTGGTCGGTGAACAAAACCTGCGAAACGGGACGTGTACGATATAGCGAAGTAGCTACGAGATCGTTCTCGAGGGAGGTTTTCGGGCGAACACTACCGGGGAACGTACATAGATATGCAGAGGTGCATAACACTATATACAGTTATAGTCTATACACACGTTCACTATATATAGATATAGCGAGAAAGTTGTTAAAGTTTAGCCTAGATTCCATGCGGATATTGTCTCGATACCAGCGACGTAGTGGAAAGTTCGCTGGATCTTCTTCTTATTCTCTGCTTTCCGCAGCTATTTTCATCTCCTCCCATTCCTAGACGCGCGTGAAGACGGCATCGGTCCTCCGTCCCTCTTTCCTTATATTCTTCCTTCCCTCTCTCTCTCTCTCTCTCTCTCTCTCTCTCTCTCTCTCTCTCTCTCTCTCGCTCTCTCTATCTTACCCTCTCACTCACTTTGTTTCTTCTTTGTCGTCGTCGTCGTCGTCGTCTCGAACATTAGCTTTCCGCAAGCGAAAAATTCCACCCCAATACCGTACTATAGCGTGACCACAACGAAAGTATAACTATACCGATATACACTTATGATTCCCCCTTTTATTATTCTCCGTGGCGAAACTCTCGCGCGACTCACGGAAAGCAAAAGTTCGTATTAAACTTTCTTTCCCCGGCCTCTCATTGACGTATCTACGACCTGTGGTCGGTGTATAATAAGAAAAATTGATATACGCGAGCTATCGCGATTATCGGAGAGTGGGAGGGAGGGAGGGGATTATGCCGCGTGGAAAAGCTCGAGGAAAGGCACGAAGGGGTCGGTATGCTACCCACGTTTTGTTTAATGCTCGTATTGATCTTCCTAATTGATTGGCTTGTAATAGGGATGAGAATCCGGCATCGCAAATATCGGAGGAGCGATGGCATAATCGCATACAGCTTTAGGAACGATTTTCTAGGATTATATATATATCTTCGTATAATAAAGAGATCTCGACATTACCACCACCACCATCGTCACGTTGCATAACAATTTTGGGGTCTACGGAGGGTCCCATTGTAAAGGTATGAAGAATGTATGGGATGTCCCATTTGTATGTGAAAAGTAAATATTCGGGGTGCTCGGGAAATAATGGGACGACAAGCCCGAGACCCTTGAACTACCCCTCCCTAGTACCTATAGAAATATATAAATATACCAAAAATAGCGATAAATTCAGGCCTACAGTCGAACGTTTCATAATGGAACAAAACACAAATTTTGTTCTTCTCTTAAGTGCAAAATATGTATTTACTATTCCAGCACGTTTGTATATAAAGTTTGCATACAAAATTTAAGAATATGGTCGGTCTTGTTGATTTGCATTTTCGCATTGTTCGACATTTTTTTTCAAAAATAAAAAGAATTTATCTTTTGCTTCTTGTATAGATATATTTTTTTTCTTTTCTAAATGAAGATGATATGGGGTGTTTGTCGACATTGGGAAGCTTTTACTTATTGAAGATAAGATCCCTTTTATACAAGCATTCAGACATTGCGGAGACAAGCTCACTTCCGGGTACCGAATCCCTACGAGGGGTCAGGTCGATTGACCTGTTTGTAAAGGCCTTCTTGCTCTCCGCAACACTCGAGCTTCGAATACATTCATGACATATTTCGTTCTCTCCAATTGTGTCTCTGGCTCTTATGGCCGACCTGGTGACTGGTCACTTTCTTCACGGCTATCGCACTCACTCGCTTCCGGCATTCGTCACGAACGAGCAAATGTGTTTGAAGCAACTCGGACTTGACGGTAAATCCTTCATCAACGTATATGGAGTCTGAGAGATAATATTTTTGTAAAACAAGTTTTTTTATCAACTTTGCATATTGCGATTTTTGTATTTTAGCAAATAGTACAAAAAATATAAGAAAGAGAAACTAATAAAATAAAAAAAAAGATAGATCGACCCGAAGGGATTGTAAATGAACTTGTAATTATACTTTTCTCCCTTCATTATTATCCTGAGATTATATAATCTATTAGAAAATGTAATTATTCTGGATGTCAGAAAGAGTTCTTATGAAGTTCGTCCCAACATTATATTAACTAACTTATCCCCCCCCCCTCCCCAGGCCCATTACATAAATTAGTTTATTCAACCCCATTACACTAATTAACTTATTCACCTCCATCATCCACATACCGGAGAGCTTTAGGGGAGAAAACATGAAAAATTACGTTATACTTTACCCTATGATTTTCTCGTCAGTATTTTTTCGACTAGCTTCGAGCTTGAAAAAGTCGTCGAACGAATGTATTATTTTCATTCCGCCATAAAATGTAATAATGTTGATTAATCTTGATACCTCGTTACATCTGTTTTTCTGTTTTTAATTACTTGCTACGCTCTGACGTTTCTTGAGGTCGAATGAAACTTATTATTATTTATTACTATATTTATTAATTATAATAAATATAATTAATAATATTTATAATATAAAAATTATATTCATTAATTATAATAAATATAATTACATCTAAATTGTGACTGCCAAATGCTGACCTTGAAACTTTTCACGGCTGGTCCTTTCATTCTCGCTCGGAACTTCCGTCGATTCTATAACTATACATATAACACACATACACATATATAGCTATATAGTTCTAGAGATGCAGGAGGAAGAGAGAACGAGGAAATGCACCTCGCATTGTTTTCACTTCCGGTCCGCGTCGCCGCGCCGCACAACCTGCTTAACACAACCTAGGGCCAACTTTCCCAGCCAGGCATTGTTCAACGTAGCGAATTTACTTTCTTTATTTTTCTTTCGCTTTCCCACATCCCCTTGTACGATTTTACTACCTACAGATTTGCGGTATAACTGCTGTGAAACTGTGGTGAGAACTCGAGCTTCACTTCCCGGCAACGTTCGCATTAGCCGCACGAACTAAAAAGGACTCACGTATTAATGATGTGTGTAGCTTTACCGAGCCAACACTGGTCAGCCCGTATGAGTTAATCTTTTTTATTTAAATGAGAAAAGAAAAATATGGATAAAAAAATTAGCTCGGTAGAGATTACGTTGATCGTTCGTCGTGGGAATCCCGAAGATTGTATTTAAACTCGTACGAAGTTTTATTTAAATGCGTATCAACTTGGCTTCAATTACACAAACACTTTGCAAAATTCATCTCAACGTACGTCTCATTGTCCAATTGTCGCAACGGTCAGAATTTTGTCCACTCTTATTGAGCCATTCATCTCCAAGCACTGCAACAAGCTTTATTCCCTTCAGCCTTAAAGCTCCTCCACGTTCTGTATTGTACACTTTTTTGTTGCTCTCTTACACGCCACAGTAGGATTATACGCTCATCCCTCCTCCCACCGTTCCTTCTCGCTGAGCTTTTTATCTCTCGTCCCTATATATCCTACTCCAGTAAATAGGTACACGCTATGTACAATGCTATTCTCGAGCTCTCGGCGCTCTTTACAATCTTCCTGTATTAGAACTGGAAAACTCTATTCTCTAACTCGGGAGAGAAAAAGTCTCGCGTATCTATTCAATTGTTATTAACCTTTTAAGGACGGGGATTTTTATGTTAAAATTGACCTTTTATTTTACACGAAATTTGTGTATTTACACGAAATCAATGAATTTTTCAGGTGCAGTGTCCGACCAAACTAGTGGTCGATATTTAGAAATCGTTAGAAATTTCGTCGAACGACTTGAGGCTGTTTTCCTACGTAATTTGATGCGTTGCATACGAAAACAATAGTAAAACAAATTCTGGAGGCATCCTTGACCTTGAAAATTCCTTTTTTTTTTAATTTTCGCCTGAAATTTGATATATTTGTTTTTTGATGCGCTGAGTTCGACAAAATTAGTATTTTTGCTCGAATATTTCTCAAATATTGACTTTTTCAAGACTATTTTGTCAAAACCAAGACCACGTGGAAGGCAAAAAAATCGACTGATAATGTAAACAAATTTGACTTTCAAATAGCACTTTTCAAGATCAAGTAAACTTTCAGGAATTTTCACACTATTTTTGTGTATTTAGCGCGTAATATTTTCTAAAGAAAACCTCAAATATTTTGTATCCCATGGATGGTCGATATATCGACCAGACCCATCCTTAAAATGTTAAATCCATTTGCGAAAGAGGTGTATTTGGCAAATTTTTCGATGATTTATACGTCCCGAAGTATGCAAATAAATTGCCAAAAGTGTCGAGGGCAAAAAAAACATCGTCTTATTGCACTTTATCGATTTTCATCAATCGTGGTGCGAACGTCAATATTTCCAGTTTCGTGAGATAACCGGGTGTCGATTAACGTGTTAATAAAAAAATAACAAAAATAATCTTTTTTTTACATTGGATTTCACATTTACGTGTTCGAGAGATAGCTCGCTCTCTACGAAATGTACGTCGAGAGGAAGAAAAAATTATCGGAACGAAAAAACGGAAATGAGTGCGATAATAGCCCAGTATATTTCGTCCCTTATCTTCTGGAGAACACTAGGGTCGAAACCAACTTGAAAATCTGTTTGTGTGTGTAGGATACACGATACGACAGAACGAACAAATTGACAATCGATTAATTCACCGTACGATACTTTTAAGCGTGATAAAGATATCCGCTTTATCCATGACGCGCCGGATTATTCGAGCAAAAAGCTGCGGGTTCGGGGTGACGCAAGAGAGAAAAAGAAAGTTGATCAACGACATTTGTTCAATTCGAATCGAATAACTCACGAAACGATTCGATTAAAACGATTAGACTAAATATGGATTAGAAAATTTGTATTTTCTGTAAATAAATTTTACGTCAATAATATTTGATTGTTCGAAATTTCGCTAGGTTTTTACTCGAAACTTGGGCGATAAATTTGTTTTTTATTAAACCTCCGTAATTGATGATCTAATTTCAATCGGACCAACGGAATCGAATTCGGTGATACTTTTTGTCCGATTTCTTTTTCGAACCATCTCCGCTGATTGTGACGAGGCAGGGAAGGGTGAAGGAATATATATATATATCATGGTATTATTAAGAGATACGGGCTGCCGAATAAGACAACCGCACGCGGCTCGTTCGCCAATGATCAGTAGCCGCGCAGGTTGTCTCATCGATCAATCGCACGCGATATCCTCCTCGTAATTCACTCGAGAACGCGCGCGTGAACTCATAAATTACGTTATGTGTCCCTCGATACAGATAACGAGGCGGCTTCGCCAAGGGGCTTACAACGATGCTAAAAATAGTTCATAATATGTAAAGGAAACTACGTAATTTTTTATTTTCCCTTCGATTTGTGATATTTTTTTAAATTCTGAATTACAAGTAAACATAATCATTTTCCTTAACTTCGTTTCCAGAAATAATAATAATATGAAAAATACAATTATTTGCTTCATCGAGAAAAACGAATAATTACAAATTTTCTTTTCTAATAAAAATAAATAATTGCAACGAGAATTGGAAAATCTATTTTCCGGGTCCAATATGAAGATAAATCGCGTCGGTCGAAAGTACAGAGGAAAAAAAGTACGGAGAGAATAAAATATCGTCTGGTGAAACTAATTTAGCAGCTTCTCTCCGGCGCAGGCTGGCGCGAAATTCTCTTTTCGTCGGAGATTCCGAGCTAGCGTCACATCGGAAACAGAGATCGGGCGCGCAGCCACCCCCCGGCGTAGACAGCAAGGAGCCAGAAATGTCGCAGCATACGAAGAGAGGATATTCTCTCTTTCTCTCTCTCTCTCTCTCTCTCTGTTCTCTCGAGCTTCGAGAGAACTTTAAGCTGTAGTGACCCGAAACCAGATATACGCGGCATGAATTTACACAGGTCGTTCGTGGGTGAATTTGCATTAGCTCCGTGTCCCTTTTCTCAGTTGTTTCCCATCCACACACACGCAAACACACACACCTACACACAAGCCCTTAAGGCTTACCTCAATCCCAGCAAAGTTTTCTCACGGTGTTAAAACGACGTTTCCATTGTATTAAAATTTCTGGATTTATCCAACGACGTTGTTGCGCGACCTCGAGAATTTCTGCTTCGAAGTTGATGAACGAAAATCTAAAATTCTATTTAATTAAATCAAACCTTTTTACTTCAACTGAATTAGAATTATACGAGATGAAGATTTTCTTTCACGAATAAGCCGTGATAGTACCTAGCGTCGAGCTGCGTACATTTTTACCTCCGGTGAAACAGCTGTAAGAGCTTTTCGTCGCGTCGGAGCTTACGGCCCGGGTGCGAAGTATACGTATGAAATATAACGAGTAAAAAAGAAAACCGCGATGTACGGGATGGAGAAGTTTCGTAGATGGGATCGTGTAATAAAATCGTAACTTCGGCTGACGAGGGTTTTGCGTCCAATGCAAGTTACACGCAAAAACAGTTCGATATTTTTTGGAACGAAATGGCCATACTGTGAACGACTGCGAGAGAGACAGCGTACAACTTTCTACCATTCGTCACGTTCGCCACAAATACACCCGTATATATAGCCAGCCACCACTATTTTCAACTTTCCGTTATGCTTTATCCTTGTCTCTGACCAGAGGCGTTCGTACCCTCGCCCATTTGGGTGCTGTTGGAAAAACGAGTTAAATTTACAACAGCCCCGAAAGCCATGTGCGAATGGGTTCACCGAAAAAAACGTACCGGGGCTGTTCTCGTCCTCGTATATTCACGAGCTTTAGTTTTTTTCCTTGCAATTTTTCAACACGTCTTTTCAGAATTTATCATTGCCGATTAAATGAGATATTGATTAAAGTGAATATAAGGTAACGTTTTAAATGGCGTGTCGAGAGTGACTTTATGGCACGATAATGAAAATATTAAAGGATATTAAAGGAAATCTGAAGGATATAGACTATTCGATATTAATACATACTGATTTGTCGATTTTCTTTTGTTACTACTTTCCATAAATATCTTTGCCCCAAAGATGACCTTCGAATATAAATCTCTTTGAGAAATCACTCGTCTAAATTGTAAGATGTTACTATTCTAAAATTGTGGTAAATTTTAGTCTCGAGCAAGCAAAGGACTTTCACGCAATCTAATTCGAAGGGAATAGTTTTCAGATTGTGAGAGGGCTAGGGCGAACTTATATTTAAAATAATGGGTTTGAGTCGACGATCTCCAACTCGTGCTTTTATACGAAACCTCTCATTGTCAGAAAGTGGCAATGGCCACATGATTAGTGCATCAGGAATATCGTCCTATGAAATTTCTCATCAAAAGACCACCTCTCTCTCTCTCTCTCTCTCTCTTGTGATGTTACCGCAGGAATGTTCGATCGATGACGTGTCACTCGAACGAGCCAGAATAAAGGAACTCAAAGGGCAACAGGAAGCGAGGAAATCAATGATTGGCCATAAAGTTTCATCCTGGCACGAGAGGTCAAGTCGACAACGTTCCGATGTTTCCGTCTCTTTTTACTGATAAACTAAACTCAAATATTGTTTACATGTTAATAAAGCAAAATACACGTGCGTTGTCATAACGATGATTATCACAATGGAAATGTCCAAAATAGTTACGAGATGTTTCGCAAAATAGCTGCTAACCGGAAATGATTTTCTCTAGAGCCGTATGCAGAGAAACAAGGATTTTCACTTGGCACTCGGAAATTGCACTTTTCATGAAAATGCATGAGGGTGACGTCCTACACTCACGTCGATGCGCATTCTCCATTCGACAGAGATTGCGTTTCTCGATTTATTTGCAAAGGAGACGGTGAGACTGAGATGATTGCTATCTCCGAAATGAGAGAGAGAGAAAGAGAGAGAGAGAGATTTGATTTGATTTGGTTGAGTTTATTATACCCTAGCAGGCTTTGGGGTAAAAATATGATAATTTTTTAATATTAACAAGTACAGTAAAAATTAAAATAATACAATTTCAAATATAACAGAACAAGTATAAACTTAAAAATAACAATATTCAGTATAAAATAAAGAGAGAGAAGGAGAGAGAGTCCTTTACAAGACGAAAAATCTTTCCTATATGCAACACTTGCCAAATTGTTTCGACACTCAAGAAATCGTGGGAAATTGCGAGTTCCCCCACTATTTAACAGAAGAATTGAACACACTCATCTTGAAACGTAGACATTTTTTATTGGGAATAAAATATCATTCAGGACTTTCCTTTGCTGAAATTCAAACGAATATTCTACCTGGTTTACAATCTCGTTCTATTTCTTCAAGGTTACGTTGTGTGGAGAATATCTCGTTACGTATAAAATAAGATTGACAATCTTATCTGAAATACGTGTGGCTAAGTCAAGAAAAATATATATATATAAAGCAAGAAAAGCATCGCAAGGAAATGAAAGAAGGTCAAAATATTTCTTTGTTCGTTTTCCAACGATCGCGTTATGTGACCCAATTATTAATTCGTTATATTATTCGTGGAGCGATACTCATCGATGACTCGAGTGCATTCCGACCTTTTGTATTTTTTTTACTCACGAACTTTCTTTCTTCGTCACGAATATTTCACATTTCTCAGCAATATTTTATAAGTATTTTATCGAAATTTCTGTTGCGATGATAAATTCGTTCGTAAAAGGTTGGACGAGCGGCCCTGAAGTACTTCCGCGATCTCATTTTTATAACTTTACGTAGAGCAATTATCCTTCGCCGTAACATCGAGAGAGAGAGAGAAGGAAAAAAAGAGAGAAAGAGAATCGGGTAAATAAAGGGAAAAGGAGAAAGCAAACTGGAACATTTCGCGGAGCAGCATTTTTACATCGGCAGTGCAAATGTTCGAATCCTTTTTTTCTCTTTTAAATTCCATTCCCAACCGGTTGGCCCGGAATCGTACGAAAACATCTCGTAAACCCGTTGACAAATATGTCGTGCCGTTTGTTCGGGCATATTACTTTTCTCTTCTTATTTCCCTTCGTCTTCGTTGCGTCTTGTTTTTCTTTTTCTTTTTGACACGAACACGACCATGTCGATGAAAGAAAACCACGACGCGTAAGTACTTTCCGCCTTTCTCCGCGATATCACCGTACAGATATTCTTCGACTTGTATTTCACGCTGTATTCGGTCTCTTTCGTCGATTGACTCACTTTTTCATTTTTTATTTTTCCCGCGCCAAAATACGACAACTTAGACTGCCGTTCTGACAAGACAATTTATCTTGAAAAATGTGTTATTTCGAACGAACTACGGCTCGTTGTATCAACAAATAGATTTGTCGGAAAATAAATAAAGCCTCAAATATTTTAAAAATTCGCGGCTGACATTTTACGTGATTGTTTTTTCACTTTCAAAATACTCTTATCGTAAATCGATTCATAAATAAGCGAAACTTCGATCGAATTTTCTCGGGTGCCAAAAATGTTAAGCCGATTTAAACCGTTTTACTGATTTCCGGTACAGAGAGAATGAGAGATAGAGAGAGAGAGAAAGAGTGAGAGTAAATTTATTCAGGCCATGTAATATAGCGTATAAATAAATCATATAATCAATATAAAATAAACATAAGCGATACGAATTCTCGAAATGTATTTTACGTACGAGTATGTTGCATTTAATATAGTATGAAAATTTCGATAAACGCTTTAATGGAAAGAGCAAAGCAAGCGTGAAGCGAAGTTACGTCGCGTGATTCCCATTTGGTTGCAAATACATATATCGTTTACCACAGCGAAAAGAGAGAGGAAACGAGGAGACCACGGTGCACGGAGCAACGAATTTCCGTGTTTTCGATCGGGACCAAAGATATTTATAGTCGTCTATAAATATCACCTTCGTGATATTTTTACTACTTTCACGTGTATTTTCGCACTGCGAAACGTAAATTTTATTTATTCTCAACTCTGGTATAAACAAAAAATCAATAATCATAAAAAAAAACGTCTTATTTTCTTAATTAACTCGCATTTTACAATTTTGTTCCTATCGATTCCGTGTAATAAACATTATATTTCGCGCTCGAAAGAATTTCAGTGGATCGAAGCCATATTTGTGCGTGTTGACGAGATGATAACGACGCGTTTATTAATACGAAGGCACTTAGCGCATTTCAGAAGTGCGGAAACGCGCGACTCAAGTGGGTCGGTTCGCGCGTCTCGGGGTCAAACGTCAGTCGTCGGTGGCAAGCTCGCTTGAATCCGAGAGCAAGATCATCAACGAGAGTTTCGCTGCAACATGATACTCATCGTGCATGAGCATTGTGGAGCACCTCGTCATCCAACGTGTCAGGACGAACGTTGTTCCGTCAAAAAGTTTTCGAGCTATCGCGTTACCTTGATTGACTTGATCCAATTTTAGAGTATTAGCCCATTAGGATTTCATAGCGCATATAGGTATGACCTACGTACACGACAGCAACCTCTTATCGTCAAGGATACCATCGAACAAATTTCATAACAATTATATTTAACATTAGGTATTATTAATATTAAAAAGTATTATTATTTTACAAGCGATTAATTATTGTGTATAATTCATTAATTTGTTAATTGTATTAAAGGGTTATTATTATTTTTATTATAAATGTCATTAATGAAGATAACGATTTTTGTGAATGTGTTTTGGAAAATAAAAAGTTTGTCAAAGCTTTCGTGTATCTAGGGGTTGTATATTCGTGATATGGACAAGGGTATCATGTTCGTCCCATGAAAAAATAAAAAACAGAGGTTTCTCTGTCCTCTTTCGTCGCGACGGATATCCAAAATACACACCAACGACTACATAGAATCGCCAAAAATGCTGAGCTCGTGAGAGACAAGAAGGAGGCGACGAAAAATGCAATAAGTCTCGAGACGAAAAACTCGGATCCCAGACAGGAAAACTCCCGAGTTTCAAACCTCTCAAGTAACATCTGGATGAGGGATGAGCGAACAATATTTTACATAAGTGACCTCAGTTACAAGGATCTTATTTACAGTTCTCGCGGTCGGACTTGCGTTTGTATCGATCCGTAGGGTTTGTTTCAACGTCGGTGGTTTATATATGACGCGTTCCACCCCGACTCGACCTACGACCCTGGCCCTCGCTATCAACGATTCTTTTCATGCCTTAGTACGGTGTGAGTCCACGAAAAAGAAATATCGTTCACCAAATTTTCGTGTCTTTAAGCCACAAATTTGATCGTTAATACCCCGAAAAGCAAGGAAATTCAATTATATTTATAAAATATACAAATCGACTGTTTTTATCAATATTTAGGATGAATTCTTTGGTTGAAAAATGAAAATCTTTAGACCAGGATACGCTTTATTACGAAACTGAAAGAGAAGTAAAAAAAAATATCGATAGCGAAGGTCGGACGTAGGTCGACTTGGGATGGAGTGCCTCATATATAGTTTATAAATATACGTCCATGGAGAATCGTGAAGAAATACTCGTATATGTGGCTAATTGTTAGAAGGGCGTATGTCATATTTTTTTCACGTAACGTTACTGACGATACGCCCTTTTGATATTTCGGCGAAATTAGGGGTTGCAGTGTGGTGCACTGGTCAGCGGCGGCCTCGAGATTCGGTCTAGGACGCTGGTCGGAAGTTGCAACTCATTTATCATCCCTTCTCTCTCCCCCTTTCACGCTCTCTATCTCTCTTTCTCTCTCTTGCTTCCTCCTTCTCTCTCTCTCTCTCTCTCTCTCTTTGTCTCTCCCTCTCTCTTGCCCTTCCTCATACCCTCTTCTCGCTCACCATAAAATTTCGAAAGACCAAGAATCCGGGAAAGAGGGTGAATCGTGCTTTACCTCATGGGAATAGGGTAAAACTCGACAACCACCCTTGGGCGAAACCACGCGAGGGTGAATGTCGAATGCGGCGAATCATCCTCTCGTAACACTCGAATCGTGCGACCTCTGACGATCCCTGGGAAAACTTGACAAGAATCACGTACGTTGTACCACCGACAGGTTCGGACCCGTCCCAAATTCGTAAATGGTTGTGGTCAGCGGTGATTCGAACGACCCTTTCACAACCTCGTTCATCATTGTCCATTATCACTGAGTAGGCAAAAGCTGCTTTTGAACGTTTCGAAAGGTTCGAAGGTGCTTTTGAAACAATAATTAATCAAGAGGGACGTTAAATTGTTTCAACCGGATAATGAGAAATAATTATTTTTGGACATTAATTATTAACTCAGTGCTCCATTCAATATTTATATAATGTCGAGACGTGGAACGAATGAAACAAAAATAAGTAGCATCTCGTCGGAACTTTTCAAAAGACCCTTTATGCTCCTTTTCCAACGTTAATTTGCGCTTCACAACGTTCTCGGTGTACTCGCTCGTATCCTCATAGAGCTTCGTACGTCTAACAAAGTGTTGGCCCTGCTCGAGCAGAAAGGGCTTTCACTCGCGTAGCGCTAAAATTAAATAAATGGACGAATAACCCCGAGGGAGTGCTTCACTGTGATTCTCTTTCTTGGCACGTGACTGTAGAAACTCCGATACACGGGGCTGGTACGTTTCAATTTTGACATCCTCGATTCTAATTTAAATTCATATTTTTATAATACATTTATTTTCCAATTAAATATAGTCTGATTAAATACCAAGCTGGGTGAAAAAAAAGTCGTACGTCAAGCTCAATATTGTTTTATATCCAGAAACGTATAAGATTAAATTTTTGGAAAAGCCGAGAATGATCCTGAAACTCGGGTAAGCCCATAAGAAAATAATGCGGTTTTCTCCCTCGAGATAACCCATCGACATTTTAACGAAGCTCATTCACAATTTCAGGCGATGAGATTAAAATAATACAGCATGTACGTGAATGTACTCGGGTGAATATATACGAGATTCAAGGAGAGATAGGAGCCACGCGAGACCGTTCGAAGACAAAGGGTCCTCCGTTTCAGCTAACTTCATCTGCATGCCAATGAATTGGGCAACAACGCCCCACCGGGTGTTACCTCGATATAGACTCTCGAGCTCCCTTCGTCTCGGTCGCGTATCAACGATACCTCTGTTTCCAACAATTTTGAACACACACAAACGCACACAGACGTATTCGTGAAGTGCACTACCCGCGATTCATTGCAACCCATCAGCAAACTCTACGTGTTCACGAGACTCCACAGAGGGTGGTAATTCATAGGTGCAATTTGGAGAACGGGAAAATTCCGGTGACGTATGTAAGGCCAATGCTAGAATTCTACAATTAGCTACGAGAGAATAAACAAAAGGAGCACTAGATGACACTATTGGCATGAACGGAATAGCGATAGTATCCCTTCAACGTATCAACGAATACGATTTTCACCTCGAGGATATTGATTCGACCGACTACTCGAATTTATTTCATATCGCGGGAAATAAATTAATTACGCGGTGATAACGATACTAATGATTGCAGTTGTGAAATACTACCATCGTTTAAAAATGAACAAAGCCCATTATCGCTGATCGAATTAATCGTGCATCGAATTAATCTCGAGCGTGATAAAACGAGAATCATTCACTCGCGTTATAATTATCAAATTCCAATTTCAGCTGCGACCATACTTCTAATGAGGCTAATTGTAAATTATTTTCCGTGTAAATTATATCTTTTAATTACAAGTGACGACTGTACGTAAATTTACGCTCATCGTTATAATTATTATTCCGTTAATAGACAATCTGGTGATTAGTTTGGCTAATGAAATCGGCTAATACGATGATGATCGAATTTGACGAAATTGTGCGAAATTTGAGTTATCAAAGGCCGGGGGCAATTAAATTTTGTACTCTCGTATGACTATGGTATTAGGGTGCGAGGTCAGTTTTGTCACGTACGTTATTAAACATACGGAAATGTAAATAGATGTACGAAAAAATTGTAGGGTGTGATTGAAGGTTGTATCGCGTTCCTTGTGATTCGAAAGAGGAAATTCAATTAGGAAGATTAAACGAAGCGCATCCACCCTGAATACTAGGATTCACCCTCGTACGTTTTAAGGGATATATAATCATCTGAAAATTGTCGAGGGATCGTTGGACATACCTCGAGCTTCTGCGTTTCATCACGTACCTACACGTGCAGGAGCACTCTGGACTATATAAATCATCGCTGTTAATGTGGTAATATCAACCTTCGATTATCGATTAGAGACTGGGGAACGTGTCATCGAGAGCTGCATATGCAGTTTAACGGAGCCATCGAGCTTCGTGGCCCTCGTCGCTTTTGATCACATCCCACGCGACTATACGTCCAAAGCAATCTACAATGACACAAGCCAATTTTCTTTTCATAATTTCTTCATAATTTGGAAATTTATCACCAATTTTTTTAATAAAATCGAAGAAACAACAAAAACGTGGTTCGAATTATATTTAATCTTTTGATTAAACGAATTCGACGCGCGTCGTACAGTCGGCCGTAAATACGATAGCAGGAGATTGAAGGATTGATGAGTTAATCGATAGAGATGTCACACCAGATATCAAAGACCTACTCGATCGCGGCAACGACGATATTCGACTCTCCAACGAGTCGAGAATGTAAAGTACCATTGACGGTTTAAAAACACGTGGAAATTCAAACGTGCTTACCGTGCAATCAAAGATTTCTGGATAAAGCTCAAATTTCTCATTGTAGTTAATTACAAACTATGCGATAGAGCTCGTTCTCGTCTTTTAGACGCTCTCCATAAATTTAGGAATTTATCGTTTCCGATGGCTGGCACGTAATTAACTTTCAAGTTGTTCAATAACGCGTACTACGAAGCGATATTAAATTCCATTCCGAAATAATAGAGTGAAAACAGTCAAGACGCTAAAGTGCGTTCGGCGTAGAAAAAAATCCTTCGCTCCGTTCGAGCGAAAGTAATTTTTAGTTCGATGTAACAAAGATTACAAATAAAGAAGAATCTAAGAATTTCTCATTAAAAAATATACATAGGGTTGAACAAGTCTACAAGATTTTGTAATCTTGACAATGTCGAGAATACCTTTTGTGCTTCGAACGCGACGCACGAACTTCACAATTGCAAAAACCTCGCGGACACAACACGTGTTCGATGACAACAATAATCGTTCGTTAGTCGATTGTGCGCTATGTGTTGTTTCACGCGCGGCGATTCGACAATATTTTACCAGTCGGATTTCCACAAGCGCGTCGTTGCGGAACAGCGAGTCGCGATTCGTGATTAAATATCGACGGATTCAAAGTGGAGACCAATTCGTACCGAATAACGCTTAATTTAACTTTGTTGATTACGAACTGAGCATTTAATTGGAAATGGACAAAATTTTCCACCCAACAGTTTAAAAAAAAGAAATTTATTTATTAAATTTATTTTTTAAATTTATTGATTATTATCGTTGTCGTTGTTCGTAAGAAATGCATCGAGAGCGTGCAACTCGTATAAGACAGTTCTGAAATTATACCGACAAAAAAATAAACCCTTTTTTTCGTCGTGACCTAACGAGAAGAAATCGGGGTAATTAATTTATGAAGAAGAGAGAGCGTGGGCTGGAGAGGCTTGAACGCGAAACGAATAGGAAATTTGTCAGAGTTCTTTGTCCAATGATCGTGTAGGTTAAGTAGACTGTATGACGATAATTTATATACATATCTTAAATGGACCGAAAATACGTGGCTCGAATCAGAAAATACAATGTCTGCTCCGTGTGAAACTCGATGCGGAGACCGATACTCAAGAGCTTTTCATCGTCTAGAATCTCTTCGTTGAAGGAAAGAAAGAGTGAGAGAGAGAGAGACAAAAAAAGAGAGAAATAAAGAGAGAGACACGAATAGATATAGAGAAGGCGAGCGAGGTCAGCCCCAACTCCCCACCCTCCTCCCTCGCAAACCTTAAAGCCGATAGAAAACGAACCGTGTTCCTGCAATGCTCGCGAACTCTTGGCGAAATTGAAAAAGCCACATTATTTTCGGATTACAAGAATTTTAATAAATTTTTCAAACAATATAAAATTCCACGAAGTTAATGAAAAACTTTCAAATTTCAAATTTCCTATCAGTAATATCGGTATCGGTAAACAAATTTAATTCCACACGTCACCGAATGGAATCGCACGGGATTCCCGCGAAATTGAGAAAGTGCGTCAATATTCGTGGAACGCGAGGTGGCCCGAATTTTTTTCATTGATTTTCATTGGTAGGTAAACAATAAAAAACACACACATTTTCGTTCAACCCTCGAGCTGCACATCGGACGCTGGCCTTTCGCCTCTCCCGCAAGGCAGACACTCTGGAATCCAGACGTCCCTTTCTACGTACTAGCGAACGTTTTTTTCGTTCGCGATTTTGTTTTTTTCTTCTTTTTTTTCGAGATCCATTCCATTGTCTCGCTTCGGGTGTCTTCGTATTTATTTTCTATTCACGTACGTGATTCCCCCCTATTATTTACACCGAACCACAGATGGTTGTTTCTTTTTTCATATCGACGACTATAAACTTTAAATGTTCGCGTCTGTCTGGCCACCGCGCGGAAAAATAGATCCGTTGACACATGACTTGAAAAATTTTGAAAAGTAACGAAATTGGTAGAAGAAGCGAAGCAAAAGCTTGTTGAAAACAAAATTGACATATTTTGCATGCGCGTTCGACGCAGCGATAAAAGAATTTAATCACCGAACGAATTGGCCCTCGAGCTTCACAGGCACGTGAATAAGGGTTGGTACTCGATGAAACGCGGGAAATCCTATCTATTGTCATTAAATTTGCCAAGCGTATCGTTCTAAAGCAAAACTAGAAGAAAATCGGATTACGTGGAAGAAATAACGGTGAGTTTTTCAAGAAACGATAATTATTTTTACAACAAGCGCAGAGATAGAAATAACTTCCTGGTATTCTATTTTACCTTCGCGTGTCCGAAGTATTCGTAACTTACTTTGAAATGGGGCACGTATGCGATATTCGATCTCTCGTCATCGAACGCTCCTTCGTTGAGCCCGACGCTGCGTTATTTTCAACAATAATTCAAAAGGTATTTTCGAACCACGATTTCATAAAGAGGAATGGCTCGTTCGTACGGGGGCGACACCGTGACGAATGCCAACCGTATAAAAGTGTTTCAAAAGAAGATGAAACGAGTCAAACCGTAACTCGATCTTCAATTACTTTCTCGAGACTTTTTCCATCGTAATTAGGCGTCAAAACTTGGTTCATATTACTTTGCCAGATGACGAAGAATTTTATACGAAGATGGAGAGAGTAAGAGAGAAAGAGTTTCGAATAAAAATAAGAAATAATAATAACAATCGTTCGAAATAAATCACGAAAACAAAATTCTACAGATTTACATTCGTGCGTTGATGAGCGATTTTTTTACATCTCGTAGGTGAAAGAAAATTGTACCAAAAAAACAGTAAAAGGTCAGTCGAATATCGCGAAATGTTTTGCGATTATCGTCGAACCGAGGCTCCCTCGTCTTAGGTTCAAGCTCGAACGAACTTTCGTTGAAAACTCGTCGATCACTCGTCGGCGAGACGTCTCTCGCGAAGATATCGAAATAAAAAGTGCGAGGGTAAGAAATATAGTTTATTATACCCTTGCCACCGAAGCATTGCGTATCGAAGAAATTTGCGAAGAATTCGCAATGAAATGCGTAGATGACCTGAAATATATTTTTCAACGTCTATATCGTAGGTAGATACCCACCATCCAAATATTTCTGTCTGGCCTGAGGACTTTCAGACACTACAAACGGATTCTTTTCTCAAGTTGTTCCCATCCCCCCCCCCCCCCCCTCTCTCTCTCTCTCTCTCTATCTCTCAATTTAGTCTTGCTCTTTCAACTTTGTCCGTCGTCTTTGAGACGAAAAAAGAGATTTCATTTTTTTTCCAAAAATATGTCCTCTTATACGTTTTTTCTTTCATCCCGGGACACGGAGGAACAACTTGAAGCTCGATCGTACTTTCCTCGGGGGGATTTATCCCAAAAACACCGGAGAGCAGAAAAAAAATTGTCGCCACGACACTCGGTGGTTGATTAAATTATTTCCTTCCGGTAAGTCGATTCATTCCGCCCTCTTCACAAAAAATCGCATGTTTCTTATGTACGTAGAGATATACACATAGAGAGAAGAAACATAAAAAAAAACCGAGCGCGAGAAAAAGAAAAATAAAAATAATCAGGAAAACCAGAATTCCCCATTGACTTGTGGAAGTCCTAAGGTCCTTAGGGAGGGTGCGCGTCTTTCAACCCCTAGATCTCTTTTGCCTCAAATCTCAAACCTTCTTCTCGCCCACCAAATCCGAGAAAATCCGGGCGTCCCTACGTTTCTTTTTTTCCTTCCCTCTAGACCGAGGGTCGAGTACGATATTTCCTCATTTTCCTATGGTTAGAGGCGGTCGTAAGAAATTCCTCAGGATGATTAAATCAGAGAATCTCGATTCTCTCGGTCGTTTAATTAACGTGAACGGAAAACGTTAATTTACCCGATACTAAAGGAATATAAATATAGTAGACCGAGTGTCATGGACGCTTCGGTCCGAAGCTAACCGATATAAAGTCAACGTTACGTTTACCGTCTCTTCGTCGGACTAAATTGAAACAAGGCTATTCGATCAATTTTAATTTCCATGAAATCTAAGAATAACGTCAACAATTTTCCACTCGATCCTCGTGACATTCAACTTGCGATTTTCATTTTTATTCTACCGATTGTAAAAAGTAATTACAAATTAAAAATGAATTAAACGTCAAAATATAAAAACTGTGAAGCATCGATTAGAAAAATATAAAACGATAAACGTAAACGACGTAACGCTAATCGTTATCTTCGATAATAAAATTTCTTTAATCAGATCGAAATGTCCCGTCGATACCGACTCCCCGCGTTACTTTTTTCCTAACGGAAAACGGACGGATTCGTAATACGGGACGTCGGTTAATCTCTGACGCCATCGAGATTCGTGAATAGGCCAGAGAAGAGTAACGATTCGTGTGGATATAGATAATAGGAACGATCGAGCTGAGGGTAGTAAAAAAAACCGAATCGTCGACACGTTCGATCACCCAACTAGGCCGGAAAAACTTCATGCTCCTCTACGCACGATCGAGGGTCTATCATTTGTTTTTTTAACGATAGCTTTCCAACTCGATGGTCAATGTATCGTGTATGTATATATATATAATATATATACATGAATATATATGTGTATATAATAACCACGCGATACGTTGATCTATATATAAACTACCACCGGCTATCACTTCTGCGTATACAACCCATTCTAATATTCGAACCGTGAGTAATTATATTTAGGGTGAATCGATGCATAGTAGACCAAATCGGAATTCTCCCCCTTCTGATTGATCGACCGTATTCGTTCCCTTGATTCAATATTATAGTCACCGGCCTCGCGTTGACTCGAGCATGACCTATACACTTTCCATCCTCGAGACAATGAAATATATATCCTATCGATGCTTACGAATATACGGATATGAGGGATACGTATATATTTTTTTTCATTTTGCTTCCTCACGAAAGGCCTTTATTATATTATCTCTCATACATGTATATGTATAAGAATGTATATATATATTCTCTTATTCCTTTTATAATAAATGAACAATTTTCATTTATTTTTTCATCCTTTTTACGATGATTTATTAAGATGTTTCGGTAATCGAAGAATCTTCACGAGAGTGCCGATGGAAAGTAAATTGAGAGGGTTATATTTAGCTTTCGATCTATGTATAGAATCAATGGGAGAGTGTACGATATCGTTTGATCGCCAAATTCATTTTTCTCGTGCATCGGGTATAGATGTAGTTCGAGAGAAAAAAAAAATAATGGAGGGTAAGAAGCGAGGCGGCACAAACATTTTCCCATTCGCCGGAAAATCGTGCCTGGTGATTTCGAGGGGAATCCTTGCTCTTTCACACGAGACGAAATCGATTTATCGCCACGTGCCCGAGCGCTGCTTCGTTTTTTTTTCTTCTCCCTGCACCGTTCTCGGTGCCACCCTCTCTTTCTTACCCGCTTACCCTCTTACTCTGTTTCGCTCTCTCTCTCTCTTTCTCTCTTCGCTGCCGTGCCAGTATTTCGGTGGACGGAGAGAAAGCAAAAAGGCGTCCAGATGTTTGTTCGGAAAATAATTTTCAACCGACCCCTGGCTTGCTCTCGCGACACTTTTCGATGTCTCTTTTTCTTTTGTAATCCCTTTCTTTTTTTTCTTCTTCTTCTTCTTCTTTCTTTCTCGTCCTTTTGGGTATATACGCCTGCCTCTTGGCGGCATGTGGCTTGTAATGCCTTTAATGTTTTTTGCTCACGATTCTCACCACGAGGCTTGCCAGTGGTGCTCGATTCATCGAGTCCCGATACCTCGGACTTTTCACGTATATAACGAGTATTTAGGGGTTGTTGCTTCGTTCTTTATTTTTTCTTATCGAAATGATGACATAGATATTTATTAAGATTTTCTATCCGCGGGGAAATTATCAATAAAAACTATAACTCTATTTTTTTGTTCTTCTCTTCTAAAATGCAAATTTTTCGCGAAAAGGATCAACGTCCCTCCAATTTTGGAAATTGCTCGACGAAGAACGACGCTACGAAACTCGAAAGTTTAATACCGACTAAAGAAACCGAGAGTGTAAAAGAGAGAAGACTTCTTGTGTAGAGTACGGAAGAAAATCTCTTAAAAGAATTCTGGCTCTCGTCCTCGCTGTGCTATCGGCGAAGAGGCTCCCGTCTGCCTGACTCGCGTTGACTCGTACTACTGCGGCGCTTGTTGCGCTAGCCGACGCAGCCACGAGAGGGCGTTTATATATACGAGCGTGATTCATGGACCGCGAGAAACGGAACGGTGGGACAGAGAGCGAACGAGAACGCGAGCCACAGTCATGGCTGGCTTACCTAGACACCCGCTTCGTTATTCTTGGATCATCTCGATGGGTTTTCGCCTCACAGTTGCGAACCAGATCGTTGACGCCATTCGGCGTATACGGGTCAGGGATCTTCGGACCACCTCCCGTTTGCTTGTTATTTATTATTTATAGTTGGCTTTGTCCACGGGCTAGTTACCGCTTTCGAGTTGGAAATTTCATCGAGACCACCAACCGTGAAAATTATCGATAATTCGTTATCGAGAAATGGACTCGATGGATCAATGCCAAAGTCGAAGAAGCGTTCGTTGATTGAGCGCGTGCACGAGCAATCGTCGGAGAGAAGAGCATGAAATTTACTTTGAAACGAATAAGACTCGTTTACGTCAAACAGAATCGATTTGGTAGATTTGTAAATTAGCCAATCATTAATTTAATAAATTTTTGATGAATTAAAAAACAAAATTTGTTCTTGTTTTTACCTTGCGCTATCTATGATATGGCGTACTAATATTTAATGCGACCTCTCACGTTTCTATGAATTCGAGGTTCATAAAAACGAATCAATTTTTTGCACCAATAATTCAATATTTCTCCGTAATTCTCGTCTGTTTACGAAGTATTCTCTTCGAGAAATCTATTAAAGTCTCTAACTTTGAATATGTACGGTATAACATAATTATAGAGTATGGGACATGTCGAATGAAATCGTGAATGATGTAAAGACTAGAGGCTCATCCACCGAGGAACATTCTAATTGTAATGTCATAATTATTTGATTAAGAAGATGGGGTAATAACGAGGATCGTTAATTACGATGAGAAGCCACTAATCCCGAGTCTGTCGACCCTGAAGCTGCAGAATTTTGGAGTTTGGTAGACGTATACGAGAGAAGAAGCAGTTACTAATTCATAAGTGAGACTACGTACGTAATAAATTTTCTTATCGATAATTTATTGTATTGAATAATTCTCTTCGTTGCCTATTTTTTTTTAATACTAACAATATTAATATTGAATAAAAATGAGTTCATTAGTACAAATTATACAATATTAACACAACTTGCACTTTCGCACGAGGAAAATTTGTATTCGCGTGAAAATTCCAACAATGAATTAAATATATTCAATGCCAGATCGTACAAAGACCTAGGGCACGTTCATTGAGATTTATGGTGAGCATTCGACGATTATATCCCTTCGAAGATTTCCGACTCGAAAGAGCCCCCCCGGTAAATAGATGCAATGACATTATGGTATACTGTGCGACACTTTGTCGCACGTTATCCACACCGAGCGTTCGTAACGATCGTGGTGGAGGTTTGTGTGTTACGCGTCTCGTTAAAGTATAATGCTCGGCATCCGTCGACTCGTCGTTGTCGCCACCGTGTACGATCACAATATAACAATATATTATATATATATATATATATATATATACCTATATACGAATCTTTATCGTCGTTCATCGTTCGTCACGAATTCCTCGTCTCTCTTGCGTCACAAGAAGCCATACGGTCTGTCCCGACGTAAACGGGGTTTATTAAAAATATTAAAAATATTAAAAATATCAATAATAACGTCATGGTGTACGCCAGACAACCGCAGAAAAAGTATAACGCGCCTATGGACGCGAGCAAAATGCGTTCGGTCTCATTTCCATGAATATGTAAATTGAATGTGTAAAATAGCGGATGCCCTCGGGATGGGGATTCGATGTATATACAAGCCCATCATGAACGAGTTACGAGTGAGGGTCTTCGGATCGAAACTTGCGGCGCCGAAAGAAAATTAAGCGATGCCTGATACATTAAAAATGTATATATACACACACTGGGCGTAATACGCAGATCGATCTTTCGCATCGAAGAATTTTTGTATTCAATTGTAATTAAATTAGAATAAGCAAATTATTTGTTTATTTTTATATTTATGTTTTATATTTATAGTTTATTGTTCGACAAGATAAAATAACAGCCATTTAGTTGCAATGGTAAAAATGTACAATTATCAAATTGAGATGAAAAATATATTTTTTTTAAATTTATAATATCGATAAAGAAAAATTTCTTTGAATTATTGCAGGTAGGAAGAACATAGGTCGAGATATTTTCAAGACCGTGCCATAAAATCCAGCATCCAGTGTGCGAGAGACTTTTGACACGCCCTGGTCAACGTCGGGAAATTATGTGACCGGAGAGCTGAGGCTTTAGGGACTATGGAATACGAGTAGTGCGAGCTTCGAGGGCTTCCGGCTATACAGTTAGGATTACATAAAAGCATTAACCGTGAAACTCGATGATCCCTCGATTATTACCGAACGTCTCTGTTGGATGACACCGGTTTTGACCTATGAGTATCCATATCGATCTTAATGATGTAGGGATAATACGCGAGGATCAAAAATGAAACAATGTTAAACCTCATTTATATCTTACGATTACGATAGTTAAAACAGCTGTAATGATAATAATACCAAAAATCCAACATGTTAGGGGGGAGAATAAAAGAGGACATATGTGAGTATTATAGGCAGATTGAGGAGGTGTGTAGGAGGAAATGTAGTGAGAACAAAGAAATTGATAATAAGGGGGAGTAGATTTAAGAATAGTTTATAGGACTTTGTAAAAAACTTCATGGAAGTTATGCAAATAAAACAAGTTACTACTACTACTAATACCAAAAATCGATAATAAAATAATCGTAACGAACCCTACCATTTATCTCCATATTCCAATCGATTAATTATCAACTGCGATTCAAACATTAATTTCTCAGTCAAGTTTTAATAAATAATTGTTCTATTGCGGTTATGATAAAACAAAACAAAAACACACAGAACGCTAATAACTTTACGAAAAAATTCGATTTTAATTCCGAGCTCGAAAGGACAATGCGACCGTTAATTACAAAAATAAACTATGAACTCTTATATATATCGTAATTATATCGTGGACGAATCGTGCAAAATTAATAATACATTCATAACATCAAATATTATATGACGGTCACGAGTTCTCCAGCATCACGTCGCGCACAGTCGACCACGTGACGAGCCTGTCCGTCGGTCCGTCCGTCTCTCACTTCCTCTCGCGCGAACCGTGAAATTTCACGATTTCGCGATAGCCGTATGAACCAAGCGATACGTGATACCAACGAATGTACGAACCGCCGACTATTCGCGAGGGTCGAATGTGTCGAATGAGAAATTTTCGACAATTGACGCGGGTTCGTTCGTACCGGTATACGCGAGATATCGCAGACTTCCGATTGAATTGGAGGGAAGCTTTGATACTAAATTACACGTTATACATTGTTATATAAAAGCGTTCCGATTTCACGCCCGGAAGTGTCGATTCGACGATATCGTTACCGATATGAACGTCCAATTTGCGTATTTTACGATCCGCCTAGTCCACGCAGCGTTGTATTTCGAAAGCGATCGACGCCTCTATAAAACGTTAACTACAATTAACCATCGTGCGTTATAGTTCGGCCCTAGAGGAACAAAATGATACGTCGAATAACGTAATGGAGCGAACCCAGGATTACATTTACGGTAGCTTCATTACTGTACTGAAATTAATTTATCTTCTATCATTGCGCGCGTGGCAATCGCTTTCTGTTTACGCGAATACAAAGTTTATTGCTCGACCAGGGAAGCGTCGAAGCGAAATTCAAAATCGTTCGAACGATCGAACAAAACGACAGTAAAATAAAAGCTCGTAAACTTGACTCGATAATTGAACATTTTTGTGAAATCGAAGTGAATTCACGAGAAGGTCAAATGGACATCGAGCTAGAACGTCCTCGATTCCAATCTGAATCTAATGAAGCTTGAGCATTCATGAATATGTATATGTGTGTGTCTGTCTGTGTTTGTGTATAGGGAGGAAGAGAGAGGCAGAGAGAGAAAGAGAGAGAGAGAGAGAGAGAGAGAGAGAGAGAGAGAGAGAGGAATTGTATTACGTTTGCCAGCGGTGATCAGTGACACGTTTCTCTGAAGGACCAGACTATCATGATTTGATTCAATCTAATTGGAAGTGTATTGTCTACCCTTAGAATCAAGCGATGGACCCCTATTTATCTGATCTATGTTCGGTACTTATGTATAGGTACACATGTATCTCCGCAATGGCTAAAATTTATACGAAATCATAATTATAATCAAACCATCCTCCAACAATCAATGTCAAATGTCAGGAGTGTCGAAAGGTCACCGATGACACAAAATTTAAAAAAAAACACCTTTTTTCATCAACGTTCGCGAAATATTTGATCTAATATCGAGTAATTATAATTAAAATTGTTTTTAGAGGCAATTTGATTGTCGATCAAAGAAAACAGAAAAAAAACAAATTAAATTTCTTTTCATATCGATCAATCTCGATTCGTATTAATAAAATATAGTGAATATCCCACCGCGCCGGGATAATTTCGTTTCACGGAAATTAATTTTTTCTCGTCGGCATGGTTCGCAAATTTCCAATAAATTCGTTTTGGAATACTGGCGAATATCGTACCAGCGGTCGAATCCAGGAGTGGTCGATACGAATCGTTGGGGCAAAAACAATTTGGAACAGCGAAATAACGAAATTGCGAAATGGATAAAAATCGTGCGATTATAAATTTTGATAAGATCAGATAAATTTTTCGTTATGGAGGAAACCTTTTAGCGACGAACAAACAATAACATCGTTATGTGGCGCGATAGTGAGCGAGTGCAATTTTAATCGGAGCTAGACTTTTATAGCTTCTTTTCCAATATATATATATATATATATATATATATACAATATATAATGATGACACACATTTCCCTGTGTAAATCCTTTATTGACGAGTTTATCTATCCATAAATCACTACTGATGACAACAAATCCTGCACTCTCCGACAACCTTAGCCCCTCTTTACCTCTTTGCCTACCGTTCATCCCCAAATCTCTCGATTCCATTTTTAGCCGTTAAATATTGATGCTATGAGAACGAAATAAAGGTAGAGACGATTGGCGTACGACATTTTTCAATTTGAAAATACAATCGTGTATATATAAAATATAAAAAATATAAAAATAAATATTATTTGTAAATATCATTGACAATAATTATTTATAATTATTTCAAGAATAACGACAAAAATGTTTTAATCCATGCGCTCTCTCGTATCGTTCATGGAAATAACGCGTATCCAGTTTCGAGCGGCTGATAGAAAGTGTGCGTTAATCGGACATCTCCGATTGACCATGACTCCGGATAGAAAAGTTGCCACGATGACGGACGAGTCTCGGTCCGATTCGATGCAACAGCGTTATTGATTCCTGAATTGTATTAACGTCGATAATGAAACGACGAGGTCAATTATTCTCATGGCTGAAATAATCACGCATTATAACATCTCTTGTTTCATTAAACGAGCCAACCTTCTACTGCGTACAAAATCATTGTCTTCGTAAGAAACAATCCTATCGTATAATTAGAATTCCGTTCATTTTTGTTTTATTGTATAATCAACATTTCGATTGAAATATTCGTAATGACTGAATTCACGACTCGTTCGAGATGTCTGTGTTTTTTTTTGCACGCTACAAAGTTTGGTGCAACACTTTTCCGTTCAAACGAAAAAAAATGGTACGAGAACTTTCAATGGCTACCAAATAACCTTCGTTTCCCCGAATCGTGTAATCTCTTCTCCGATGATTAACTTCAGTTATCGAGTTCCGCGAAATATGCGTTCATTCATTGATCCGCGCTCGTTAATACGAAATTCTATGCGCTATTTCATCCCACCCTTACCGTGAAACTAGATTCCGACATACCCGATAGAACATCGAAAAATCGTAGAACTACGTACATTGAATTTTAACAAAAAGAAGAAGAAACAAAAAGAAATAACGAAAAATAAAAGAAGTTTTTACAGTCTATATTTTCATATTTAATGAAACCCGTTTGTAGCTCCTAATCTACGTTTTATAATCCGCAAACGTATATAATGCATCACGAAACGTTAAGCCCCAAGAGCGAAGTAGACGCGACGTCCGGCCAATTGTTTACTGCCGCGAAGTTTTATCACGTGACAAACCTCTCTCTCTCTCTCTCTCTCTCTCTCTATCGCTCTCTCTCTCTCTCTCACTCTCTCTCTCCCCGGTAGATGTAAATCGTATTTTCACGTACTTAACGGAAGAAAAGTGATCGTAAAGCAGAATAACCTGCAACGGAGTACTGGCGGCGATAATTTATAACGTACATTCGTACATATATACGTATATACTTAAATCGTACATAAACGATATGCAAAGTACGCACCCACCATTTACAAGGACGATACCTTGAACCCCCTCCCTCCCTCCCTCCCTCCCTCCGGCCGTCCTGCCTCTCCCGCGAAGATGTTTATTTACTATTTCCACGCTTTGGAAACGTTATGCACATGCACTAAAATACACGTAAACTGTCGTATTACCGGTGTACATACATATGCGAATGAATATTCATACGCGATGTGTAGTTATAAATTACGACGGGACTTTCCCTGCCCGGACCTCACATACGCGTTGTGTATAGTCGTATTACTCGTCTCTCGTCCTCCACCCCCCCCCCCCCATCCTCACCCCCGCCTTCTCCACTGCTCCTTCTGGTGGGTGGAGAGACGATATGATCGTGCTAGTGGCGGACGGGGGAGGGGGTCGATAATCGAGCGCACAGAACCCCGCGGGCAAGACCCGCCGTTACGCTCAAGAGCAGAACGAAAACAGAGAGAGAGAGAGAGAGAGAGAGAGATAGAGGAGCCTGGAAACTGAACAACCGATAGAATAATGTTCTATATTAAACCCGATAACTCCGTGTAACTTTTGTAATTTCGTCTCTCTCTCTTGCATTTTTATTTATTTTTTTATTTTTTTTCTATTTCGTTCTCGCGAGATAAGCGGTGTGTTTCGGACGAATGATAGTCGTAAATTAATGACAGCGGGTCGTGCGATAAATAATATCGTGTGCAACGATAGGTGGGAAGAGTTATTCGATGGAGAATATAGAGGTGGGAATGAACGAATGAAAATAAATCGAGGAGTCAATTAATCAAACGGCGAGGAGACTTGGAATGTTATTCCTTTTGTTCAAATTAACACTTTTTTTTTTCTAAAACTCGTCGTAGGGACTTATGATTCGATGAATTACGAAGGAATTATTAACGAACGATCGATAAGAGATTTAAACGTATTATTGTTATAAATAAACAATAAAATAAACGTACGGGTTTTTCGTACGAGGAGAACGTATCGCGTATCACCGATTTATAGAAAATTTTCGTGAAAATCTGCGATTTCTCGTACGTGAAAAATTTCGAGAGCCCGCGAGACGATGAGTGCTGGGACGAGTAACAATTTTTCCACACGTCAAAAACGTTATACCGAGATAAGGGGTGAGAGAAAGAGAGAGAGGTCGGGATAAAGGGAGGGAGATTCGTGTCGCCCATTGAGAATCTGCTCACGCGAAGAGAGAGAGAGAGAGAGAGAGAGAGAGAGAGAGAGAGAGAGAGAGCGTACACCGCATTTTCTCGTGGTAAGAGCTTCTGTATAAACCTCAAGACCAGATGCCATCAGCATTTCGGCACTTTGAGAAAATCACACTCCTATACATAATACACATAACTTTATATATATATATATATATATATATATATATATATATATATATATATATATATATATATATATATATATATATATATATATATATATATATATGTATATTCGTGTGTATATTTGACAACACAGCGTACTAATATATGAGTAACGAGAGAAAAAGCCGCCACATTTCATCGCGATAAAATTGCTTCGCCGTGTTCCACAAGCGTCGAATTGGAATTCTTTTTTCTCAACCGCCCGAGAAGGAGTGTTTTATGTTGGCTGTACGAGAGGCACCTGCGAAAGAATCGCTGAAACAAAACTTATTTTACGGAACCGAGTTCCTACATGTATATGTAGGTATATATGTTATGTAACGGGGACCGAAGCACACGTTGTTTGGTAAATGTCGAGGGAAAAGTCAAGTAACATGTGCGCAAAAGCTTTTCAAAGGGTTTCTCGAGTAAGAGTTGAGGTGAGGTGAAAACTCTGCCACACGCCCGATGGAGAACTCACTTTTTTCTCGCAATGTCGCTCTCTTTTTCACCAATTTTTCTTCTTTTTTTTACCCTCGTCGAAAAATTTATACAACCCCTGAAGCCTTTGTTCTAACCTTCTTTCTCAAGGTTTAGTTTAACGGAGTGTTACCGTAGTTACTTCGAGACCGAGGCGAGTTATTATTAATATATTTATATCGTAACCATATTTTTAGTTACGGCGTAGAAATGTAGTTCGCGTGTTTATAAGTTGACGCGCGAAATCCAATTATGAAAAATGAAATAATAATGCTCGGTGTACGTTACAAGGAATTCACGATTAAAAAGGCACGTAACTTGGCTTTGCGAGAATTGCAAATGCGACGGCTAAATGAGGAACACGGTTAACGTACAACGTGAATTATATACGATCATACGTCTAGAAAAAATATAATGTCCTAAGAAAAAATATAATATAATAATCTATTTCAAAATTTATTCTTTTATTTCTCGTTTTCGTATTCGACGTTTGCCCCGCTCGTCAACATATCGCTTACGAGGACGAGCGGTCTGCCTCATCTTTATCATATTTTTCTACAAAATTGTATACTTTATAAATTCATATTTTGCACACACATACGCAAAATAAATTCTGCTATTTTCCCAAAACAGGAAAAACTTTTTCGTCCCGTAACATCGCGCGTTTCGAGCTTCTGCGAATTTTTCTCGTTTCACTAGAAAAAAAAAAGAAAAAAAAGCCCGAAAATAACGAATATTATTTATTTTTTTCATCTCATTCTGCGGACGTTAACGAGGTCGTTATTATGAAAAATCAAAATTAAGCGTGCTGGTTTTGGTCTGCCATGAGATAGAACGAAATACAGCTCGACCGAAAAATTGACAATGAAATAAAACAATGAAAAAGCTAAACATTCTATTTGTATAACTTTAATAAAAGCTCGTAAAAATCACGGTCTGAAAATTTTTGTACAGGTATGCGGGTGATTCGTGTTGCACGAATAAGCATGTTTCAAATTTTTTCCGGGGCTCCGTGCGGTCGCTGAGCATCGAATCAACCAAGTGGTTGCTTCTTGAGTTTGAAGCAAATTTCTTGCAAATTCCTCGCAAATATGCAAGAGAATATCAGTTTTTCCGAGAATGACTCGGAAAAACATCTCGAGGCTTCTCCTCTCAAACCCTCTCGCTCTTTCTTTCTCTCCGAACTTTTTTCCCCTCTATTACTTTTCAAGATCGTAAACTCTTCGCGAGCTTTTCGCGGCCTGTCTTTTCCTCCTTCCTGCGGCTGTCGTTCGTAAAATGAAGAGATAGAATTTGTTCTCTCGGAGTTTTCTCATATTCGCGAGTCACATTTGAATTATGTAAAAAACCACCCGTTGCCTCTACCGTTTCACTATGATAATTAATTTTTCCATGATGCCGGCTGCTTTGTTATTTTACTAATACTTAATATCGTTGCTCTATGGAACGATGCGTAAATTCGCTTATTGTAGAATGGAAAAAACTGGACGGGATGAGAAATGATTAAAATTCATAAAGGAACGAACAGAGAGTGTCGTTTTATTTTAACACGATACCTTTTCGCCGAAAAACGTTGCAACTGAGGGGAATGAGGCAGCGCTCGTGAAAAAATATAATTCCTTTGCGAATAAAATTGGCAGTTACATTTTCCCCCGCTGTATAAAAAAAGCGTGCATTTCCATAATTTTTTAGAAATGCAGAAACGAGAAAACTAACAAAGGGATTAATTAATAAAAAGTTTATCAGGCTATAATAATTTAATTTTCGCCGTTATCGATAATGAACGAAGTGGCAGGGTATAAATGTGAGAAGCCAGTTTATTGAATTTTTCATCCATGAAAATGCCGAGTCGACATATTTTTCTACCTATTATTCGAAGCTCGCTTATCGATGATATTCGTGAGGAAATATAATTTCGTGAAAGCTCTCGCCTTCGTATCATTTCGTTCGATCAAGCTCGACAAAGAACACCGGACTTGCCTTTATTCGCGGTAAACAAGCGATCGGAGATAAAATATTCCAAGGAGAAACGCGCGAATACAAATTAAATTTCCGATAACTCATTGTGCTCGCTGGAATCGCCACAATCTCGCCAATGATTCTACGAATATTATTCCCATTGCGAACAAACAAAAAAAAAACGAAAAAAAAGGTAAATTGCCCCTACGTGCAATCGATGAAGTATTCAAACGAGACTCTTGGGCTTACCTATAAATCGCAATTTATTGCGTCCAGAATTGAAAGGGTCGAAATAACTCGATAAAAAAAAAATTACCATTCATGCATGCGGACCGTAGGATCTTTCGGCCGAACTGAATGATTCAGATAGGAGGGATAAATCCACTTATGATAATTCGATCAGTCCAGACAGTTTCTTCATAAAAATACAAAATACGTAGATGGGAAGAGGGGAGGGACAAAAACTGACCTTTTATTTTGCGAAAGATGGTTTCGGCTGAAGGAAACGTTTCATATATACTTAAACAGTAAATCTACGAAAACGTAAAAAAAATACGTCGACGATAATTCGACTAGTCGAGATAATTCATATCGCATTCAAACAAAAATTAACTTTTCTTTCGATAATTAAAAGAAATTCTTAAAAATCGAATATATCGCGAGTTTCGAGTTAAAATTTGTTCAAATGCCTCGAAAAAAATAAATCTCAACCCTCACGATCTCGAATCAATTCGTAAATTACATTCTTGTAATTTCCACAACGAATGCTATTTATTTCCGTGGGAAATCCAGCACCCACACTCTAGAGAGGAAAAGTCGCGATCGGGCGGAACGAAATGGCTGTTGGTTTCCCGCGCGCGCGTGTGTGTGCGTGTGTGGTTGTCTCCGCGAAATGGTGGAGAACGAGGGAGAGATAGCGCGAGAGCGGAATGACAATCGAGCGTGGGTGAAGTGAACACGAGTAGATACGAGCTTGAAGAAAGAAAGCAAAGAAAGAATAAAAAAAGAAGAAGAACCAAAAAAAAAAAAAAAAAAAAAGCGTAAATTACCAACGTAATCGATAGAAAAGACGAAATATTTTGCTAGGATAGAACGTGTCGAGCGTCTAGCGAGCGACAGACCGCGAAACAACACGGCTCGTCCGTCTCTGTGTGGGTCGGTACGAAATGAGCACGAGGAAGGGAGTAAGAGCGTGTCTCTCGCATGTGTGTCGAAACGCAGAGAGCAACGCGCAGGCGGCGATCACTGCCAGGGTCATTTCCAACACCCTGAGTATCGGCCCCGCGACTCACCGACGAGATACCAAGGGAGACAGAGAAAGTCCTATATTTCGTCTCGTGTTCGGCTCCGCTCTCAGTGCTCCTCGCGCGCGAGAAGAGCGCTTTGAATTCCTCTCGCGGACCGCATCGCGTTTCTCACCGTTCGGCCACTTTGCGCCGCTACTACGTTCAGTGCCAGCTTTTACGACAAATATCCCGACGTTTTTTTTCTTCTTTATTTCAACACGAATTTAATGTTTTTTTTTTGTTATTGTGATGGTGACTCGATTTTTCAAGATTACGTGGTAATTAATCATTTTTTCAAAATGTCTCGTTTAACAAAATTGTCCGGCAGTGCAAAAAAATGATTGAATATTTTTTTATTGACGTATACGTATATATATATATATATATGTATATATGTGCGGGCGTGTTTATTTATGTAAATTAATGAAATTTGAGTGGTATTGGCCAGATGAGGTCGGTCGAACGAGGATACGAAATATATATATATATATATATTTGGTTTTTTGTCATTGAAGGAAATCCGGCTTTCTGCGCGAAAGTGTCGTTAATTAGCTACGTGATCCTTTTGTCGTTGTTTCGAAGAGTTCGAAAAGTTCATTGGAAGGCACTCGAGCACCGGACGTTTTAATCATGTCCCGTCCGCGCTCAAGTTTGATCGAATTTTCGGGTCTTCGCGCGCTCTTAATTCCCCACCCTCTCAAAATCGAAAATTCCACACGATCGAGGGAAGAGAGTGAAAGGAGAAGGAAAATTACATAAAGTTTGTTAACAAAAATAAAGTGCCTGCGGCGCATCCAGACTGTCAGTTCTCTTGCTTTTTTGTTATTCTTTTCACTCCTCTCCGTGATCGAACGATGCAAAATATGACAAAGAAAAGGAAATATTAAATATGAGTGGATATCGAGGATTCGACGTGCATGATTCATCATTTTTATGATCGAAAATTGGTGATAAAAAATTAACGCGAACGACGTTTCATTCGATCGAGGATAATTATTGTGCAAATATTCATAAAAGATTAATCTTCGAAATTTTTACGTTTCCATTTCATTTTGTTTAAATGAAAAAATATGAGAGAAGAAATGTAAATAGCGCTCGTTTTTTTATCGCCGGATTACGAAGGATTATATAGCGGCTTCGAAAAACGACGGTTCACCAGCCGCCGTACGGAAAATTCGAATGAATAAAATTTTTCCCTATGGGATTAAAATAAGGGATTATTGTTTTATATTCAACAAATATCCCGTTTCTCATCGACAGAGACGAGCGACAGCTTTTAGAGTAGCGCTACTGTTTCAAAACCTCGACGAGAACGGGAATTAGCACACGTCATAACGTCTCGTTAACGCGTATTAACCGAGAAATGTTCAAACTTGCCCGTATATTTCTAACTTTCGGCTTCGCTGTATGGAAAACAGTTTATGACATGTTGAATACGCGTGTCTACGCCACGTCATTATTTCGAAATACGAGAGATCGCGGTACGAGCAGTTAGTAAAACCGAGTATCGTTACGTATGGCTCATTAGCTTTTGCGATGCAAAAGCGAAGATTTTATTTGCATAGGCTCGAGCTAAATTCCAATAACGTTCTAACGAGAAATCCTATAGTTTGAGAATTTTCAGAAGATTGAAATATATCAATATTTACGATGACAAAACGATAAATCTGAATAAAAAGGTCGCAAATGTTTAAAAAAATTGATTTATCGAAACGCTTCTTCTCTCATTTTTAATTTATCTTATATTCGTATACGTTTTTTCGACGTTTCAATTTTTCACTCGAAAAGAGTCGTCGCCTTCGCTTTAATCTAGTAATAACTCTCGGCAACAATTTGACGCCAATCGCGGGGAATTAAAAGCTGTAAGGACCTTCTTCGTCTCGTGTCCTAATTACACAAAATTTCGAATCTCTCGGTTATACCGGTGGTTTCCCGACTCTCGAACCTCTGAAGCGTACAGACCGCACCCCGAAAACTCTCTCGAGTTGAAGTGATAAATCGCGCTTTTAGAACTAAGATAATAAAGTGCAAGACGTCGGAATTGATGTCGCGAACGATTGGTGAAGAGGGTACGGGTGACGTTGTAGGAGAGGAACAAGGGGAGGAGGAAAGGCTACCCTTTACTCGCGGAATCCTTTTAAACTCGTTAAAACCAACAAGGAGACTTCTTCGAATAATATTATTAAATACCCTGGGTGTAATTGAATTTGCGAGTACTTTAACTCCCAATAAGATCGAAAGAGAGAGAGAGAGAGAGAGAGAGCAATTACGAGATCACCGCGCGAAATGGTCGCGTTAATCGCGCCCGAATGAAACACTCCTCGTCGATCAACGACAACTTTTACGTCAACGTAACGAACAAATGAAAAAAAAGAAAGTACGTAGCTACGTAAAAGGAAACTTGGATCGTTAAATAGCGCCATCTTCCAGCGAACGGAAATAATTATACGAACGATCGATTGAAAAAAGTTCAATGAAATTGAATAAAAACGGTTAATCAAAGAATTATCGACAAAACGAAAAAGACGATGTAAATATTCAAATATGTACATCCCATCTTCATTAATAAATAAACGAAATATATAAAGAAAATCAAAAAATGTCATCGTCGAAAAAAAAAAACAAAAAAAAAATTGATTTACGACAAATCGATAATTCGTCGATCGAGTCGCGTGATATGGCGCCTATTTTTGCAAGATCGGCCTTGACTTCGCGACCGAGAACGATCCTGTCGTAGGGACCGGGCCGCTTTTTATCGTCAACGAGTTTCGGAACGCGTTGAGAAATAGAGAGGGCGGATACGGAAGACCCGACGAGTGAACGAGGAAAGGAAAGAAAGTAAGACTCGCTCGCGTCGAGAGAGAGAGAGAGAGAGAGAGGCAAAGAAGCTGTAACTACTATCTCGATACTCTACCCGTGGTACACTATCAGTAATCGTGAGAGAGCTTCTCTATCTGTACGCCTATCTCCGCTTTATCACTCTCCTGCAATCTCTACTGCTTCTTACAAACCCTCGACCCCCTTCCACCTCGCCCCTCTGCATAATCTCCCTCCAAGAACGATCGAAGGAACTAAAGTCGAGATGAAAAAAGATCCGGGGTAAAGGACCTCGAGATCGAGATGACGAAGACAAGAAACGTTTGTGCCCTCGCCATTCTCATACGTATTTAGAAATATATCCACGCTTATACACGTATACGCATATACGTATTGATTTATAATGAATATTTCTCCATTGGAAATCATTCATGGAAAACGATATTTTTCGCCAAATTTACTTGGTAATAATTTTTAACGAAATTTAAAAAAATTTTGACGAAATAATCGATGATCGAGAAGAAATCCGAGAGAAACGTGTAAACGATTGAACGATAGAAAGGACAAAGATCCTGTTAGTAAAAAATCGAATGAATTTACAATGTTTCGATAATATGAAAAATTGTCCGTCGCTAGAACGTGATGTAATTTATCATCGATTGAAAAATTCGTCGTTCGATCGCGAAATCGCGGTCGTAAAGTCAACAATAAAAAAAAAGGCAATCGTTCATTCCGCGAAATCATGAGGGATTCGGAAGGATCGGTTGGAATACGTGACAAAATACATAAAACAATAAATAAAAACGACCGTACGAGATTTTAGCTCGCGACCGAAAAGTCCTTTCGGGCTTATACGCGCGATCGTGCGTCGATTAGCCGGGCGCACGGCGAGTCGCGCACGAGCGACTCGCGCGGAGCGCATAGCGCGTGCGAGATATCGCGTCGTGAACGAAGTAGAGATATCCGAGAGTTGCCGGTACGACGGGCGTCAGTAGTAGCGAAAACGGAGGAGTCGCACGGTCGGACCGTACGACAAAGTTCAACCGTCGACGTCGCCCTCCCCCGCGTTTAAATCATGGATTACGAAAGGTTGGACATTTGTCGCGGTTCGCGATGAAGACCGGCCGATCGCAAAGATATCTCGCAATATTCGTCCACCCTGATACGCTCGGATAATTTTACGCGCGGGGGGTTACAGCGTAGGGCCTTTTATTTATTTATTTATTCATTCATACGAGATGCAAGACATTTTCGAAACGAGACGATGGTGGCGCCGGCGAGCTTGTCTCGCCACGATTCTCGTCGTCGTCATCGTCGTCGTCGTCGTCGGGTTTTGTGCGGGTCGAGGCGGCTTACGTACGACGTACGTGTGACACACATACGTATACGACGTATGTAATAGTGCGGTGGCTTTAGAACGACTTCGTCGTCTTTGCTGAGAATTCTTTTATCCGGGAGAAAAGATCCGGCTATTTTTATTCGAAAGAGACAAATACCGATGCGTTCGTACGAAAGTGTACGCGTATATACGACTAGGCTTTTATTCTCGTGTCGCGTGAGACACCGACAAACGATTTACCAAAACGACGACAGAAATTTGCTCATCGACCTACCGACAAACTCGAACCGGGCTGTGTGAGATGATTTTTTTTTTGTTTTTATTTCATTTTCTTTTTTTTAGAAAAATGAACGAGAGCGTCGAGTAACGAACGTGTGAAATCGAAAGAAATATTGATAAAGCCAATTGTGCGCGAGATGGATGCCGACGAAACTTTGGACGACCGAATGTTTTTTGTTGTTATCGACGAACTGTGATCTCGCGCGGAGGATAAATAGTGACTGATCGAAAGAGAGGATATTGTCGAGTGTCGAGTGTTATACGGATGACAGGATAAACGATAATAATCCAATCTGTGCTACACCGGTGAGTTTTATCGATCTATGGATCGAACCATTCTTTCGTGAACAACGAGTAACGTTGAATAACAATTAAATCCGTATGATCCGGATTAATTATTTACGACATCAAACATTGATAAACTTCCATCAAATTTTCTGGTCTATCAGGAAAAAAAAATGTTATTCTTCATTTAATCCAAGGAACGGAAATAGTATTGGCTAGAAGATAATTAATCAAAATAATGATCGTGTATCATAGGTCACTTGTAATAAAAGGATGACAAAATTTTATTCCCACTTAATTCAAATACGTGACTTCGATAAGAATAAACGCGAGTATATAAATATATAGATATATATATATATCTATACATCTATAAACTAGCTCAATATTCGATGCAAGAACGGACAGGAAATAATCATCATTCCGTCTTAAACAATTCTCCAATTATTCAATGAAATATGTGAAAGACAAGCTGGTGGATAGAATAAAATATTGCCTAGTCGTGACTCGAACGTCTATGCTGTGTATTGCAGTCGTAATATTATAGTTACCTCGCCGACGCGTGGTGGCTAATAATATGTAATTCGTATAATACGTTTCATACGATTCAAAGAGTAAATTATCGTGAATGAACGCTGAATCGATTAGCTCGCTTCTGGTGTAAATTATCACACTCGAACTATCAATAATTACCGAAAGCCCACGCGCTATTATAACTCGCTCTCATTGATTTTATAACTCTATGCCATTGTGTATATATATATATATATATACCCACACACACATACACACATATATATATATATATATGTGTGGGTGTATGTATGTGCGTATGGATGTGTGTGGGTGTGTGTGTAGTGGTAGGTGCGTATATAAGTATATATATATGAGAAGCCCGCGTTCTACGTACCCAAGTGAGGTGGGGGAACACTATTATAATGCAAATGAGGTTGACTCGCACGATAGCAGGAGGCAAGAGTCCGAGATGTAGCTCATCCACGACTCGTTACTTTTTCGTTTACGAGCATAATTTTCTTTTTATTCGCGAATAAAAAAGAATTTACTCGTACCAATGTTTATCGTTTATTTCACACGCGAGTTAAGTTGGAAAAGTTTTTCGCCCGAAACGATGAGAAAGAATCGCGAAATTATAAAATGAATGAATTAATGAATTTATTAAACAGATTTGTCGAGAGGAATTGTGTCGAATTATTTAACGAGGATTGGGTAAAAGGATGTTGTCGGAGATTGCGATGTATTTGTTTAATTGATTTAATTCAATTTCAGTTTTGTTGTTGCTCGCCTGTACATAAATCTTGATGAGTTTACTCTCCGGTTTTGGGTTTTCCTCTACTTGTTTTTCAGACGAGAAATTGGGAAATGTGTCGAACTTTTCAATTCGGTATAAATTAAATCGTGACATTTAGCCAAATTCACGGACGAATTGATTCACGATGGAACATTTAGCTCGAGACCGGCCGGTCGCATGCAAATACGTGTGTTTTACGGTTGTGCACGAACGGACCTCTCGTACCGAGCCCCATGAACTGTTCTGCTCGATCACGCGTATATATAAATTATTAACGCGTCGATATGTTGCTTTATAGGTGTAATCTCGCTCGGGCGTATAATTTTGACGAGCTACGAGCTGCGTTGTTGAAACTCGTAAACTAACTCGCGATGTACCGGCAGCTCGGCGTTATACGATCGATGATCTCGAGCCAGAAATAAAAAGCATAAAAATCCAAATAAAACGATAATTTAAAAAAGATTGAAGATAATAATGAAAATTGAAAACAAATAAATGATATTTCGTCTTGGGTGTCGATCAATTATTTTATCGGTTGAAACTCGTAAACTAACTCGCCAAGTACCAGCAGCTCGGCGTTATACGATCGATGATCTCGAGCCAGAAATAAAAAGCATAAAAATCCAAATAAAACGATAATTTAAAAAAGATTGAAGATAATAATGAAAATTGAAAACAAATAAATGATATTTCGTCTTGGATGTCGATCAATTATTTTATCGGTTGAAACTCGTAAACTAACTCGCCAAGTACCAGCAGCTCGGCGTTATGCGATCAATGATCTCGAGCCAGAAATAAAAAGCATAAAAATCTAAATAAAATTATAATTTAAAGAAGATTGAAGATAATAATGAAAATTGAAAACAAATAAATGATATTTCGTCTTGGATGTCGATCAATTATTTTATCGGTTGAAACTCGTAAACTAACTCGCCAAGTACCAGCAGCTTGGCGTTATGCGATCAATGATCTCGAGCCAGAAATAAAAAGCATAAAAATCCAAATAAAACGATAATTTAAAAAATATTGAAGATAATAATGAAAATTGAAAACAAATAAATGATATTTCGTCTTGGGTGTCGATCAATTATTTTATCGATTGAAACTCGTAAACTAACTCGCCAAGTACCAGCTGCTCGGCGTTATGCGATCAATGATCTCGAGCCAGAAATAAAAAGTATAAAAATCCAAATAAAACGATAATTTAAAACAATAAAAAAAAAAAAAAAAATTAAACTTCACTTTCGGTGTCGAGAAATTATTTTTTAAACGTCAACTTTAACAAAAAATTATAATAATTCCTATATTTTGCTGGTTAAAAATTTTCATCCTTACCGAACGAATGATACGAAAATAGTTCGTAATTCTTGGTACACGCGTTGGCTTTTAGGGAAATTTAAACTCGCGACGCGCTTCCTCTTCCGCGGTCTGTCGCGTCATTCAACGACGAGCCACGCGTACTTTTCTTTTTTATGCCCGAAGGTGAGAAATAAAGAGGCCACCACGCCCGAGTGTCGAGCGAATGAAAAGAGAAGATGGGCCAGCGCCGTGAGCTCGTCATGGGAAATCCGCGGTTTCGCGCCTGTGGATTTATGCGGTTACTTTATATCCGGAATGTGTGCGTGTAGAGCCAACCGAGAGATGGAAGGCAAAGACGAATTGCACGGTTTTTCTGGCGATGCGAGCAAGGGAGCAAAGACTTTTCAAAAAGCTTTCAGAAATATTTTATCGCCGAAACGGGGTCGTTGCTCGGTGGCCTTACAAATTCTTCAACAGAGAATGACTATTTTTAATCGGTAAAACATCCGAGAAAACCAGCCACTCGACACGATCTACCAGGGTTAAAAAAACTAAAATACAATTTTTGAATCGACGTGTACGTGGCACGTGTCATTGTCCTCGATAAAATCGACGACCAACTTGAAACTTGAAACTTGTAAATTATATTACAACGTCGATAAAATGATATTTTTATTATTAAATAATTCTAATCTCGTAGATTTTTCGCGAATATATTTCGATATGAAAATTTCGATTTTCGTGCGAACGAAAAAAAATAAATACGTTATATTATAAATTGTTTCCAATTTCAAATAAACGACACGTGTCGTTCGTTTTTATGGAATGGAAGAAAAGTGGGATTTCGAGTAGTTTCAGATCCCGGTGCGCGTTACAGGAAAGAATGAATAAGATTTAAACTTGCCAGGCGCGTTTGACGAGTGACAGGAAAAAATTGTTTTCAATCGATCATCTCACCGCCCTTCCTACGACATAATTTTTCTTCTCGATTCACTCGAAGGCCGGGGCAAGTGTCAAACTGGTATAATGAGTTTCAATTCAACGCTTTCTACGTTCTATCGTGGGGCTAACCGCCTTTGGTCGTATACAAGTGCAATTACTTTCACGAATAAGTTGTACGCCGACGTCGCGGTCGTAGAAGTTCGTAACCACGCGCGCGCGTGGCGAGACTCTCTCGTGGTAATAGCGAGTCTCGTACCTCGCGAGACAATCGTAGATGAAAGATAGTTTCCCGAGACATACCCTCGGTTTTAATAAATTCGTGAATCCTGCTAAGAGGAAAGTTTTGAGTGCCCTGAGAAAAGGCGAGATAGAGAGAGAGGGAGAGAGAGAGAGTGACGAGACGAAGCACTCGTGAGAACTGTCGTCGGAGCATTCGCTAATCATAATTTTATTCTTATCTCGGGCAAAGCTCCGCTCGGATTCCTCGGAAATAAGCAAGGGGGCGTTATATTATTCCTGGATCTTAATTCTCTCATTCATCACATTCGCGTCGAGCGACAGAGACAACGGACAATAATAATAATAAGAAAAAAACCGTCAACGTCTCGTCGCAACTACGTGAAATTCGAAATATGCAGACTCCAAGGAATTCGAAATTCTCCGAAAATAACTTACCTCGGCAAAATACAAACCCTAAAAACGTGTCTCGCGTTTGCGACGAATGATCAAATTCCATAAGTCTTCGAATAAATACCCGTGTCGCGTAAATTATTTCATCGAACGTAAATTTGCATCGTGACATATATTAATTAAAACGCTTAAAATTTATAAAACCATCGCGCGTAATCAATAAATTCCTCTCTTATCCGATTCGAAAAACGAGCGTTATCGAAATCTTTCAAATTCCCATTCGAGAACCGCGTAATATCCGTAAAAACGTGCGAAAGAGGTTACTTCTAGGCTTTTGAAGCTCCCGCTCCAATTTCATCGGGCGTTGATACATTACGATGTCAAAATTGTATCCCGACTAATATATTCACATTTACAAACATCGATTATACCGATATCGATGTTTCTTCGGGCATTATTATTGTCGTTACGACCATTATCATTACGAAACGAGCGAGTATGCGAAGTGATACGAATGTGGGCCAAGCCACTTTGAATGCATCACTCATAGTTCCCGGCGTTTGTCTCGCGCGTTTCCAAATTGCCTTGTACGCGCATGCGCGTATGGGACGATGACTCGCATTAACCGTTCGACCGATCCAATATCGTCGAACAAAGAAAACTTTTTTCACCGAATCGCCGTCCCGCCCTACCCCCTCGCCGCGTTCCACTCGGAATCTCTCGCGACCCTTTCCCACATTTTCCCGTTCGTCACGCGGCCCGGATAACGTCCGTTTCTCGAATTCAACCGGACGTTCGAAAAACAACGTACGATATCCCACTTTACCCAGCTTTTGGTCGATCCAAAGCCGGACGAACGAAACAAGCAGCGGTGCTATTTTATCAAGCACGTATTGACCTATCGTACACATTACACCTCTATAAAGTAAGCACGTCGGGGTGATAGAACCGGTAAAGCTGGGCATCGGAGCGAACGTTCCGAGGGTCGACGCTTGCCAAATAAGTTTTCGAAATAGCTTCATCACCGCCGTTAAGGTCCTCTGTCTCTCTCTCTCTCTCTCTCTCCCTCTCGCTCGCTCTCTCTACTTCGAGCACAAATGCGTTTCCTTTCTTTTTCTCTTCCTATGTTGCTCTTGCTTGAGAATCGTTGATTTCGTACGATCCGAGTACGAAGTTTTCTTTTTTTCTCTCTCTCTCTCTCTTACGATATTGCTCTCGCTCGTGTATCGTTGGTTTCGTACGATCTAACGATCGCTGTAGGTACTAATGACGAGGCGTAGAATAGCTTGATATCTGTACAAGGTCTTGAGAACGAGAATACGTCTATTGGCGCAATTTTCATGGTAGAACGAGACGCGATGGGTTACTATCGTTATTTATAAATTGTACATATAGTACATATATGCGTATGATATGAGTGTATGTTATAAATATATGGATGTGTATATAGCGATAAAGCGCCCTTCTCGAATTTCTGGAATCTATACGATGGAAATGTGCAGTGGAAACGCGAGCAATATTATAGTTCGTTCCACATGCGCTTCGGCCGCAGTAGTAACGGTACGGTAATGGTCGGACCCCACCCACCCCGTCTGTTATCGCGAGCATTTCTTGCTCGTTCTTTTTCCCCTTTTTTTCTGTTTCCACGCTCTCGCTCGTTTCCAGTTTCCGGCTATGTTGGCTCGTATGGAGGAGCACTGAAACGGAGAGAGCGAGAGAAAGGAATAGAGAGAGAGAGAGAGAGAGAGAGAGATTGTACGAAGAAAAATCGGTCCAGCCTCTGGCGAGTATATGGACGCGAGCAATTTAAACGGGACTTTTTTTTTTCTTTGCCCCGCACATTCGACTCGTAAAGTAAAACCGGTTTACATCCGCGAGCTTCTCTCTCTCTCTCTCTCTCTCTCTCTCTCGCTCTCTCTCGCTCTCGATATGAGCTCTTTTCTTTTTTTTCCATCGTATTGTTCCCGCTAACATCGCACGACCGTTACTGCATTTAGCGCTGATGCTGCGTGCGACATATACGTACGATGGTAGGACGCAATTTTTGTATGCGTCGCTCGTGCAACGAACGGCGTAGCAATGAAACCACGAATGGGCATAATAGAGAAATCATCGACCCATGAATGGAAAGAACACGATATTCACGATTCATTGACGATTGTTCCTTCGTGATAAAGGAGAGCGTCCAAATGGTCGAATGGTGCGTGATAGTAAACTTTAAAAATCTTTTTAATGAACTTTTTAATGAATTCATAATTTTTATATTGGTAGAATATTATTTATAACCGTCACGTGAGAATATTATTTTCATTCGTTGGCTGAACTCGAGACGTGCTTTTTGTTGAACAAATTTTTTAACGAAGCTCAGTTACGAGTGTTGATATTTCGTTTATATTGGAGAAGAAGGAGTTTTTATGAAAATTCGATATTACGTCATTTTCAAGTAGACAGGTTTCCTCTATTTACGTAAAATGGTTTAAAACTTCGTATTTGAGAGTGAAAAGAACTGTTCGACAGCTTCTTATGCTTTCTTTTCCGCGTTTTATCACTCGCCATTTCATTCCTTATCCATCCGGCGCATGACATAAAAATCGATCACGTAGACTCGTGGGAGCTGCAACTCCTGCACGAGACGTACAAAATCATCCCTCGATCCCTCATCCCTCGTTCTTCTTTCACCATCTAGATCACTTGCATTGTAGATGACAAGTCTATATACAGTGCGTCTTTATAAAAGTGTTTTACCTTACGTAAAAAACTTCGAAGCAGACGCGAGAATCGTTTGAACGAAAAAAAAAAAAAAAAAAACACGATTCGAGATAACAAACTATGCGAATTCGCCCTTGTGGACGTAACGGAAAATCCAACGTTTTTTCCTAAAAGTAATGATAAACGATTGATGCAAAAAAAATATAAATATTCTCGATAATTACAATCTTTATTAAAGAAAAAAAAAACAACAACAAAAATACTTTAATTGCGAGAATCATACTTTGCCTATAATTCAGAGGAAACTTTGTTTTCAAGCCCCTTTCGTCGAGTTCCAGACAATCTCGAAACATTTTCATGGTGGAATCACACAACGATCATAAATAACCACAAAAAACTCAATTTAAGAAAATGAAGACCTTGGCAAGTTCAACGATTCGTTGTTTCTCGCCCCTTTCTCACCATCGCATTAATATAAAAATACAACGTCTGAGCGATAACTCGCGACGATACGGAGATTGTACGGGCATTGCGTGACTTAGACTCGTAACAATGAAAATTAACGAATTCCCAGCGCGTGAAAGAGGCAGCCCAGATTTGTTTCTTGGTTCTTTCTTCTTACCCCGATGTTGTTTTTAAGAACAGCTCCGTATTTAAAAATTAATTCAATTGTTAAATTCGTAAAGAGTCCCGTTTAATTCGTATCGAAAATTGCAAAGCCAGTTTCGTTGCACAGTCGTTAATCCTACGTTCGCTAAAGCGAGCAAAACGAATATTGGCAGTTCTCCTTGAAACAAAGTTCAAATGCCAAACTGTGGAGACCATCCCATCGAAATAGTTACGCGTCGTATACTTCGAAACTGTACTCAAACACGAAGTTCCACCATTAGCGTATATACGTACTACCCCTCGACTCTTGCATGCACCGTGTACACATCAGGGCTTACCTTTGTAGTTTTGATCATTCCTCGGCTTCTGAGCTTACCATCGAAATGTCGTCAAAGCAAGGTGTGCAATAAACCCTCGTCGGAACTCGTGACAAATGGAAGGAAATTAGGGTGAATAACAAAACAAAAACAAAAACCACAACAAAACGGGATAAAAATGCGACGTCTTTTTCTTCGGTTTTTCCCCTCGACCGTAAAAAAATCGAGTCTAACGTGTACAATATCGATTGTGAAAGAAAAAAAAAGTATCGTATCAGCATAAATCGAAAGAACGTGTACACGCACACGGATTCGTGATATCGTACCCCCAGCCACCATTTGTGGCCGTTGTATAGGGACGTCGATCGATCCTATCCCGAAGTTCACCTTCGAAGGGATGTTTCGTAGATAATGGCAGGAAGAAAAATGAAAATGACAGTTGGGTGACGAGAGTTTTTCTTGTGAGACGCGAGAATACTCGGTATGAAAATAGAAGGAACTTGGAGGATGAGGACGGAATACGACGTTGGCAACGGGGTACGAGGGATAAGGGTCGAAGTAGAAAAAACCGGTGTATAGTCAGACAAGGCGCGATAGAGAATCGCATAGAAAAATTTAATGGAAGTCTTTTTTCGTTTGTTCTCGATTATTGTTCGTTCGGTTTCATCGATATCGCTAAATGGGATATGCATAGCTGGGAAAAGGAACGAGACGATGAAATATTTTTTCTCTTCTTTGTTTTTATAAAAAATATGCCAATTTCTGAGAATAATAATTTTTATCTTTATAATTCCGCGTATATTCTTTATTACCCTAGTCAGTTCTGTGAAAAGGAGATTCGCTGGCTTATCAGAGAATTCCATTTTTTTTTTCAAAGGTAATAATAAATTCCAGTTTTTATTTTAAAAAATGTGATCTGCGAATGCACGTCAATCGGATGACGGATATCCATTTTCGAATTGGTAAAGGGTCGAGCGATTCTTCGAAATATTCGTATTAACTTTTCATCTCGATTTCATGAGCGAGCCCGAAGCGACTTGAAAACAAAACCAGGAAAGCAAAACGTACTTATAGCCGTGTTCGCTGTGGCGAGTAACGCGATCGTTTCCACGCGAAATCTTCTCTTTCCTCTTTCTCATCGTGACTTTAAGCCCAGACGCTGTAAAAGGCGGCGCTCTTAATAAATCGCACATCATTGTGAGAGGACACGCGACCGAGAGAATAAAAAGAGGTATCGGTAAAAATTGTTTTAAAATACTGTATAAAAAAGAGAAAATAACGAGACAAAATCGAGTGCAAAAGCGTAAATATTTTTTACTCACTTTACGAAATCTTTTTTTCCCGATAAAATAGATAAAATAACAGCCGAAGACGAAACATTTATAAAATAAAAGGTGATAAAAAACACACACACAAAACAAATTGGCTCGCCTCAAGGCACGTTTGTTACTTTTTTTTGCGAGGTTGCCTCGTTCTCATTGCTCTCTGCCTTTTGTCTCGGAAACCTGATTAATGCGAAAATTCGCGGTGTACCGGCGAAGAATCGTGTCATAAAACGTATAGAGCGAGAAGGGTAGTGGAAAGAAAGAAATATAGTTAAACGCGAGGTGAGCAAACGGGGTATGGGGTTAGAAAAAAATAGGGTTTGCGAGAGATTGAAAAATGCGCGCACTCGTCTATATTTTCGAACCAATTAGTGGTCGCGTTCTTTAGATTTCTCTCGTCATTCCCAACGCTATACCGCTTGTACCGTATATACTATGGCGGCTATTAAACTGTCCAATTAGCACCAGGGATTAATCAAACGTACGAGAAAAATGAAGAAATCAATCAAGATGTTTTTTCTCACAAAAATCTTGATTGATCGAAACGTGAAAGTGGAGAAATAACGCCTAGCCGGATAACTTAAAGATTTGTGTTTTCGTAAGAACAAGTCATTTAAAAAAAATTAACACCATCGATAAACATTAATAGAAAAATAAATCGAGGATTTTATACGGGACGAGATTTTTGCGGTGAGCATTTTGAGGAAAACAAGCCTACGGATTCCGAGCTCGAAATGCGATCACCTGCTAAATGTTTGACACTCAATAATTCTCCATTTCCCATAAATATGCCTCGCTATTTTGCTTTCTTATTCTCCGGTTAGTATTTCTCGTTACGAATGTTTAAAAAAAGAAAGACGCGGGAACGTAATAATGCGGCTTATTCTTGTCAGTTTGATCTCCGTCTCGCTCCCTCCACGGGTCTTTTGCGATTTTCGAATGTCTGTCGGTAACATCTGATCTAATATTAGAACTCTCGGCCTAACACGCATCCAAGACGTCGCGAAGAGTCTACACGGTCGTAGCAGGTACGAAGACCTTGATGTTTAGAAAGAGAGAGATAGAAAGAGTGTGAGAAAAATGGATGAAGTAATAGGACCAACAAACTCAGGCTTTTTAAAATCTCGAAAAAAAAAACAATCAGCTAAACTTATAATTCACCCAATAATCATTTCAATCAAATTGCTAATTAATTATTTAAACCCCGAAATATAAATATTCATCAAAAATTAAAATGGTACAAAAATAATTACAAAATATTTGATAAACTAATCATTTTTTTCTGTTTAACCGTGACATTTTTAATCATATCGCGTTTTACGAAACGAAAGAACGATTATCTCGATACTCGATCGAAACGAAAGATATCGCGAATAAAACTTTTATTCGGGGCTGTGAGCGAGAACCCATCTTCGAAAAGGAACGTATCGTTTAAAAAAACGTGCCTCAGCGAGAGGAGACCCGCGTATCTTCCTCGAGGCGCCAGAGATAACCGGTTCATTATTAAAGGGATATCAGGACATAAAAGGCAGTGATCCGAGGACCGGGGGGTCGTAGGAAGTGCCCAATATCGTCGGCATTTGCGACGATGCACGTTCGGCACTTATTATTTACGACGCGAAATCACCACTTCGTATCGGCAAGGCCGTTTCGAAAATCGAGGGAAGTCGCGCGACGACGAAACCGAGGACTGACGCGTTACACTCGTACGAGACCGCCGTAATTCTCGAGATTTTTACGATCTCGACACAGCGAGTCGAAAAAAATCACAACGTCGCGTGTTCCAGACGCTTTCGAAATCGCAGCCGACGAGCAAACTGTCCACACAAAAAAACGATATAAAGCTGTAGTTGTTTTTTCAAAGCCTATAAAAATGAAACGCGTGTTGCTCGAGGGGGTTAAACAAAATATGGCGAAAGAAAATGTACGTTTCGTTCAAATGTAACGACGAAATTCAACAAAGAAATGACAGAAATTATGGAGGAATTTCTGAGCGCTTATTCATTACACTTTATTCATGATTCGAGAAAGAGGTGGGGAGGGGTGGGGCTCGAACGATGGGCACACACGCCCGTTGTAGAATGAGCGAATGACGACAACGCGGATGACGACGAAGACGGCGACGAAAGGACCGAAATAATCTTTCTGCCGCATCGCGACTTTTTGGCACAGAAGTCCAACAGCAGAACAGAACAGTGCGAATAGACTTAAGGCTGTATCGAAAAGCAGCTAGTTAACTCCCGCGAAATCAATTCCTCGCTCTCTGAAATATATTTTTTAAATTAATCATTTCGAAAGATTCGAAACTTTTAAAAGAAAGAAAAAAAGAAGTTTAATTACTTCGGTGAAAATATTTTTTTAGAAGCAAGATCGTTATTTATTTTTGCCGTTACGTTGATTTTTTTGCGATACCTCTGCCCTTTCGAACGCCACGAGAATTTCAGAAGTCATGAAGTTCGCACTTCGTGATAATAATCAGTGTGGAATTATGGGAATTCTGGAAGGACCGTAGTTTGCTACGTATACTCCAAAATTTATCGCTCGTACATAATAATTTAGTTTCAAGCCCGAGAGCGAAATAGATCGGGGGATATGTATAACGCTTATGCGTTAGTAGATATCGCAAATTGACGAGGGTACTCTGTGTTCCCCTTTAAGTATCGCGCCGCGCTTAATCAGGGATGATTTCCAATTAACTAGGACCCTTGCTAAGGGCTTTTACGTCGGTGCGAATTGTTTGGAACGTTTCATAAAGTATAAATACACATATTGGCTAATCTAAATGAACATCGCACAAATTATTATTATTTCGCTTATAACGAGGTCTTGGAAAATCTCATTTCGCGGTGAGGCCTTCGACTCGAATCGTAACACGATGGGTCGCAGCACGTTTTATAATAGTATCTAGTATATTCTAAGCATATATCGCGGACGTTCCACTTGACTTGAGAAGCGCAGAGAGAGAGAGAGAGAGAGAGAGGGAGGGAGAGAGAACGATGGATTATTTATAAAGAGCGAAGTTACTCATTGGTAAAAATATAACGGGCGAAACTCTCGTACAATACTATCGCGGTTTCTCAGTTGATCTCACAATCAGTGCGTTGAACGTAGCTGTACACGTATATGTACGAATAGCCTAAGATCGCTACTTGTCTGACTCAACGCTTACCCTGACCACTCTCAAACTGCTCGATACTAAAGCCGAACAGTAAGGAAGAATTCTGATATTAGAACTTGGTTAAAAAGATATGCACATCGTATCGCCAGTTGAGAAGAGAAAATCCTGTACTTGGGTTGAAATTAATTGAAACAATTTTCATAATAATTACAGTTAACAGTAAACATTTTCACAACGAAATTTCGTTCTCGTTTTGTTCCAACTCGTCGATCGAATTAAAAACGTGATATTCTTGTTGTACGAGATATTTCCGATTTCGCAAAACCCCTATAAAGTCTTCTCGCACGAAAAAGACCCCCTGATCTATCCTAAGCCCGGAAAGTTAATCACGAATTTGGCCAATCAAGACTTTAATGTAATTTTGTTCCATTGCTCGGAAACTCTATGTTGATAGTGAATTCGAATGATTTAATAATCAGTATTCCAAAACGATCTGGAAATGACTTTGAGAAATACACGGACCATATATTTATTCATATGTGAAGCGAATTTAATCTGCGTTACGCTCGGCAACGCATCGTTAACTTTTTCTATTCCACCCACACGTGCACGGAATTCTGCCTCTCTGTGCTTCTTACGTCTTTTCCATCCATGTCTCCTTTCCGTTTTCTTGTCTCACGGAGCGTTTCATTAAGCTACTAATCATGCGATATTACCGTTCCGACGTTTGCCTCGATTATCATTAAAGCTCACGCGACACTTATCTATATAGAACCTAAGTCCATCGATTCATTCTCCATTTTCTGATGCTGCATAGTTTTCATCGTTCCTCGCTTAAACGCAGCACGCGCACCTTATTATACCGTCGGAGTTTGCTCTTAATTAAATTTTCCAAAGCATCCTTCATCCTAGAAATGATATGATCTTTTAAAAGTCTGCTTCCTCACTTCTAATTTCCTTTCCTATTAAATTTTATCCGATTTCGTATAATTATTACGTCTACCTGTCGCTCGAAGGAGACTTCCCAATTACCATAAATTGCAATGCGATTAAGAAGAAACGTAGAATTCCCGTAAGAATTGAGAATCAAATTTATAATCTATCGAGTGAAAATCTACAATTAGTCTAGAAATTTGTATTAATTATTAATTACCATAATTTTTCCATCGCTATCGAGACGGACGATCCAATTAATCCAATTAATTAAATAATTGAAAATCTGATAATCCGTGACAAAACGGATCGAAGCTGATTGAACCTAAGGATATATTCGTTGTCTTTAAACGTCCATTCCAACCCTTACGATTTTCCTTCATTCCATGTTTCGAATCGAAACAACATGTTTCCGATAAGACGAATAAATCGTCACCTCGTGGCTCCCCGTGGGTGAACGAATACACACACACACACACAGACACACAATACCAAAATAATAAATGTAAAGGGTGGAACTATGTATCTCTGTCGCCCGGAGCAAATATATGTAACACTGCAAAGTGCGTCACACTCAAATTGCTCGTAGAGTAAGAAGGAGAAGGCGTCACGGGAACTCGTATAGTCATACACGTAGCGTGGTAGTTCTGGAAGTCGGGAGGAATGGGAAATCGCGCTGACGTCATACAGTTGTAAATCAGTGAGAAAAGCGTGTGCGGCAAAGAGAGAGAGAGATTGAAAGAGAGAGAGAGAGAGAGAGAGAGAGAGAGCGAGAGAGAGAGAGAGCGAGAGAGAGAGAGAGAGAGAGAGAGAGAGAGAGAGAGAGAGAGAGAGAGAGAGAGAGAGAGAGAGAGAAAGCAGCCGGCGCCTCCCTGGGGTAGTACGAAAGATCGCCCACGCTCTCTCTCTCTCTCTATCTCTCTTTTTTTCTCACCACGTTATTATATACGTTCCTCCATAACTCGCTATTCTCTATACGACTCTTACTTTTTATCACTTATTTTTTTGTATCCAATTTTCCCACACATTCGCCCTTAACCGCATGTCACGCTGCACCTACACCCTCTTGTTCGTTCCGTCTCTGTTTCCTCCACCCGGTGATACCAATAATCTTTTCGACATAGCGACTCTTTTCACTCTTTCGCACGACTCTTTTCACAACCTCCGGGCATTTACACATCGTTTTTATAATTTTTTTAAGAATTCGCCATTGCGGGACGTTGGAACAATTATTCATCGTCTTTATACGAGATGAATAATTGAATGCGACAATGGGGGATCCAGCAGAGGGAAATATCGTTGATAATTTGTTCTTGTGGAAGATTTTTGTTTCGTATTTCTCTTTGTGTCGTTTGCTCGACGACGGCGCGAATTTAACTTTTCATCTTATTCCCCGAGCGAAATTTGATATACGTTTAGTGTTTAAGATGTGGGTGGCTCTTGAATAAAAGGTCCTCGCCGACGAAACGGTGCTATTTTACTGTGAAAACTTTTCAAGGTCGCGGAGGGTTAAGCCGAGTTTCGAACGCCGATTGACCCGGATAACTTTAATTAAAGCGCAAAAAAATTCTTTCTGTATTAAAGAAGAAAAAAAAATCTTTCATATCCGCTCCCGGCAAACGTTCGGAAACTCCGAGGTAGAGCACAGATGTTTCGCGTTCGCAACCTCAAAGATCTCTCAGCAAATTCTTCTTGCTCGAGGGCTGGCATTAAGTGTACAGAAAAAAAAGTTTCTAAAAAACTTGTAATAACCACTCTGTAGTTTTTTGATTCGATATTTCTCAAAAGCTTAAAAATATCATCAAATTGACGAAATGCTTGTTTATAAGCACAAAGGAACGTTCACCTTGTACTTCATAAATTGTAATGTTAGAGCAAACGAGTAATTACAAATTACTATAAGAAGGAAGCGAGGCATATCTATAAAGTTTCGTTTTAATATTGACCACTGTGTAGTTTTTTGATTCGATATTTCTCGAAAGCTTAAAAATATCAAATTGACGAAATGCTTGTTTATAAATACAAAGGAACGTTCACTTTGTACTTCATAAATTGCAATGTTAGAGCAACCGAATAATTACAAATTACTATAAAAAGGAAGCGAGGCATATCTATAAAATTTCGTTTTAATATCGACTTTTGAGCCAGGCACGATATTGCAAAATCTCCACATACGTCGTTTTAAATTCTATATATATTTACCTATATATCGATGCCCAACTTTAGTTTTTGCAACTTCATCAAAACGATCGAGTCACAGATACGCTCTTGTCAAAATTCAACTGAGACTCGATGACGAATCTACGACCCTGTTTCCCGAACGAGATATCCCTTTTCTTTCATATCGCGCCATACCGCGGTGATTGATGTTACGACTCTAGTTACAGGTATCGATTCGTGTCAACTATCGGTGATATATTCAGAATTGCTAGAATATGCGTTTTGTACAAAATCTATAATTTATGAACACGTGATTTAAACAAAGCAATACGTTAGCCCAATTATGAATATACGCAAATGCATACGGTTAATTAAGTTCATCTAAATCGATCATATATTCTGATAATTATTGAAATTTAACGAAAAAGCGGTCAAATAGTTTAAAAAAGTTTAAAAAAAAGATATGTCGAATCGATTTATCAGAATAATATCCGGTACATTAACTCCAATTGATATTTTTACATTAATCTCAAATGGAGATGTTCACACAGAAAATGTCATTAGCCTCTAGGGACGAGGAAATTGTTACTGGGGTCGAGCAAACGGGATCGAGCCAACACACTCGCGAAGGGTGCAAATTAACGATAAAGGGAGCACTCAATGACGCGTCGCGTTTGACCGCTGAAGCTTGAAATGCCGTGGCTGCTGATGTTATTGCTAAAGGGGCCCTCCTCAGTCAATTCACTGCTTGGTTGACGGTGGCTCGATTGGTTGATCGCGCACAAATGCCCATCGCCAAACACCTTCCAGACACTCGGGATAAAATCCAATTTTTCATCTTTTTGTGCGAAAAAATTAAATGGAAAACAAATTTTGAAAGAAATTTTCTTCTCAGAGGGAACTTTTATATTCTGATATATAAACTCTTTCAATTTCACAAACGCCCTGTGTATTTCTAGATTCCAGCAATCACCTGTGGCGTCATTTTGTATTTCTGTTAACTCCATTATTTAAAATAAAACGCATACGTGGAAACCGTTTGTTTTTTTTTTCTCTACAATGAGAAAAATCCTTTGTCTCATTGGTATTGCATGGAATATTGCTGAAATTGTCGTTCGGACAATTTCATTATCATCTCGTCTGATATAATATTTTTCACTCTCAATTGCCCTCTAACTCTTGATTTTTTATTTCGACTTTCTGGATTCACGGTAATCCTTTACCGACACGCACCTTTTTACAATGGTATCCGATCATATACTTCATATTTAGGTATAATAATCGATTACTTAATGCAACAGGAGTACTCGTTCCCAAGATTTAATTACTGTTTTCGTCCTCGTTATAAAATCGTGAAAATTCTTGTAATTTATCAATTTTATAAAATTTTAAAAATATTACGATGGAATATTTTAATTTTTTTGATTACAGAGAAACGACCAAGAGCTACGACGACCTATCCAGGAATACAGTTTTGTCTTTTACTCTTATGCCAAAGAATGTTACATTCTGTCGACAAAAACGACGATATTGTCGTCGCTATCGATAGTACAAAGGAATCACGAATTTTCGCAACCCTCGAATACCTCGAACGAACAAACTCACAACGAAATCGAAGATAAACTCTACGGACCGAGAACAGATAGAAGCTTGTCGAGGCTGGCGAATCCGAAGAAAAACAGACGTAGAAAAGTGGATTCGGATCTGCCGCGAGTAAAGTTTGAGAAAAATCATGGTGACGTGAACAGAACGAGGTCTCGGATCAAAGGGAAAATAGACGGTGGCGAAACGGACGACGAGGAGGAAGAAGAGAATCTTGTGCGAGCATAAACATTGCGAGGAAAATAACGAATTCAAATATTAAAAGTGACAAGAGAGAAAGAACTTCGAGAATAGAAAGAAAACGAAAAACCATTAGAAACGATGGAAGTTAGTTCGTTGGGAAATTTTACCGAGCCCACCGATACGAATCACAGCCTTGTTGTCGCGAGTAATAAGACGAACGCTAATTTAACACTCGAGTGCAAAGCTGAATTGACCGAAGGTGCATTGTTCGAATTCATTACGAACGGTGTGTTGCTCAACGTTGTCGGCCTCTTTGGACTATTTGGAAATGTAATATCGATGATAATACTGTCGAGGCCGCAGATGAAATCGTCGATTAATTATTTACTAATCGGACTGGCGAGATGCGACACCGTTCTCATAATAACCGCGGTGAGTTCTTTTTACTTTTCATCGTATTTATAGAAAATTTATACGACAAAATATTCCCTTGAAAAAAATATTCTTGATCTAACTGTCGAAAAATAAAAGTTTACATAAACTTCACTCGCATCACCATATATACGCGTTGCAAATAAAACAATGTTCTTTTCTTTTTCAATTATCTTCATCGCGCGGAAATCAACCCGTAATTTGTAGGACGAAATTATAGTCGGTTGTTGACAACCATCATTGATTTACCGGTTTAATGGTCGTCTCGAGCGTTTATACTCCCACACGTTCCTATCATCCCTCCTAAGATAATGCAAGCCCCTTCGAGATTTCTGATGGTATCTGCCTATAACGAGTATATCTAGATTCATCAATCGTCCTGATAAGCCCATGCAAATCGTCGTATGTACACTAGGGGCTTTCTCCTGGCATTTCCGGTAGTCTTCGTCACAATTCAGATATCACTATATCAATATCCATATATGTACATATATGTAAGAATTTACCACCAAGCGTCGACCAATATTCCCTACCCGATATCCTCGATCAATAATCTTAGATTAACGGGATTAACCATGCGAATGTTCGTTTTACGTGAGAAATTCGACTACGTATATGTAGAACGAAATGGACGGAAAACTGGAAGAAAGCATTTTTATATAAACTTCTCACTAAGAAAACTATATTTTTAATATACCATAGATGTATAAATTTTGTTCTGACTTTATCTGGATTCTTGTTCTTTTTTCGACCGTTGCCAAGTCAATCGATACCGAGGTATAAGTCGCGTTTTTTTTATTTGCACACGATGCTAGGAAAACGCGGGGATAAACATCCGTGGCTCTGAATATAGAAATATTATTATTTATGGCTTACAATCTAGTTGATTTAAGAATCGATCATTTTAAATCGATAAAAACTGCAAGAAATTCGTAAATATCATGAATATATCTAAATGAGCATGAGAATATTCAGTCAATAAAAATAATCTATAAATTTTTAATAAACCCTTACTACTTTCTGGAGCCCTTTTGCCTTTCCCCGCAACGAGACCGTTGGGTTTAAGGCGACGGTTGATTGTGATTTATATTCGATACGTGGGAATTCTTGGAGGCTGCGACAAATTCTCGTTTTGGGTGCTCTCCCTCGTAGCACTTTTTTAAATTGCCATTCGCTTACACTTCTTCACCCCCTCGAGCGAAATATATTCCGCTTAAAGAAAAAGGCATGAAATTATGAATAAACATTCACCATGGATAGAACTGATAGACCGATTATTTGTGTACAAGAAAAATTGACAATTTGATTCCAACTAGCATGAAATTTGGAAGATATGAAATAAAGTTGAGATGAAAAAAAGCTCGTTTGAAGATAAGATCGGTTAGAGATATAAATTAAGTGAAAATAAAATATTGTAAAATATAATCCAGCCGCAAAAAATTTCCGACGCTTACTTCCTGTTTCGCGTTCCGGTGAATACAAATAATATTATTCAACCCCACAAATCCGAAATAACATCGTGTATTCCGAGCAAAATTATTCGTGGATTTCTTTGGAGTGATTCAGAGCCGCAAAAATAGCTCAGGCATGAAAAGGAAAGACCTTACATTCTCCCATTCGCTTCCGTCTTTCGTTAAGCCGATTGTATATTCGAGGAATCGAAGCGAGGGGTGAGAAAAATACGAATGTCTCCGTAGACGAGAAAAAAATACGAATGTCTCCGTAGACGAGAACGAGGCTTTTTCTACATTCGTTGATAACAAAAAAAAGAAAAATACTGCCAGGATGTAAATATTGGTCGGATCGATCATTCGAATTTCGCATGTAAATAACGGTCTTCAAAGCTTTCTGGAATAACCGAAAAGTCCGCAAATATTATTCCTTCATTTCTAGTTCGAGAGAAAAGCTGAAATACGTATTCTATGGAAAAAGTATATTAATATAAAAAATTATAAACGGTAGAAAAAAAAATGGAAATCTTATCTTTGTAAATATAAAAGTTCATCCTAAAATAACACATTTTTCTTCAATCCTATAAAAATTTTAATACACAGTCAATGTTTGTTTTATACAGAAATATTTGCCTAGCGTCTAGTCTATTAATGAACTCATTGACGTGTTTCAATATTTGGATGTGTACATTCGTGCGCTAGTAAAATTCATTTTATAGAAGTTAAAACTATATCTCGCATTTCCTGTTGGCAGGTGTTGCTCCACGGTTTGCCAGCTATCTACGGCTACACGGGTCTCCTATTTGACTATAAATTCGTTGTGTTCCCAAGAATCGTCAAATACCTGTATCCCTTATCGTGCATGGCGCAGATGGTCACCGTTTACCTGACGTTGACTGTTACGATGGAACGTTACGTAGCCGTTTGTCATCCCCTTAGAGCGAGATCGTTCTGCACTTACGGGAGGGCGCGTCTCGCCGTTCTCTCAATCGTCATCGTCTCAATATTATACAATTTACCCAAGTAAGCGCTTACACGTTTTATAACAATTTTATAAAAGAAACAACAACATAACAAAAAACAAATTTTATTTAATTTCTCGACTTTTTCCTTTTTCTTTTCATTTCAATCTTTCCGCAACGACTTTACTTCAAGAAATTGATTGAAATTCTTATCATCGAGTATATCGACTAACGATTTTTATCTTTTAGATTTTGGGAGGTTGATCTCGAGACCGAAATTCACTGGAAATACAACGTCACGGTTTACTGCGTAATACCGGCGAATCTTCGCTCGAGCGACATTTACATCACCGTATATGTTAATTGGATGTATTTCTTCGTCTACTACGCATTCCCATTTCTCGCTTTGGTGATATTCAACGTGGCGATTTATCGAAGGGTAAGTCACGTTTCATTTCCTTTATTATTCTTTTATTTCCTTCCCTCGTCATATATTCACCCCATCGGTGCGACCCTCTAGTTCGAGTCTCAAGCACAATATATAGCATTGATTTGTTCTGATATAACTCGAGATATAAGTATTTAACGACGTATTATGGTCGCAAATAATTTATTTCCATCACAAATAAAAACAGGAGCTTTCAGGTGTCGAGCAATGCCACGGTTCGGCAAAACGTTCTAACAATAAGTTGTCCCAATCGCACACGACTTACGGAATGTAAATACTTGTGTAAAGTATACCTTAGCACTATACTTAAGGAATAGTACGAACGTGACACGTGTTGTTTACATCGAGTTAGACTCGCGATACTCTTTTTTAGCCCGATTACCTGACCATCAGTCTCGCACGTGGTTCTAGAGCAAAGATATAATTGAAAAATTAATTGATTTGTATGAACGAATTATTAATTTAATAAAAAGTATTATTACTTTTTATATTTTTCCCAGTTAAACGAATCTACGAGTACTCTCACTCCTCAATAAAATCCTTTACATTTAAAAACTGTGTAAAAACAGTTCTTTTTCCTTTAATTTCCATACTTATTTGCATCGATGCCTGGTCTGACAGAACTGTTTCGAAAGAATTTCCTTCTCGAATAAAGGAGCAATGAGATTCACCAATGAGTCGTAGAAAAAGCCACTCTCGCGTGTCTCGTGGAACACTCGAGCGGTCGTAGAACTCGGCACTAGACCATTTTTCAAGCCACGGTTGTATGGAAAGTGCGAAGGGTAAAGAGCCTTCTTCTTCTTCGTCCCAGTCTTCTTACTTTTTCTCTCTTCGACGTCGTATAATCAACCTACACCGGAAAAGGAAAGAAAGAATCCTCGAGAAGAGAAAAGGACAAACCAGTTCCACGGGAATCTCACCCTCTCTCTTTCTCTCTCTCTCTCTCTCTCTCTCTATCATCCTCTCACCCCCAACTCAGGCGTCTTTCGAGCTCCCGTTTCAAGTATACCAGCGACCTGAATAGCTAACGTAGGAATTGGAATGAAACGAAAATGAGAAAAGTATGAGAAACGAGTGCGAGATCGGAATGAAGGTATAAAAAGTGGAATAAGAGCGTCGCATACCCGGCCCACTTTTTCATATCGTCTATCGTTTCTTCGTGATACAAATCTCGTACGACACTTTTCCACTCAGAGGCCACTAAAAGATTTAAAAAAAGGCATCGATTATTTTCCATCCAATAAACAGAATCTTCTTTAAGAAAACATAATAATTAAAGAAAGAAAAATGTTGCTTCATACTTTGAGGAAGACTCTCTTTCTCTTCGATGTCGCTCTCGTACATTCAAAATTGGCTGAATACTCAGCCTTGGCTTTGCAAGTAAAACTATACATTTTCAACAGATAAATCCTCCCTCGTTCTCTCTCGGGAGAGTGTTCCAATTTCACGAGTGGAGCTTTGCCAGGTGGATCCAGTAGCGTTCCGCCCGTAAAATGTTTCTCGCTGCTATCTTCCATTGCCTCTCTCGCTACTCTCTCTCTCTCTTCTCTCTGACATAATAGACTCGCAGATACATTCAATTTCTATAATGTCGTTTCAACTAAAAGTTCTAACTAGCATATACGTTGTCTTTATAAGTGCTTGAATATCGTGAAACGAAAATGTTAATCCAACTATTAATCCAATTAATTATTTTTATTTAACACTGAAAATTCTACGGTAACAGTTTAAAGAGTCTTTATTATTTTAGAAATTGTGAAAAAAAACTGAAAGCAATAGTAATATTCTTCCGAAAAAAAAAATCATGTCTCGTTAAAGGGCAATATTATATACCAAGCAATATTAAATATCCCCTGTTGACAGATCACGAAAATGAAATGGCAAAAATATATCAAAAAAAATGTGAAGAGAACAATCTCATAGATGAGGGTCGTTTACGCGAGCTCCTTGTTTAGTGTTATCCACCGAGTAACTGCAATATTCATATTTTCACGATGAGATGACGATGCGACGTTACGTACGCATAATAAGAACATCGTAGGGCGATATCATTTGCGTCCATGTCCGGAAAGCCGCGATAAATGAGCACCGAAAACAAAAGAAAAAAAATGCGTTCTATCGTCGTCATCCTCGTCTCTAGAATGACCAACATTTTCTTATCGTACTCTGCTCTAACACTACTTGTACTTATATATATATAGCATCCTTATTTTACCGATGACGGAGCGAAGGAGGGAAGTAGCCAGGGTCCGTTAACCCCGGAAAATAGTCGTTAGTCCTCGGGGCTTTAGTGGGTCGAGAGCCGCGGAAAAGTTCGTCGTCTCGGTCGTGCGTAGTAAAAGCTTGAGAGAAAAAAAACGTGTCGTCTCTCTCTCATCCGCACGCCCCACGTGGGACCACTTTCACCGTACATCGTATTTTTTTTCTCTTTTCCTTTTTCTCGCTGATGCCTCGAGCCGTGCACAGTCTCGTTCCTGCCTCGGGTATAGTTGCCTCGGGACTCTTTTCCACTAAAATAATACCACACGAGCGTGTATAAAGAAACGAGAGAGGGTTGAGGCTAAAGAGGGATGAAGGGATGGCAGAAAGCTCTGCATTTTCGATAGAGGGGAAAACGAAAAAAAAAAATCTTTATAAACTGAGACCCATAATCGTAAATAGATTTTCGAATGGAAAATAATAGAAAAATTATCCGTGTTCCTGGAATTTTCCTGAATTTACAATCGTTGGAACACTTTTAGGTTTTCCTATTTGCATAATTCATTATTCATGACTCCCGATTTCAAATTGATTTATGGTCTACCCACAAACTACCCCAACTTCATCCTTCCTTCCTTCCCTCTCTCTCTCTCTCTCTCTCTCTCTGTCTCTCGATTTTCCTATAAAATGTATTTTATATTCATTATTCGATCGATCTTGAAATGCACGCTCCATTAATTCAATTTTCGATAATGCTTCGTGTTCTCAGGTGAGAAAAGCGAATCGAGACTTGCAACACTTATCGCGTCACCAGAGAAGAGAAATAGGCCTGGCAACGATGCTACTGTGCGTCGTGATGGTATTCATCGTTTGCAACGTTTTACCATTGGCTTCGAACGTATATGAGAAATTTCAAGTATTACCTCCGGTGTGGCTCGTACAATCGGGCAATCTTCTCGTCACGATAAACAGCAGCGTCAATTTCATCGTTTACGTTATATTTGGTCGTAAATTCAAGAGGATATTCCTGCGGTTATTCTGCAGCTCAAAGTTTTTCGGGCCAGGACGCGACAGTCCGGAATTTCAGACGAACGACGAGTCCGTCGTTACGAACACGACGAATATCGAGCTGAGAAATTCGATACGAAGATGTCATCTCAATAGATCAAACACGATCGTCAATAGAAACAACAACATACATCTCACGAACGGAAGTACGAGACAAAGCGTCAAAGGAATCGGGAGGTCGGCGAGTCCTGGCCCTTGTGTCTATTATCCTGCGAGAAGTCCAGTCCGGAGTCCAAGCCAAATATCGAGAAGCTCCAGCGCTCAGAATGGCTGGAAAAAAGAAATCGCAGAAACTACTCTTCAATAAAAATATAAATCCGCCAATTCGCTGTTCTCTTATCATTCGTTTTCTTCGTTCTCAGTGATATTTCCAATGGATACAGTGTGCTAACACAATAATCGATTGTGCTAGCAGAAACTGTTTTATAATTCGACATGCGTGTTTTAACCGAAGAATCGAAGTGAATAACGGAAAAGCCACGTTACCGTTCCCACGACAATTTTACGTGCATCTGGTGGTAACTGAAATAGAGAAGAAAAAAAACTCTGCGGATCAATGAAATTATACACACGTACGTTCATGTGTAGTTTCCAGGACATTCGACGCGTTTGTGTGCGCTACTTTCAGCCCAAAGTAAAATTTATTGCTGTAAATATATTCGTAAAGCGATAATTCTTTCTATATAGGAAAGTGTACAACAATACGACCTCGATTATAAGGACGAATTGGAACCGGAAGTTCGTAAAAGCCAGGGGTCACCTGAAAACCCTTATAACGCAAGACCAAGTAGGGATGGAAAAATAGAGGTTGTCCGTAAAAGCTAAGTCCCTAAAATCGAGGTCTTATTTTTAGACGATAATTCACCCTCTCCTAAGAGTCCTAAGTTACCCTAATGTCCTGGAAACTGCCCCCGAAGGTGTATTCACAGCGTACATTTATTCCATTTCGAGAATACGATCCCTTGCGATTTCAGTTTATCGTCAACGTCTTCGAGCTGGTAAAAGTTCGACCGTCTACGAGTAAACACTGGAGGTAATCCAAAGTATAAACCACACTCTCAGTTAATGGTGAACCAAAGAGATTTTGTCCGAGCTCGAAACCAGCAAGACGTTTTATCATCCCATTTGCAACCAGTCCTCCTTTCCAAGGACTGGGATGAAATCGTCGTGACTGCATCCGCAGGAAACAAAAAAGGCAAAGTTAACGAAGCTAGAAACTCGATAAAGTTTTGAAGTACGTTCGCGGAAAGTAACTCGTTTGGATATTCGGAAAGGAGGTGGAAAACTCGAAAGTGCAAAGATCAGGAAAGAGGTGTACGAAGAAAAGTTTCGACGTTGCAGAGAGTGATGTCGTCGATGCTCGAGTGTCACGTAACGCGCACACACACACACACACATATAAGGGCGCGCGTTGAGAACGAGAGTTATGCTACACCCGGGAGAGAGGAAATCCGATTTCGTCAGGGACTGGCAAGTTTCATCCTGAGCGAGATAGAAAACGAGAAATGAGAATCTCCCTCTCGCTTACTCCTATCTCATGAAACGTGCGGTTTGTACTCCCCGAAGGCGACCGAGGCGACTATTCTCTATTTCTTTTTTTTCTCCGGTTCCTCTTTCTCCTTCTCGATATTACGTATATTTTGCGTCTTTATAAAAAGGAGAGAACGTTAAGCACGGGCTCGGCGATATCGGGGACATTGATATCTCTTACGCTTAATTATATTGATGGCAAGCTGTATATCCCGGTTGAAAGAGGGCGAGAAAGTCGCACGATCGCGGATCTTGCGAGTCTCCGGAGATGAGACGAGACCCATGCCGGTACTTTAGGGACCGGAAATTCACGATAAAAAACAACTCGGTGGATAAGGGAAGGAAATTACTGTGACGAAGACGAGCGCGATATTTCAGTGTAAGAGATTGTATGTATTACGAAAGTCCGAAGAAACCCAATTGAAAGATCGATCAATGTATTATTGTATTATAATTAATTATTATTACATAATAATCAACTATTATTGTATAACAATGGTTGTCGCAGCTCGATCTATCGGTGGCATTCTTACCGGCTGTTTTCTTTTCTCAGGTTTTGTAAAGTTGGCCAGATTGTGTCAGTAGTCAAGGGGACTGTCTGTAAATTATTTTAGATTTTTAAAGTCAGAAGTACATCGGAAATTCGGAAGTGAATGGCTCATCTATATGAATGATATATATAATTATCTATATATCCGTTAAGTAAATTTAATGATATAAATATTCCGTCGGGAAAGTATACGTGTTTTCGTGAAAACTCATCGAGTGATATGTGAGAAAGGAGAACGAGTGATCATCCTCACGTTGTAAATAACATCGCATTACATGTATTGCTATATGTATGTATGTATAATCGTAAATTTTTTTTATATCGTCGCTCGTGCGAACGAGTGTACTTATGTGGTAAACTCTAGACTATGGTATGTTCTCAAGTGTCTCGAATCCATTCAGCGATAACATCAAACTGGTGGTTTATCAAACCAGGCCTCAAAATATTTCTTCGGGAATTCCGTTCAGGCTATTCAGTTTTAGAAATATATAAGAAGGTAGAATTTTTTAGCGAATAAAGAAGTCCTTTAACTCAAAAGAAATTTAGAAAATTTGATTGACGAACAAAAAAATCGAATCCAGCGCTTACGTCCGAGTTGAATTTTGAGCGCTTGAGGATTTATGTATGGCCCTGAAGAAAAATGTTCGGGAAGTGATAATAAACCGTGAAAAACAAGACAATTCCGAATGGGGTGTTTAAGCAGACGAAAGTGAAATTGATTGCATGAAGTACGACGAAACGAATATAAATTACGAATTTATCGCAATACGAAAATGGCGTCAGAAATGAAAATGAACGAAGAAAAAATATGAGAGACGTATTGGAGAGTACTGTAGATAAGAATATAATTGTACTTTGACTTTTACTGCGAATGCCGATTGTGCGAGGAAAGCCCGAAATAATTTCGAAAAAATCTATATATCACAGAAATTGGATAATTATCACCAGAGAAAAATATATTGTATAATAATCAAAAGTCGTAGAGACAAGACTTACTATACCATAGCGAGCATGATACGAATCAAATACAAATCTTGAAGCGACCGACTTCACGCAAGAATATTCGTAACTATTTTTTCAAATTTTTCATACGTATGTTTTTTCTCACAAAGGTGTTCTTTCGAATTTTCAGAACTTGCACTCATGAAATGTGAAGATTTTCGTTTACGTACGTTTGAATAAAGGCATGGGTGTACATTTTTCATTCACCGAAAGTGCGTTCGTTACCTGTTGATTCATTATTTCAAGGAGAAACAAACTTTATAAAATAACCATGGGTGATGAATCCCGCTGAAAGACACGATCACAAATTTCAGTGTTGCATACCGAGCCAAAGACAATTATATTAAATATACCTAACACTCTTGCATAGAAACAAGAGCCGACACATTATTTTCCTTGTTTAATTTAAGAATTACACTCTGCGACCTTTCGATGATCTACGAATTTTAACTTGTAAGAAACGTAAATGATAAATCAAATACTATAACGTGTACATATATGTAAGACAGAGGGAAACGAAAACGCTCGCATGGCTGTATGACTAAGTTCTATGGTAATCTAGTCATGAAATTTCTATCGGAGACTAATGTTAATGAAAAATCCTCGATAACGAGTATGAAAGATAAAAACAGAGAAGAATATATAGTCACGTCCTCCCAATCGTATACACACAGGCATATGTATGTAATCAAAATATATATACGTAATATCGCTGACTGCCGATATCCTCAAACAGCTTACAAAACGACATATTTCTGTATCGTGAGTGTAGGTTGTGCGAATTTATCCATGACAAAGAAAAAGAAAAACGATTGAAAATAAAGTTACTAAATATGTAATACGATAATTCTGTTTCTCACAATCTTTTATAGAAACTCAATTCTTACTCTTAAATTAAACCGTTTCGATTCTTAAACTCCGTGGTTAATCAGATATCGCATAAAATATTTATTTACCTTGGGCCTACGACCTCTGCGATACTATATGTTCGATCATGGATTACAACGAGCATTCTTTTATTGAATAATTCCCTGAACATCCTTAAATGGACATTTTTTTACCAGCAGCAAAAATCATTTCTTTTACTTCGATATGTGTCCTGCATCAATGAAATATATTGTAAATAAACCAATACATGTATATATCTTCAAAAATATATATGTATATGAATCATTCGTGTTATAATTGTCAGTTCATTTTGATACCTTGTCTCCGTGTTTCCTGAGGTTTCGCATCAGATTATTATACCACTATAACTGATAGATGGATAGTTCGATACAATGGAAAGCTGGTGGGAGGAAATAAAGAAAGAGAGAACTCGTCAACAATAGCTAAAAATGTATTTTTTTAGAGTATGCAAGCTCCATTACAAGTTTTTTCCATAATGATGACTATTATGTAAGTCTCCTAGGAGAGACCTACCATCCTTCGGCGGAAGCAACGATATCGTCATATACACCATTTTTACTTCTTGCTCTTGGGCTTCAGCGTGTAGTACAGGATTATTAACCCAACCACGGCGTACGTCGCTTTGGCGGTCTGTAATTTAAGAAAAAAGTTCAGATCGAAATGAATAGTTGAAAACGTTCGAATCGAACGATGTAGAAAGGTGCGGATCGGACAACGAAGAGGTTATATAAGTAATTTTTATATTATTTCTTGGCAATACTCACGTTCCCTCGGCCCGTGGGGGTTTGGTTGTTGAAGTATTTGGAAATACCGGTCAACTGCGGCTCTTCTGCCATTTTTTCGGCGTTTGGGTAAGAGAAATTGCACAAGTTCACAAAATTATGAACGAGGTGGAGTCAACATACAGTGCTACTCTCTTCTGCCAGAACCAGCACCGCTATAATGTAATTTTCATTAGCGCGCAGGCGCAGTGGCGCACATCGAGCTACATCGAGTTACCAACATCCGTCGATATACGATTCGATATATCGAATCCGTTTCAGTACCCGATACATGAAACTCGTTTTGAGATTCGATGTATCGCGTTAGATGGGTTACATATATTTGAATTATATCATTTATTATCAACCATTATACTGGATACGTGGCACATAGAGGTATTACAGTGACCGTTATTAGTCAGTAATCCCAGTAATCCAATATTAGTTCCAACAAACAGTCAGATGTTACGATTTTGAGCGCTTCATCCTCCAGTACAAGTAATACAAGAGGACACCGACGTATGTTGCTTTGGCTACCTGCAACACATGCATTTTTGTTAATGGGCTCCCTTGGCGAAACGAGCTTTGTCCTAGGTCCTAGTATAAAAGTCGTCAGAATCTCTACTAACGTTCGCTCTTCCGTGAAAAGTGTTAGAGTTGAAATGCTTGCCAAGATTTAACGTAGGCAATTTTTCTCTCAATCGCGATACTGGTAACAATACTTTTTTCGCCGTTTCGCCCGAAGCCGTGAAATTCGTAGTCCCAGCTCCGATTCTCTTGAACATTTTACTTACCATTGATGGCATTCTTTTCATTTCTGGGGTGGTTGGCATTTTTGGTATTTTCGACGCGAGCGTCTCTCTGTCGGGCACGCATCGACTCACGTCTCCAGCCATTTCCTATATATTTCGAACAATAATTTGTTTTGTATACGAATAAAAAAATTCCAATAACATGAAATATTTGTACCAACTTTTAGAGCATTGTACAAATCATTCATGGTGATTTTCATTTTTTTGCCATAATTGGTAATGGCGATCTGAAGATCCGTGACCCAATTACGTGTTACTTCGCTCTTGCCCAACGAATTAGCGATTTTTTCGGTTATTTCCTTCATTCTGGCGACTCTCTCCTCGAAATATTTCACAAAACTTTTCACTTCCTCGTTCGTGATTATTTGAGTTTGCACCTGACTCTTCATTTCACTGATACGCTTTAATTTCTCCTGTGACAATTTTTCTACTTCGACTTTATAGTCGGACATAGACCCACTCAATTTTGTCAATTCGTCCTTGGACAAATTCTTCAATTGTTGAAGATCATTAGCCATAAAATCTGTAATTTTCTTTGTGATCGTTCCATAGAGATCCTTTATAGTTTTTTCAGCGGCAGATAGCAGAGAACTTATGTTATCACCGGCAGATGATTTGTTCGACGTTTTAGCAGCATTTTCAGATTTATTCTCCGTATGATCGGCCGATTTTTCACATGACCTTGAATCTGAATCACCAGAAATTTTGTTTTTCACATCGAGATCTTTCGTTTCGTTGCATTTCTTGCCGGAGGATTCACCCATTTAGATTGTATCGTGTCTTCCTTCTTGACCAAACGTTCTCAGGTTAATTTTGTGTTTGTACATACGATTCTTTTTTATATCGATCTTAACGATCTGTTTCTCGCTTCGTTGCAGTGATTATGACAAAAACAGTAGAAAACGGCAAATTATGTTTTACTTAATTTTTTTTTTATTAATGCTACTATCTCGTTAGTCTTTACAAATTTATTCACTTAGTCATTTAAGTGAACACATGTATATATGTACGACTAGCAGTTTTTCGCTATACGAAAATATACTTTTTATAGGAATGCAGGAAATTTATTTTCTTGCCTTACCCTGTGACGCATCAAGAGCAAATAAAAAAAATCAAGAGCAAGCTTATTCACGGAGTCAGTGGTAAAATTTGTTACCGAAGATAAACGCATACTCGCAAGTAACACGCAACACCGTCGTGCGTGCCTATAGATGCCGATTTCGGCTTCCAATAACAAAAATCGTTATCGTTCTCACGGAAAACATAGTGTCGAAACGGAAAAAATGGAAAATTAAAAGTAGCTATATATTAAATATAATCCCGTTCAAGTCCCGTATTATCATTATCGGGCATTGATGTATGTCCCAGAGGTAGCGATAAGCTTGCAAACGTCCTGCAGGAGGGAAGAATACTCTGGAAAAATTCTCTCGTTCTTGGCTTTGTTTATTTGTTCCTTCGTAACGAGCTTCACGTTCTTTAATATATGTAGGACGTATGCCAGCGACGTCAGCTCGAGAGCAGGGCCGATTCTATTATTATGAGCTCTCGGTACGTTCAAGGAACTCCTGATAAAAAACATAGTGCAGAAATGAAGCATTTTCATTCTTCAATTTTTAATAGACTAAAATTAAGGTCCATGGGACATGAAAGAAATTACCTGTCTAATGCTTCAAACAACTGTATATTGTCACACCGCCTGATCGTACGAAAAGTTACGCTGATATTTTGTGGTGGGACACTTTGAACGATGACATTGGGTGATGTGTTGATGAAAGCAGCGAACTCCTCGAGGGCGACCCATCCTTTACCTTCGTACTTTAACAGATAAATTTTGTGGTTGGTAAGAGCTGAAAATTTAAAATTCAAGGCGGTGCTCGATCAGTTCCCAATATACCAAAATACCAAATTAGGAGATGAAAAAATAAGTTTTCCCAACATTTTCAGCATACTTACGAATTTCCCAGCAGTTCGGTTGTTCCCTCGAGTCATCATGTATTATCGTTTTCTCGGTCAGTCTTGACGAGCATTTTTTATCGATCTCTTTGTTCCTTAAGATCTCTTCTCTATTCTTAAAATCGGTAGCATTCATAATTGCTTGGTCCCAGTTTGATTGAATCAAGGAAATTCCATACCAGTTATCGTCAACAACACCGGGTGGATCAACTCTCGATTGACAAGGCGATATCATCTTCGAATTATCGACGTTACCTTGACACATCGACACGGAAGAGGTGCTTCCCGTCCCTCCTCGTTCACCAACGACATCGCTTTTTTCACACGCATATGCGTAACTTTCATTCGTTGTACGATTACCGTTATTTTCAATCCTCGAGTCGACGTTAACTCCGTAATAAACTGGTTCATGCTCATAAGTCACTCTCGTTGGCGTTGTTTCGGGGGGCTGATTTTGTATTTGAGCATTCATCGCTCCATGAGGTCTTCTCAATGAATTTTTCGATGAAAGCGACGGCATCGATGGCCAACGATTCGTTGCGTACGCTTCCTCTATGTCTTTCTTGAAGGGATTCGTGCAGTGAAGCTCATTTTTCGATGATTCGAGATTTGGTGTTGCCCTCGTCGTAATTTTCATACGTTGGAAGAAATCATAGGCGCTCTGCAGCAACGAATTCTCGAGCAACTTACGTGCCGCAACAGTAGTCGTTCTCGCTTCTTCGACGGGATAGCCCGACGAAACGATCGACGAGTACTCTGAGGCAAATGTGTGAGAAGACGCGTTAGTCGTTAGTTTCGTTTTATAAAGATCGTTCGAAATGTGATCGTCAACGTTTTCGTATTTCAGTGGCGCGAAAGCAAATTCTGAGGAATTTGTCGAATCGTCGATACAGGGCTTTATCGAAACATTCATGTTTATATCGTGTGCGAGATCGTACGAAGGAGTATCCTGGACATTTGTGTAAAACTCGGTTTTTGTGTTTATGGGAGACATATAATTAGACGTGGAAGGTACGGCTGTTTCAACGGCAAGATCTTCGCTAGTGTTGGACTCTTTAGTCTTGGGTACCGGTGTACGCGATGTTGATCCATCGTCGGACCCAATCGAAGACACACTGCAACCAGGAGTTTCCGTAGTTTTCCAGTTTTTAAACCACTCTATTTTCTCTAGTACTCTGGCATCGACAGTGATACCACGTTGGTTGCATTCCTTTATCTCGGCAATAAACCAGTTAACCGCCAATAAAGCTTTGCTGTTGATGAACTGGGAGTACGCTAATTTATTATCCACTGGTGAATTGTTCATCGATCGCGAATTGGCTTCCTCCTCGATAGTGGTTAACGTCACACCCAGGGAGTTGTGTTCAGCGGCCTCGAACGTTGAATCCCGAGAAGTCGTCTCTATCGGTTCGTCATAAACTGTATCGTTCAGTTGAACCGTTTCACCCTGGACAATCACAGAAATAGATAAAATTATAATACAAGCGAGGATTAGATGAGCATAATCGAGATTTCAATATCGATCGGAAACTCGTTCTTGATTCTATCGTTGAAGAACAATTGTCATCGTTACCTCTGCACTAACGTTGGTAATTACGATGATAATTTTACGACGATAGTTTGATGGAAGTTGAATGCATGTTTTTATTCAAGTGTTACGGAAAAGGGTAGGATTTCTATAGAATTTCATCGATATTGCAATTTCATCGAATACACTCGACGTGCGGTAAATAAAAAATGATTCAATGGCTATTTTTCAAATTTGTGAATTATAGTTTTATTTATTTTGATTGAAATTACTCGATACATTGTTATCATGCTCTTGAATGCTACGGGAATGAGCACGAGGAAGCTTGCGCTCCGCTCCCAACAAAACAGTGTTATTTCGCCAATTTCTGACTTCCCTTGAATTTTTGCGGACAACAGGAAAACATTTTGTTCCATGGAGGTATAAAAGAAGTATGATTGGTACATATTTTCTAGACGATAGGAAATAATAATCAATATTAAGGAACCAAACCAAATTCTCATCTCGAAAGAAAACTCAAATGATTCTCAATAAAATAAGGAAAAAGAAATTACAAATATTTCTTGAGCTTGTTTAAAAAAGTTCAGTGACGGCCGGGTCCGTCACTGAACTTCTATTCCTCGCCTAACCTCGATGAGAGTGTAGAGCTAGCATTTAAGATTTTTGATTTTTTTTATCTCGTTCATCAGTAAACAACGTTTCTTCGACGAGTGGCGAACGACTGATTCAGGGGATGTTTCAGCGGGTACACGAGGGAATGTTTTTTCAGATCGTTCATCGGGATTGCTCCGACGTGTCTGTTCAACGGGACAATCATTGGAACGAAAAGATTCGCGACGCTCGGAGCAATCAGTCCAGTCTCGTTCGACGAGTGGAAACTCGTCACCGGATGACAATAAAGGTACTCGAATCGTATTGCTCGACAGTTCGTCAATGTTTGAATATTTATCGTCAATTAATTGAGTGTTCGTTTTGGATTTTTGTCGCGACGATCCAGTGATTGTCTACTTTGCATCGAAATTGTCTGTTATCTCTAAACTGTTTTCGTCACTGTAGCATACTCGCATCGAACCATCGATTTGGGTATTGTCTTCATCAATGTCGAAAATCGAATTATTGTCGAACCACCCGGGTGTGAAATCCCATTCGTCAAGGTAATCGTCGGGATTCAGGGCATCAGTGTCGATAACGGGACAATCTTTCACCGATAATTGCACGGTGGTGTCGTCAATATTGGTTCTTGAACTCTCTTTAGCCAACTGGCCTTCGGCTTTTCTCGATACTTCGCTGTCCGAGCTCTTACTCGGACTTGCTACGAAATTATCATCGACCGGTGTGTTACATTTAATTTCTCCAGCAAAGGACAAATCGTCAGAGTCCAGGTCCGATATCGAGTCATTCATCGAATCGAGACGAGCGGCAAATAACTTTACTAATTGTTTGCTGTCCAGCTTGAAGCGAAAGTTTTGTACCAAAGTATCATTGTCTTTAGGGATCGGATTCAACGATCCATTGAACGGTTTTTCGGTCGAACAAACTTCCGAAATTTTATCGAGTGCCAATTTCGTTGATCGAGTCAAGTCCAAGCTAGCGTTCGATGACAACGCTGAGGAATTAAACGATGAGTTCAATTCCTCAGATTCTCGTGGCAAGGTCGAGCTAGCTTCCACGAAAGATTCCGGCGAGACTTCAATTTTATTCGAATCGTCGCTATTAGTCGAATCTTCGGTTATGTTTTCGGGCTTCATCAACTCCAACATTTCGTTAGAAATAAATATTCGCACATGAGCGTTGCGTTCTTTTTCTAATCCTTTTGTCATTGCTCTCAACGTAGGTGTAAAATCGCTTCCCATTCTGATATTCCCCTCAGGTACCCATAGCGAATTACGACCCGTCACCTCATAGTTCATGCTGTCGTTGCTGTTGATAATTTTTAACCAAGTTTTGTCAGCTTCGGGAAGATTCAATGGCATCCTCGATTTTCGTGGCGCTGCATTAGACGTCACTGTTGGAGTCGCCGCCTCCATAGGTCTGTTGGAATTCTTTATCAGTTCGCTCCATGCTATGTATTCCTTGTTATTGCCTCCCGACATGCTGGAAAAATGGCCGAATTCGGAAATAATCTCTCTGCTCGATGATGCGTTTTCCATTACTTCCACAATTTTGTCATTCGTGTGCAAAATTATTTCTGTTTCCATTAGTTTGTCAGAAGGCTGCTCAATTTTTTTAGTAACTTCTGTCGTATCGCTACCGTTAATTTGATCATTTTTCAATTTTTTCTCATCGCTCCGACTTTTGACAAAATTCCAAAAAGCTCTGGATTTCGTTAGTATCGAGGAACTCGGCGAATCGCATGTAGGCATTTGATCACTTTTTCCGGGATTCTTATTCTCGAGTATGATTCTCATACCAGAATCATCGCAGTCGATAGTTTCTTTAAAACTGGTATTCTGGCCGACAAGTAACAAAGCTTTTTCATCCGAAGAAAGCATCGGCGATTCAATATCTGACTGCCTCTTCATTATTGAGCCCAGATTCGAAATCACTCCTGCATGGCTCATTTCGTCGACGATTTTTTCGCTCTTGCAAAGTTTAAACCATTCGATAGGTTCCATACGGCCGGATCCACCGTATCTACTACGTATAGTCCCGAAATCATCGAGTTTCTCAGTCGTCGGAGTTTTGAGGTGCAAGGGTAAGTCTTGTAGTAACTCGTCGGTTTCGTCATTCTCATTTATGACCAAATTACTATTCGAAGTATCGTTACAAACCGAGGACATTGAAATACAAGGGACGATATCATAAATCTTGTCTCTACATACATCCAAGTTGTAGGACATGATACACACCATTTTACCATATTGTGCGTAACCCTTATCGACGAGCCAGTCGTTGATGTGAAGATCCTCCTTTTCCGTAGTGTCCGTGAGGATTATAAGCATCGAGTTGTTCTAAAAAGACAAGCAAAATATTTGACAAAAATTTTAATAAGCGGATCATTCTCATTATCGAAAAATATTGCATCTTTTTCTTATTTTCTGTATAGGCCAACTCACTTCCGTGTCTATTTGAGCTATCCTAGCGATAAGCGGATTGGTCGACACTTTATTAGAAAATTCTTCCGTCACGGCTGTAGACCATTTCGGAGTTCCCACGGGTTTGATATTGTATAGACCACAGGGTATCGCTTGTGCCGGTAGATTGGAGAACGATCTGTGCAAATAGTGAATACAATCCGGCTCATAAGTACCGCGGGTACCGTAATCGTAGAACAGTACCTAAGAAAAATAAAAAATATAATTGCGCAATCGTAAAACTCGATGATTAGCTTTGAAGGAGATATGTACAAATTTTCTCTTCGGTTTACTTACAGTTACATTAAGGTCAACTGAGATATTCGTGATTATTCCTCTGTGCCATTGGTTTTCATATTTGCAAGCACAGTTCAGCCCTTTCGCCATTATCGCAGGTGCTATCAAATACTTGTCGGGATCTTTTTCGTAAAAGTCGCTAATTAAAAAACAAAGTATCATCTTCTTAATGCTGCATGGCACTGAAATCTTTGTATTCATAAACACATTTTTCTGTAGTTTTTTATATTGATATTGAAAGGTTCCAAATAGTTGAAAAAAAGCAATACTTCGAAAAAATATTTAAAAGGTTGCTAAATACAATTTTTAACTTTATAATTAATATCTGCACAATTATTGTTAATCTCAACTTACTGCAACTTTTTCATGAATAATTTGAAATTCGTCATCTTCTTAAGCAACTGAATCCAGAAAAACGATGGTGTGAACAGTTCGACAACGACGACTTCTATAGTATGGTGTGGGCTGCGATCCAATTCGGTAACGCATATTTGCGCAATGGTCTCACCAATCGTCATAACACCATCTGGGATGATCCTGTTGGCAATTTCCTTTGACTAAAAGAAAAATTAGTACCTCGTTAGATCAACAATCGGGATCATGAGTTTGCAGCGATTGAAATACATCACTGAGCTACCTGAAGAAGATATTCATCATGTTATAAATATTGTCTTACCAAAGTTGGGATCGGTTCCGGGATGTCGTCATTCAATTCATACACATTGTGTAAAGCTGCCAATGTCGTTGTTATTCGTGTTTTAGTCTGTTTCACATCAGGCTTTTCCGCTCTCGCATCATAAAGCTTATAATCGCCTTTGTCCTGTGGCTGAACGCAGTGAAATATATCCGACAAATAATACGCAAAAGAGAGGACGGAGTAAAACCCAAGTTCCTTGTAATTCAAAGGTATAGTATATTCGTCCTCGTACAATTTCGGCAAGTCGGCGCACCATATCCCATCTGGATACTTCAGGACGAGATTCTGTAAGCGCAGTTTTGTTCTCTCGCTAACGATATCGCCCATAGTCTTTTCATCGTCGAAATCATGGCAATCATCGTGACAATATGTTTTATCGGTTTGACCGTTGTTCTCTTGGGGTTCCTCGTTATTGTCTTGACTTTGCGACGCTGTATGAAGTACAAAATCGTTTTCGCTCTCACAGTCTGTGTCGCCGGCTGGTCCCATAATAGTATGACTGTCTTGTTTTAGTGGTGGACTCATTGGTGGAGCGGAATTTGCTCGAGACTGCGAAAAACTTATTCTCTTCGAATGATCGTGCTCAATAGGATAAACAGCATCGTTGTACATGACAACCTCATGACTAATATCGCTTAATCGTTGAGTCAAATCGTGCGCATCTACATTGCAATTCATGCTATGATTTGCATATTCGATTATCCGAGTTAACCATATGCCATTGGGTGCGTTTTTGACCATCGTGACTATTTCGTTAAAAGTTTGACTGTCAACTTTTACCGGTGGTTGAAAGCGTGGCGCTTTCCTCGAGTATCTCGAGTATCTGTAACCACCCCGAGGAGGTTTTTTCACAGCTGATTTTTGATTAGCGACAAGTTCAAAAACGTGTTGCGTATTTTCATCCACTATGGGGAAAGCGACGTGATATCCATTTCTGTACGTCAAGGTCAGAGTATCTGTAAGAGTTTGTAAAAAATCGAACAGGCAGCTGTATCCGAGCTGCTTGAAGGGTATACGAATACCCTCGCTGTTATAAAAATCATTGTCTAGGTGCGCTATAGATACGCCTGTTCGAAGAGCTTCTTTTTCTGTCAAAAGTAAAGCCTTAAGAACGATCTTTACATCCTCCTGGTTGATCCTTTGCCGCGTCATCTTTTTACATTACTTTTCTTAATTGTTTCTGTAACAAGAGCACAAAAGGTTTTCTTATTTACTTTACTCGCTTAATTCATGTATCTCGTTAGATAACTTTTTAACAAAAACATTGTTTATCTTAGTTATAATCATTCACGGCCTTTTTGTTAGAGCAATAAAATAATCGAAAATTTGTTTGAACGATTAATATTTTTTAGCAAGATACAAGCTCGAAGAAAAGCACATTTATGTCAAAAAACAATGCAGGGGGTTATTACTTTGATTATTATTTTTATTTTGTGTTGAATATTTTTTCATTTATTTTATCGCTTTATGTTGTTTAAATTTATTTTGGCAGCGCGTAATTTATTTCTTCATATAATCGTGACGATTTACGAAAAACTTTATGGTTGAACTCTGCCAACTTAAGGTTCTCTCCAGAAAGGCACGTGTCGAACATATTCATTGTTCAAGGTAGATACATTGATACTTGTAAATACAGTCTATTTATATCACTGATACTGATTTTCATTGCGACGAAACAAACGAAAGAACCGGCAAAGGCATTCAACGAGAGGTACACCGTAAACTGAATCAGAATTGTATATTACCTCGATTTTATTTCGTGTAGAAGAATGTACAATGTGTTAACGAGGACGTTTCGTGAAAAAGCTGGGATGGGAACTACTTCTCGCGATTGATGAAAGAATCTGTCGGCTCTCGCACATACACCGGTCTTCCGCGGACAAAGAACGCGTATATAAACAACATGCCTTAGAATGCTACGAGAGGTTGCCGCATAGAAATACTCAACGTTTGAAACTTGAACCAATCGTAGCGCGAGCCGATTCTCGGCGACGACTGCCATTGGTACAAAATAAAAACAACCCCGATTTGTGTGTAGTGTAGTAAATGGCTTTCGAGACGACAAAGGCATTTGTGTTTTCTGGCGTCACGTGTATAGATGCAGACAAAGCCGACAGTTACTCACGCTTCTAGCCTTACTAGATTTATTATAATTATTATACTCTATGTTACTTGAGGATTTTCTAATAGTTCAATGAAAGGTGTAAGAACGGAGAGAATATGTTTTGGTAGAGATACATATATCATTAATATTATTTGTCTATATCCAGAGGTTTTTTTTCAAGGATTAGTATTATCTCGTTTATCGCCGATTGCATTTCGATCGTTGCGTATGCAAATGGTATAAACTATAATATCAAAAGTTTTTATTTTTTTGTTGTTGCAAAACAGAAAACACTCCTAGAATGTCTTATTTTTATAAAAGCTCTGTTAAACTTACATTTACTTACTTACATCTATTGACCAAAACTTTTGCTTCGTTTATAGAACAGGTGATATTTTTAACACGAGAGTTTATTATACGATCGTAAGTCGCCTTATATTATTTTGAATGTTTTTTAAATGTTAATAAATTTTTGTTAAATGTTTATAAAACGAAGGAGAAACAATGAACAAACGGTTATTATGTTACGGATGTCGACATCCTGCAATGCTCTATATTGACGTTACGAGTAAAGAAAACAATAAAATACATAAATAATAGGCATTGGTATCAACATTTTTGACAAAGTACTATCGTGTGTCAGACGGAACAACAATATATAGGCAGTTTTATTAGGACGGATCTGCCGTCTTACGATATTCTTAAATTAAAAGAACGAAAACAGGATTCCGAGGATTGAAGAATGCTCATTGTACTTGAGCGCTGTTATCATCATGTTTGACTTCATCGTTGTTTTCCCCTTTATCCTTCGTCTCTTCTCGTCTCTGGATGTTGTCGTCAATGGTCACCTTATCGAGGCTCGTTTTTACCCGCGCGACCAACAATCTTATCAGATTCTGCAGGCTCGGCGAATTTCGAAGGTTCGCGGATATGTCTGACTCGATATCCGTGCGATTTTCAAATTTCGTGTACAAATTGTAGAGCATCGTACCGTTGTACATTTGAGATATTATTGAATTTTTGTAAGGGCACCCCAAAAGAGCGTTTAGATCAATAGCGTGTCGTAGGCAGCACTGAAATTGTGCAAATGCGTGAACAATATCGACGTTGAATCGTTCACGATGTCCGACCAATCGTCCGTCCATCTTGCAAATCCGGATGAAGAATCGCGTAGCGAACAAACAATCATTCTTGGTAACAGCCTCGAGTGCCGCGATAATCGAACTTTCTCGAATGTCTGATTTCACGTTCTCCGACTTCTTTCTGTCCGCCCGAATTTTGATCCAGTTCTTCTTATGCTCTCTTTTGAAAACCTTTTGGACACCTTTATCATTTACGACACCCAAAAGCATCGCAAACAGTATGGCGCTTAGGTGAGCAAAATTTTTTGCCGGTTCTTCTGTTTGTCGCATCCAGTAAAAGATCGCCGCTAAGTACAATTTCCATTTTTCGGGAATATCTTCGAAGAATTTCTCCATACCGGTGATCTTCAATGCGTCGTCGATTATTTGCTTTCTAATCTTCATTGGCGTATTTCTAAGCTCAGCGAGAGGCGGAAATTTCGTTGAAATAGTGCCTAGCATTGGAGCACCGATTTCATAGTCGATTAATTCGCATCCTTCGCGCATCAGGTACGTTAACTTGGGTGGTTTTTCGCGACCAGCTACAAGTAAGCCATAGATAACTTCGACAATTTTCAAGCTCGCTACGTAGGCGCTTGGATATCGAAAGTTTTCAATTTGTATGGGAACCTTAAAAAGTCCCGAGCACGACATATCGAAAAAGTACGTTGGAAAATCGGCCGCAGCGAAGGCCTGAGCGAACCAGGAAGGCCAGGATTTAGCAAATCTCTCGTTGCGAGCATCTTTTTCATTGCCGTGTTGAAATTCTAGTAGTAACGCTGTCGGATCAACGACGCCGCGCAATTGTTCCGTCTCCGGAGTATCAATATTACCTTGAAATTTATATGCGCATCGTCTTTCTTTCAATGCGTTCGCATACTTGTCCGAAAACCCCAAAGGCACGAGCATATCGAACGGTAAAGAGAGATAACTATTTATTATAGCTTCAATGATAACAAGAACTCCTTCTCGATGCTTTCTTGCTAATTTGCTTAAAATAGTAGCGACAGCTTCATTGATGTTTTGATTTTGCAGCCATCTGAAGATCGTGTCAATTTTTCTTTGATGCAGATTGTTGAGTATGCAATTTTCTTCGAAGAGTTTCAAGGAGGCACAGAAACCCTCGAATACTTCACTCGTCACGTAGTTTTTGCCCAGAAGGACAGCAACGAGTGGGAGAACCGAAGAATCCAAACCGGGAAATGCTTTTGAAAGATTTTTGGTTTTGAATAACTGACAACGTATCATGTATTCGGGTTCGTTGGTTGTCCGTGACACGGAATGTCCGCGGTTATATCTGGGTATAAACGTTCCTTCATAAATATAGAAATCCGAGTGGTTGCTCAAAACTGGACAATTCAGGCATTGTGCTAATCCAGCTATAGGAGAATCGGCGTCGAAAAGACAACGAGCCAGTCTCACGCCCTTTTGTCGCAACACACTCTCGAACACATTCATCACTGCCAAAGGAATGAATCGCGACGTCATTCCCGGAACGCATCGAGACACCGTGCTTATATCTTCCAACAATCTTTCCTTATGGATCTTCATTTTGTTGTGCTTTAGTCCACCATCCAGCACGACCAACGGTACGATCTCGCACATAGCGACATCATCGAAAAATTTTCCGATCGCGTTTGCATATACGTCATAATCACCGCCAAAGACGCAGTTGCATTTCGACGATCTGTATATTTGAAACGCCAGATTACAACCGTCAATGACGAGATAACCGCCGTGCAACTCGTAAGGTTCGATGAAGTGAAAATTGCGTTGCATATATGTCATTAAACCACGGACTCCCATTTTTCTTTATTTGCTTGCTAAACTGTTATTAACTAACTAACAATGCGAGAAGAAAGCAACGACTTGCCTAATCACCTAGGCGTCCGGCGATCTACGATCGACTGAACATAGTCATTCAGCAAGCTGTGGCATCTCGTGCGTCATTTGCTATCGTACTACGTCCAATAAACATCATTGTTATACCGCGATCACACATGCGTCCTCGCGACTCGTCTCGCTACTCGCCCCCACTCGACGACTTGACTAAATGTTCGGCGAAATGTTCGCGTGGTCAATCCATATTTCGTTTTGTGAAAACGTGTTGGCTTCTGGCTTGTAGTGCGTTTGTTTTTTGAATGTGCGACGCGAGCGTTGCGAGGAGTGTGTCGACGCATTGGATATTTATTCTGTATTTATTTATTTTGTAATATACGATACTAATTCTGTATTAGTATAGTACTATAATAATATAATCATAATATTAGTAATTCTATATTAGTATTTATAAAAAAACTCGTTTTTCTTGGGTCTCAACATAAATCTTGGCTCACACGAATAATTAAAAGAAATTTCAGTGTTCTTCGAATTCGTACAACAAAGGCTTGCAACCATTAATCATATAGCTCATGATTGGGATCGGAACGCACCCCAAACAAATTTTGAACTACGCTCCTGAACTAGCGAGCAATATTATCGACTCCTGATCTGGATCATAATTTAATTCGAAAGCTATCAGTAGTGTTAGGTCGATTGCAGCTTTAGTTGATCGATGGCAGACACGCAATGAGTTCCGAAATCGTGCGTGCGGTGTGTACAAACTCCAGTCGCGAATTGACGTTAAACTTCTGTGACGATAAGTTAACTTTATATTTTATATTTATTCAAATAAACATTGTATATATATTATTACATAATTTGAGGATAATATTCAAATATATTAATTACAGATTGGAATAAACAATAATAATACAACAAAATCACCATGTGCGAACTCCTGTTTTGCACCGATTGTGCGGCAAATGATTAAATTTTTGAACGGCACTTCATCTTGTTAAGACAGTTTAGCTTTTTGTAGGAATTTATAATAAAAGAAACTCTTAAAATATTATATTTATTTTTTGTATTTTGGTCATTATCAATGACCCAAGTAAATATTTTTTTTTAACTGAATAAAAGCAACGAATTCAGACGACTACAGAAGGAATGTGCTTAAGATGCTATTGAAGCAAAGTTTTTGGTGTCAGAAACTGCCACTTGGCGTCGTGGCGGTCGACTATGACGTTCGCCAATATTGTATACGCCCCTGTGGGCGGACCTTAGATTGATATTGCGTACTTGGTTTTCAACAAATTTATTTACCGTTTGATATCGTTCGTTATTTACTACATTGCATTCTACACTTGCAAAAATTAATAGCATATTAGGAAAAAAAGCAGGTAAGCCAGTTTGTCATGTCGCTGGGGTGACTAGGGTACCAACTCGAGGATACTATTTTCGTTTTATAATAAGTATCTAACAAATTTTATTACAATACGTTGGTTGAGGTCGTACAGCTCTTCGTTTGAAGTCGGAAGGTCTCGCGATCACAAATCTAGTTTTTTTTATTTTCTATGATATACAAAATTAATTTTTATGACTTATTACTTCTTAATTTAAATTCAATTCAATAGATAATCTATTTTTTACAATTATCTGAACTGTTATTATAATTAATGTTCTTCGGGTCGATGTTATGTATGTTAAATCAGTCGGGTGCGACAGTAGCAGCTGAGAAAACGGGAGAGTCGACACGATCACCCCATTGTATACCTCACATTAGAGAAAGGGTGAAGGAGCGCTGGCTCGTCCGTGATTGGTGAGAGAGGAGGCGGAGCTACGCCATGAAGTTGTGTGAGGTATATGTGAACGTATCTGTGTGACTTAATCATTCTTGTAGCGACGCCAGCGCCTCCAGTCATTGGGGTGGTGAACTTCAATGGGGTGACCAATTTCTGGCTTAGGCATATTCCTTCTATAGTCGTCTGAATTCGTCGATAAAAGGTTGTCTCGTTTTCGAAACAGCCGTTGCACCGCAACACGCCAGCGTCGGAACAAGCAACTACCGCGACGGGAGGAATAGGAAACACACGTCAAATAGAGTCTACTTATCTAGTAATACGAAATTATGATACAGACCACGGTCTTGATACAGACAGAACGGACAGAACCAGACAGAACCAGAACAAAGGTGAAAGCAGTGGACGAGGTTGTACGACTGTTGGAAAATAAATACATATTGGTATTTGTTGTCAATAAAATACCCGGTGTTCAATACCAGTCTGATATGAAGTGTGATATTCCTCAAGAATTAGAATTAATGCGGGAGAAAGATTCCACACAACTCTCGAGGTGTGAACTTTTACTCGAGTTTTTGCTAGTTTTTACAGGGTTAATTATTTTCTTCAGGAATGAAGCTTATTAGAAAATATATTAAGAAATAGTAAATTCCTGTGCTTATTGAAACGTGTAATAAATCAATACGATCTCTACTATAACCGTAATTCCCAGACGCTACATTTCCCAGGTAGCTTTATAACACTGACTGCCTAACCTCTAAATTTAAGATTCTCAAATGTTTTCTTATTGTTATTCATTCAGAGATAAATAAACTATCTTTTATCTATAAAATAGATTTGGAGAATCTGCAATTTTAATACAAAGATATATATTCGTTTGTGCAGAGTGCAGTTAGGGGAATGTTATCACTTGCACTCGAAAGTGCAAACTTTTGAGGAATATCCATTACCAGAAATACTAGGAACATTCCTCGAGCAGGAGATGAGGCAGGCAAAGATATTGCCACTTGGAAAGGCTGCGGTGTTTCTCTTGAGCCTCATGGATCCCCTGTAATAAAATTGCTCTTTAATGCAAGAACAAGTAAATCAAGAAAATTTGTATTACCCCAAATATTAACGAAATATTCCACAAAAAATTAACCATAATTTTCTTTTCAGGGAAAATGGTAATCCGAGCATGGCTTTTCTTCTATGTCAATTCCCTGTTGATTCTGGGCTATCACTGGAACACAGAGTGTTTGCTATGGCACTCTTCCAACAGTTGACAAACTTCACCCCTTTTGTTTCGAAAATTGTCTCGTCTGGAGCACTGAAATTTTTGTCAGACATGAAACATCAATTTGCTTGTCACTCCTGCGAAATGAAATTCGTCAACAGCAACGATCTAGGCGATTCGTAATGCCAATTCCAACAGTGTCGCAATAATTAAAGCGGTCGTTTGTCCTGGATCGCCTCCCAATGTTGTTACTACCGTGTAAGATCAAAATACTTTTTTTTACCCTCGATTAATGTGAAGTTCGACGAACTAATTTTAATAGCGTATTACAGGAATTGAAGAAAAACATGTGACAATATTAACTGGCGCTGATAAATCCATGGGCATTTGCCCAGGAAGTATAAATGCCAGAGTTCTTTCGTTTCTGACTCGGTATCTCATGTATTTCCTTAATCATCGATCCACCGCAATTCATCTTCTCGATATCACGAAGGTCAATGAGGCAACGTTCTTATTCACTGCACTCGGATCCACTATAGGTAAACACTCAATTGTTGTATTAAAAAGATCAAATTATTTCACTAATCTCTCGTAAACCATGGAAACTATCATTAAATATTGACTTTCTTTTTAGAATCTCGAGATGGGTATTGTGTCATCACGCTGAACGATTCGCTGTCTATTCTTTGCGCACCAGAGCCTGCTGGGATTATTACGGTACTTTCAGTGTATTGAATAGAGAAATGAAAACATTTTTCCAACCATCAATCTTCAATCTCTATAATGTTGCAGAGACTTCGAAAACAGATGGAAACCTTGTTCGAATACAAAATAACATGTGAAACGGTCCAGTAGGATTTACCAGAGAAACAATTACTGAAGTGAGTTTTTCCACTTTGTCACGTCGACATTTTTACCCTTTTTTTCAGATCTGTTCGATTTTTCAATTCTTACTTATTTTTATAGGACTGTAGGTGAAATCGTGTCGCAAGGTTCTGAGGAAATGACGAACAGCATGTACTGAGCTCTTCCGACATTCCAGGAGAATTGCACCATTAAAAATCCATAATTCGTTACTTGTACAATTTTTATTCACTTCAGTATTTATTTCCTATTCCGGTGAAACGGAAGGAAAAATTCAAGCTTATGGTATAACATGAATGTGTTACATATTTAAATAGTAGCATCTGATATATGGAAACTTCAAGAAAAATATTTAAAAAAACATTTAAACTCTATACTTGGCCGACGAAACTTTGTTATCCGCACCTTAGGTATATTTCATTTATAGCATTTTTGTTTATTCATATTTCAAGCATTTTTTCACCGTTGACGGAAGATCGCCCGGGATGAAAAAAAGGAGTTCACTCTTCGACTACGAGGGTGGATAACGAATCCTAAGTGATCGTAAGCTCACTGGCTTCGGCGGATATTTCCATCGTCGGCGTCTAATGGCGGTAGCATCACAATAGAAGAGTGATCGACAAAAATAAAATAAAAAGCAAGAAGGCAAGAAACAAACATTCCTCGTCCGAATTGCAGATCTTGGCGCTTGGCAAGGAAAGTTATCTAATTTCGTGCAAGACCGCAATTCAAATGAGTGCAATATCTCACAGACGTCTATTATTGTACCGCGAGTAACGAGTTGCCGCGCGATCCTCGAAAAAGAAGAAGAAGAAGAAGAAGAAGAAGAAGGCAAAGAAGAGGCGAGAGAAAAAAAGCGTCGAGTGAGAAGCGAGAAGTAAGCGCGAGACTTGGCTTGTTTTCATTGCGTTGACGTGAGTCATACGTGGTGGTATGTGAATCTTGATAGTTTATACTGCTCTAAGGAAAGTTGAACAGCCGTGAACTATACCATTACCGAAGCCGCAGCACGACACCGGCAGCAGCATCGACGTCGCAAGACACCATACCGGTATATATGGACGAGGAGGTAGAGGGGAACACAAGACTCGTACTCACGGTTTACATGCAGTTGCATATTCGCATACAGCGAGAGAACGAATACGTACACATCTCGTAGTTTCGCTGTGGGTGCATCGCTAGCTATTTGCAGGTTGCCATATCTGTTCTCGCATTATAATGAGCTATGCCACAAATAATAATGATCAATAATCTTGGCTAATGTTTCCTGTCTATTATTCATTGTAGGTGGCCTGCGAATACACAGCAGCGAGAGCAATGCATCGCGAAGTTAGACGCTGTCGAACGGATGTAAAAGATTCTCTATCGGGTCTTGGGGAGGGCATCAACACCGAAGAATAGACAATGGGTATAATTAAGGGATATAAGACGTAAGCGGAATCAGTTTGGATACAATTTTCATCAACGAAATGGACAACGATCGATGAACCTAGAGAAAAATCCAGTTTAATGAATTATGGACGTTAAATCAAAAGATTGATATTCTGAAAATATTATTCTTGGAAATTGAGAACATCTCGTTATAGCTAATGCACTCTCGTGCGGTCGATTATCGGGCTGATATATCCACTGGGAATCGAACACGGCGAACTGTACGACCACAAGCCCCAGGATTAGGGAGGTTACCAGGCTATAAGGACCAGTTACACCGGTTCTACTCGCAACGTTCAACTACTGCTTCGCGAGTCACCGAGTCGCGACAATCCAATCGCATATCCTGCGCGCCTCGTCGTCAAGATCTTACGCCGGTTGCAAGTACATAAGTGTAACTGCATCTACTTGGAATCACGTACAACGCATGAGAAGCTGATGCATCCGGTCCTCGTCAAGAGTCTCGCAGCAAATCCCCCTGGGTCCACTATAAAACCCTTGCCAATGAAGATTGAAAAAATATTGATAGAAAAAGAAGAAACAAGAACGCAAATACGTCCCATTATGTACGTCCCACATGATGCGCAAACGGTGCATTATATTCTAAAGGCTTCAATTAAGGATTGGCATACCCGGGGTCAGTGCTAACTATCAATCACAATCCTAGCTTCGTAAATTAAGGTCATAGTCGTGAATCGAACGACGTGAAACACATTGGATACTTGGGAAGAAAAACGCCGCGGAGTACTTATTTATATTGATGAAACGACTAGTCAAGATATCGATATAATAAGCTGCGCAAAATCGATACCAACTACATAATAGAAGACACCCCTATTCAATTCGACAGTATTCGTAAAATTTGATTTCGAACTTCTTCTAGAGATTTGCTTCGGCACTCTGAATAAAATTTATAATGTTAAATAACCGTGTTATTTAACATTTTTTATTTTTTTGCAAATCAATTGGTAAACTGTACTTTGCTCATTTCGGTGGGTTCTCTGCAGTTTTCTTAGCAGGTATAAAATGAGATAGAGGGAGAACGCCTAACAATTGTTAGGGGAGGGATAGAGGGAAAAATACTATAATTGTGCTTCCGGCGTAGCATCATGGCATTCCAACTGGCCCATAAACTTGCCCCTGTTGGTTGCACGCCGTATTTTCAACCACATCCATATTATAATGCCACTTATAGTATTACTATGTACATAGTAATAACGAACGATATATATATGTATATATATGCTATAATAAACGAAGCGATATCGTATATTTTTGCATACATTGCAAATTGAATGAACGGGAATGATTTAAGCGGTTTGAGAGTGGAAACGTGCGCATGTGTGGTGCAATGTATGCATTGCAAGAGCACACAGCCGTTGTTTCGCGAGTTAAACAGCGCCCCGGCGACAGAGGACAGCCAAAGCGTCGAGATCGTGGCCGAGAGTCACCGGGAGAGATTCGAAGGGACGGGGAGATAGGAGGATATATTTAATTTGCTTCGTTCGCAAGTATGCACTCCGAGAGAGAGAGACGGAGAAAGACAGAGGTCTCTCGTTGAGTGTGCGATCCTAACCTATATAAGCTTGTCTCTTGTTGAAGCTATGATACGGCAAGATGACGGCATCCCCGTCGAAATTGAATTTCACTGGGTTATATATCGTATACTCGATGAAGAAACAGGCTGCAATGCATCTAAGAGAGGAGAAATTTCTATGAAGGAGCTCGCATTGGAAATCAGCACAGAGTCAGCGTACTTATATTGCCGTACGTAGTGCAGTAATACCAGTCTATAGCGATGCCAGCGGGGACAAGAGGAATCTTGTGATAGTGAACTGTATTTATATATATACCGAAGTATGGAGTGAGAGAAGCTGCGCGCATTCACGATTCATTACCATTTCCTATCGCGGGCAACGCTATACGACGACAGATGCGCTCATTTTCACTCGAGGTTCAAAGACCGACCTTTATAAGCAAGCAACAGCGAGCACAGAGAGTGCGTCATTGTAACCGCAGTTCTTGCCGTGTAGAGAAAGAGGGAGTGAGATGAGCGACTAGAGATCTTCTGTACCAAACAGTGAGGTATTGCTAAAGAATTTCAATGATTGCTTAGCGATTTCATATTCTTTACCAGTGTATATATGTATAAACATGTAGTAAGCAGTGACTATTCACGTATGAACTGAAAATTTCTAGTCAAACTCATGTCAGAGTAATGTTCTTCTTGCGAAATACCGAATGTCGAACATCCTGATATTTTTTTTACGGTCGTGGTCGGCATTGTCGTCTCGCTTCGCCCATAAATATACACGAGTAGTTTGGCGAATAAATAAATCATCAATTTAATCCTGTCTTTCCCACTTCCTAATAATGAATTGTCGTCCCGGTAAGAATAAGAGAGAAACGATGATTGGATTTGGCAGGGTTTTTTTTCACGAGATTTTCGTTATCCAACGATATTCAAGTTTGTAAATACAACTTGATGGGCAATGCAGCATGCAATGCGACAAAATCGGCGAGGGAACACCACCAGCTCGGTAATGCTATATAGGTTAGGTGCACTTCAGGCCATTCTAACGTTCGTGGCCCAATTGGAACATGTACCATCTCTTTGTGCTCTCGGCGATGCAACGCGGAGAAGTAGTTCAAGGGGTACAATTATTTAATTGTACGTACATTACGCCAGCTCCGTAACAATTTATATTGGCTCTTGTCGTATGAGCAATGTCGAGAGAAAGATAGAACAAGGATCCGAAATTAGATATGCTAAAACTCGTTGAAAATTTGATTAAAGTATTGGAATTTTTTATAAAATTAGCACACAGTTAACAAAGCGGAATTTCACCGTTTTGAAACATAAACAATTCAACACCAATCCGAAAGTCATCGATTAGAGTGGTATATATATATCATATAACGATATATATATATGTATAATATTACGAAATGTAGTTCGGTGTACTCCGGTGTCGGGGAAAATCATGTTCATCACGTATGAATCCTTGATCAGGTAAAGGCTGAAGAGCGTGTTGAATATTCCATATCGTGGAACGATCCGAGACGAACGGGGTATCGACACACGTATACGGGAGACAGTACGGGCGGACTAAAGAGATGCGATTGCGCGTGAAAGCTTTATCGCTGACGAATTTCAATTATGGGAAAATCTCGATGATTTCCTCACTTCATTAACATATTGGTCGTGTACCCGGAGTTTAGGTTAGTACGCTGCCGAAAACGAGATTGGCAGTATCGACGGTAGGACCGTTGTCAACAATCGAAGTTGGCAGAACAGATGGCGCTGCGATCGAAGTCGACGATCGATATTGGAAAGATCGAAATATCGGCCATTTTGTATTCTACCTTCAAGCGACTCAAGAACCGACAAAACGCCGAAACTTCGATACACGGCTGCACGGAGAAAGCAAGCGGGTCAAAATAATATTGCATTCACAAGTTACGAGAGTACAAATAAATTCGCGATGTCTCGACGTGCCAATGGGGTACATTCCGTGATAACGATCATCGTTGTGAAGTAATGATCTGTTTTTCAATATTCCAATTCAAATAGTAATGTCCATCCCATTTTGCCATCGCATCGATATCGTGAACAACAACGTTCGCTCCCATAACCGCAAATACCGTGTTCCTCCTTATTATACCCCATTAGGCAAGGTGAAAGGTGTATCGCGTACAAGTACGAAAAACATCGCTGACGTTTTCGACCGAATTCTCCGTGATGATGAACGCTCGGAGTAAAAGCAAGGTATTGCGCCTGCGCAAAGATGATTCCGGAGGAACTAGTGCTTTCTTTTTGCCGTAATAGTAAACAACCCCAGGAAAAGATTTAGCTGCGAATGTTGGAGGTTATGTTGACCATTGTTTTCGTTCGAAGGCCCGCTGCATAATTGCATACGCGTATTCAATGTCTCGTGGCTGATAGATTGTCAAATGATCCGTTTGTAATAATGCTAACAGGAACAATGCACGAATACATGTGTTTATGTATATATATTCATATAGACACACAAGGACGCTCGGACACGTAGACGTTGTCTCCTTCAATATTATTATAAAATTAATAATCCATTATAAAATAATTCGTCATCAAGCAACGACTAGCAATAACGGGTAATTTTTTACAGTTTTTTAGTCCGCATTTATGCATGAAACTGCAATAAATCCAGCATCGTTCTCCCGTGAGCCACACGCAACAAGATGAAGTGGATTTTTATCGAGATTGTGGCGGCGAGACGAGATCGGATCGTCTCTCGACTTCGGTATGTACGATTGATTACCGATATAAGTCAAGGTCTCCGTGGTTCACAGATCCAATTTTCGACCGACGAAATTTTATATATCTATATACGGCTATATATGCATGCATGCCCTCGCGAAGTTTGGCCTACTGTAAACAAAGCCAAGAGCGCGTGGGTTCGACGAACCGATAGGCCTCTCGCGATAATAAACGAAACGGGAAAGAACGTTCGTAACTATATAGAGCGGTTAGAATGGCAAAGACTCTTCGACGAGCCCTCGCTCGAGAATTTCGTTGAAAATTTCGCGAATACACTATTTTTGGTACGCTTGCATCGACGCTCTCTCGTGACGCAGTCTATACAACCCGAAATTAAAACAAATATATATATAAGCGTCTATAGTCTCGGAGCACATGCGCCCACAATATGAATACCCTCGTTTTTTGTTTTGTTTTCGTTTCTTTTTTTGCTCCGTCACTTTTATAAATATCTTATGTCGGAGAGATTATGGAAAAAATATGGTGAAACACAAAAGCAAATGCATTTTTCTAGAAACGTTGTTAACGATGAGACGCGTGAAATATCGTCGATAGTCGATACTTAAATCAATTTTCATCGATTCGTAAAATACAAAAATTAATTCAACGATTCGATACAACGTTCGAAATTAATTCTGGAAAGAAAGCTCGTTCGTAAATTCGTCCCAATCTTCGTTGCCCTTATCCCCACCTCCCCATCTTTCTCTCCCCCGACCGCTTTTTTTCAATTTTCACCGTTGCAATTACATTTCAAAATTCATCTCCAATTCGCAAATACGGTCATTATAACTCTCGAGTCAAAAGCCGGTGGGATCTCACCGACGAAATTCACCGCGATGGACCTCTCACTCGTCGTTTCGCGCGCGCGCGGATAAATTTCGTATACCGTTCATCCGCGTCGTGGCATGTCCAAGCGGACGAAACCGAGCATAGCCACGAAATTGGACGTGCCGGAGAAAAGAAAAAAGAAAGGAAAAGAAGGAAAAAGAGCGTAACAGAAAGAGAGAGAGAGAGAGAGAAGAGAGAGAGAGTCGAGGGAGATTTGTAAAAGGGTTTCGCGGAGCGGTCTGAGAAGAGTCGACTTAATAATCAGTTACCTCTTTCTCGGCGCGTGTATATTACTGCTATTACAGTACTGGATATACGGTGCAACTAGCGGCCGCCGTGTGTACTCGCTTGTTGTATATATACACACCGATGTGAATTATTACAGGCGGTCGGTGAGACTACTGAATGAGAGAAGCCGTGTAACATAACAACCGGTACTGTCCGTTACAATGGCAGAGCGTTAACGGGGTTAATGGAGGAATATCTTTCCTCTCCTTTTCTCTCTCTTTCTCTCTTTCTTTCTTTCTTTCTTTCTTTTATTCCTCCCTTTTTTTCGACTAAATATTATATTTACCGAGAACGTTTGTGCGTAACCGATCCTACGCGTTTGTACACATGTACACATAACACACACACATACATATATATATATATATATTAATATACCGAGAGGGAGGATATAATGATGCGGTTTCCTTTCCTCGGATCTCGAACCGAAGTGTATGTAAAAAAAAAGGAAATAATAATAATAATAATAATAATAGTATATCGAGAGCACGAAAGTCCTTTGTGTTATGTTATGAGAAACTCGGGCGTTGAAATCGTTGCACTCTGCACTCGACACCGCTCGTTCGTTTTATACACTCCTTGGTAATACCGATTGACGGGTCGAGCCACACAGAAGACCATGGGTCGACGAGAACCGGGCAAGGGGAGGGGAAGGAACTTTCACGAAAATTACGGTACTGGGATCGAACGAGCGAAGCGAAAAGGGTATATAACGATCGTATACGGTAAACTATACTATATATCATCGACTTGTATATATATATGTATATATTCACTATAGAATGCGTGTGTATGTGTGTGTTTGTGTATAGACGGAGGGTTATCGATCCTCGATCGGCGTAACACGGGTCTTCGTGGCTCGCACGGTCCACGCGCGCATCGTGACGATCGCGCTCCGATCCCGCGATGGAGAGAAAGGGCCGGTCGGAGAACGATACAGCGCGCGTTAATAACTCTGCGTTACGATCTCCCTTTTTGTATATATATATATATATCGTTTTTTTTTCCAACGTTTCGACCGATCGACCAAGAGTCGTTTTTTCTTTAACTTTGTTGTATTTTATTTTGTGATTTATTAAAAAAAAAAAAAATGTTTATTGTTGGTGAATTAACAGTGGGTTAGAATCGTTCTTACTTTCTACGCGAGATGCGCGTGTGATAAGATTAAAGAGGAATTTTTTGCTTGAAATTTGGCACGTTAGCGATTTTCTATTAATTTTCAATATTTAATCGTCGATACGCTCGAAAGAAAAGAATTTCTCGATCGAAGAATCGTTGAGAGGAGAGAGACCGTGTCCTCTAACGACAAGTGCGGCGGCCCAGCGGTCTTGTTTTCGTCGATTATACGGTACGCTAAGAAAGAGCGAGAGAGAAAGAGCGACGACGGGAGGGCGGCGAGAGAGAGAGAGAGAGAGAGAGAGAGAGAGAGAGAGAGAGAGAGAGAGAGAGAGAGAGAGAGAGAGAGAGAGAGAGAGAGAGAGAGAGAGAGAGAGAGAGAGAGAGAGAGAGAGAGAGAGAGAGAGAGAGAGAGAGAGAGAGAGAGAGAGAGAGAGAGAGAGAGAGAGAGAGAGAGAGAGAGAGAGAGAGAGCGAGTGAGTGCGCGAGCGCAATATCGCGCGAGGGAGGGGGGGGGGAGAGGATAGCGCACTTCTGATAGCCGATACGTGAAAGGGAGGATATAGCGGGAGAGCGCAAGCAGGGCAGTAACACCAGGAGAGGCCCGGTACAGTCCGAAGCGCGCGCGACAGCTACGTGCGACGGGAGTGAGCGAGAGAGAGAGAGACAGCGCAGTAGCGAGACGCGCGAGAGTCGTGTGGTTCATGCGTGTCCGTTCCATTGTACGTGTGTTGCGTCGCGGCGTGCCGCGCGGACTCGACTACGCTCACGCTCGGTGGTGTATAGACGCAAAGAGCTCGCCGTGCGAACTACTCAGTCTGGATCCGACCGTCGCGAGTGTCGCGTCGTGCAATCTTTAGGAGCGCGTCTCTCGAGCACCAAAAAAAACACGACGGGAAAGTCGGCTTTATTTTTTTTCTTATTTTTTTTCTTTCGTCCGCTATCTCTTCCCAGCATCGATATACGTACACGCGTATATGTGTGTCTATCTCTTTCTCAAGATACGTGGCGTACTACAAACAGTGCGACAAAGTTCAATCGAACGAGCAAAAGTGTCGATGAAAAAAAAAATCTTGAATTAATTGATACGATTTTAAAAAACGAAAAGAAAAGAAGAAACGTAACGTATAACGGAAATAATAATAAAACGTTCGAGGTGTAAAACGCATCTCTCGTGTTGACAGTTTTAATCCGGCCGCGGCACACTAAATTCGACGAGAGAGAGAGAGAGAGAAAGGGAGATAAAGCAATCGACGTTGCGAGTAAGAGAAAACGACGGAGAAACATAATTCATCGGGGCAAAGGGCAAGAGAGTCGTGCAAAGAAAAAGTAAAAACAAATTAAATGAATACACGATCGGTGACACTTTCATGTACGTTTTAAATAATCGTACTCAAACGTATCAACCCAAATTCAACAATTGAATAAAGATATTAATATATTCGTGCGATCGAGACAAACGTGTTCTCAAGCCGTATCGAGTTTCGAATATTATATCAACGTCTTTGTCCGCACTCGATCTTCGGTACAAGTGCAGCTGAGAGAGGGCTAAGAGAGCGCATCGCGCGAATTTCGGGGAAGAACGCGAAGAAGGATCGCGCGGCAGCGTGCGCGCGCACGCGCGACGCGGTTTCGGTGCGCGAGAGGCCGAACGCGAGAGCGAGAGAGAGAGAGAGAGAGTGAGAGAAGAACCGGGAAATCGAGTTTGAGTTCTTGAGGTTGAAAAACCGAGACGGGACGAAGGCGGAGAGAGAGAAATAAAAAAATAAAACAAAAAATAAAAACGAAGAAGACGAAAAAAGAGGAAAAGAAAAAGCAACCGAAAGAAAAAAAGATAGCGCGAGAGAAAGAGAAGAGAGGGGAAGAGAAATGAGGAGCAACAACGGGGATCATCCAGTGATCGAGGTGACGAGATAGCGGTCACGGATTCGTTCGTTCGTACGTTCGTTCGTTCGTTCGTCGTCGACGTCGTCGTCGTTGTGTCAACAAGGAGCGCATCGCGCGCGCATTTCTTCGTTTTATACGCAAACGCCCCGAACACCCATACGACCGTAAAGTCCATCGGCTTTGCGTCGTTCACTCGGAAGAAGATCGCAGCTCAGGAGGCAAGAAAAAGCCGGGTCAGTGAACGATTATACGTTGTCCCTGTCGTTTATTATATATATATATATACCCCTCGTCGCGTTGAAAAAATTAGATACGAGAAAAAGAATCGACGACGTCGATTTATTTCGTCTCGGAAAATCGGGGAAAAAAATCGACGAAAGGGAAACTAACGAATAGTATGAAAAATATGATTCGAATTTCTGCGGGGTGGAGAGCGGCTCGCGTCAATACCGTTCGATATTTCGCTGAATATTCGTTAATTTGTTTTGTTAAATAAAGAAATTTTGACGATTCGATAATCAATTATTGCGTAACGACCGTATGAACGGTTAGAAAAGACATTTTTTTAATCATAATGTAAATTTTATTTTGTAAATTTTATTAAAATGTTTTTCTTAGCTTTTTTATAATTTTTTGTTTGTAATTAAAAAAATAAAGTATATTCTTCACACGAAGGAATTTTCGTCGTAACGATTATTTATGGTTTTTAATATTTTATACAGACGAATGTCGTATCGGGTTTGATATTTTTCGTTGGTTTTTATTTTTTTTTCATTTTTTTTTTTCATCGAGTTCTACGACGATTTATCGTAACTCGCACTGTCCACAGTGTCATATACACTCTGATTGCACAGTGCGAGCGCAGTCGGTTGCAGCAGCGGCAGAAGTGTTGGTAGGCTGTCGTTTAAACGTTTGAAGACCGGGACTTTATAAGCGGGCATGCTGCTGCTGCTGTTGCTTCGACAGTGAGAGAGAGCGAGAGAGAGAGAGAGAGAGAGAGAGAGAGAAAAAGAATAAAAGAGCTGTATGTGGCACACACGAATATACGTAGTTGATATATAGCATGTACGATGTCGTTATACTTTATATACTCTACGTGTCAAATGCACGCTCTTTTTTCGGTGCTTCGTTTCGGGCTTTGCAGGGTTTCAGACTTTTCTCTCTCTCTCTCTCTCTCTCTCTCTCTCTCTCTCTCTCTCTCTCTCTCTCTCTCTCTGTGTGTGTGTGTTACGTCGAGTAGGTCAACGTCGAAAGCAATTTGTTTTCTTGTTTTGTTTTTTTTTCACCTGTACGTTACGCCTCGATGCAAATAACACATTGTTATACCGAAACAATATTTCTCGTGACGAAATATTGTCATGTTTTTTTTTTTTTTTTTTTTTTTTGAAGATTAAAAATTACAAAACGTAAATATATATTTTTTTTATATTTCTTCATGAGAAATATTATTTTTCTTATGTTTCTTCTAAACAAGATTAATCCTAACGATATTGAAACAAACAGAGGTCAAACATTTATGTGTAAACAAAATTGATTCGACTTTGAAAACGTTCGAATTTCAACGACGATAACAAATCGTCAGATCAATTTTGTTTTTCTTTCGTCGGTGCGATGTAGGTACATTTGCTTCGAGGATTTGTCGTTAACGTTCGGAAATTATTTTCGAAACGATATCGCGCGTGTATTACGACGAATTGAGAACCGTCGGTGAGGACGCACACACGTTTCTCGTTCACCCCGCGATATCTTTATTTCGCTAACGCTTTTCTTGCTCCTGTTTGACACAGATTGTTGAACCTACGTGAGAAAGAGAGAGAGAGAGAGAGAGAGAGAGAGAGAGAGAGAGAGAGAGAGAGAGAGAGAGAGAGAGAGAGAAGGAGCGAGCACGCGCGGCGCTAAAAATTACTCCCTCGCGTTCTCCCTGTCGTCTCGGTTCCTCTTCACGTTTGCTGCGCTTCTTTCTTTTCACCCCCCCTACCCCTCCACCCCCTCTTTCTCTCTCTTTCTCGTGGTCCTCTCTCCGGCCACTTTTCGCTGTGTGTGTCTCATCGTTTCTCGCTTGCAGCTCACGTTTCTCCGGCCGTTCCTCCCTTTCACTTCGCTTCCTCTCGTTCTTATTTCTCCCGTCTGTCGGCCTCCTTGTTCATCTGCTTCCTACTTCTCCTCCTCGAAATTCTACCGGAGCAACCCGGGGCTGCAAGCGTTGATCCCCAATTCGAGCGACAAGGAGAGAGAGAGAGAAAGAGAGAGAGCGAGAGAGAGGGAGAGGGAGGGATTCTCTCCTCGTGCCGAGAAACGGCAAGTGGTGGTCTCGTGTTTCTTCTCCCGGGCCATCGGTGCAACAACCCTGTTATCCACCATATTTCTATATGTATAGATATTATATATGCGCTAGGCTGGTTGAAAAAGAATCGCCCTTTTTTTTTAACTTTGACTTCTTCATCGACATTCTTGCACCTCGAAGCATAAAAAAATCACGCGACGACCGGGATTCGTATTTTATTTTTACCATTGCCTCGCCGGTTGCCGTTGGAATTTAGAAAAAAATGTTTTATAAAGGAAAAAGACGATGTCGAGACTTTTCCCAATTTTTTTTTTTTCGAATATCGAATATTTTGAAATTTAGTAATTAAATAAATTTTCAGTATTTTCGTAATTATCGCAAAGTTTGTGTAATTAATAACAATGGTAATTGGAATTAAATGAAAAATTGAGAATATTTTTATCGACGTAATCGAAAAATTATCAATTCTGAAGAGTTTTTTTTTTGCGATCGCAATTGCAGCACTGGTTCATTTTTTACGGTTTAACCAAAATCTAAAAATAAGAATCGACTCGGATATTACGTCGCGACGGTATTTTCGTTATCGGAACTTTTTATCGCTCGTCCCGGGCAAACTATTTCCCGAAATTTCTATCTCACACGCCCTTAGCACTCTCCTCGCGACGATTGCCGCGCGTATTGGAATTTTGGGTGGGAGAAGTCAAAATCGCACGAAGTTCGATTCGCGGTTTGTGGATTCGCGAAATAAGCTGACGACTATTTTTTCTTTTTTTTTTACTTCTACGTAAAAAATAACTTCTAGAATCTCTCGCTGCAAATTTCGTTGGACGAATAATAAGCAACGATACTTTTTATAAATTTCAGGATTCTGAAAGAGTCGCCGGCTCGCTGGAGATTGGATAATCGTAGTCGAGGATCTTCTCCGTCTCGTCCAACTGAACAAAACAGAACAAATCTTGTTTTCTCGAAATTCGAAGAAAAAAAAAATAAACCGTGTCACGTGACCAACTAAAAAAAAAAGAGAAGAAAAAAAGTTATAACGTCACGCCGATATCAAGAGAGTGTCGAAATTCGGGCTCGCGTTAGTTCTGGTCGTTACGCGATTTGAAAAAATTTTATGTTTCTTTTTTTCTTCAAAATTCGGCACGCAAACATTCGCGAAGTGAGACAAGAAATGAATATAGTCGACTTCATGGCCTCGACTATCGCGAAAACGCGCAGTCGTTTCTCGTTTCGTCGCCGTTCTTGAGACGAAGTTAATCGGGAAGTTTCACCGTTTTTTCGTTTTCCTTCATCTTTTCAATCGTTTCGACTTATCCGTGTTGTGTTTAATTTATCATTATCGCGAGAAAGTTTAATTCGCGGGTTTTAAAAAGTAGCCGAGTAATATTAAAAAAAATAAAAAATAGTAATAATAGTTGAATAAATAAAATAGAAGTGAGTTGGCCGGTTTGAGGTTCAAGCCGATCAAAGTGGAGGCGAAGAAAGCGGCAGCTGCTACAAGGCGGTGGACATGATTATTTCAAAGGATTTGTTCCTCCTCGGCGATCAAGATTATCTGCGCCTGCCAAACAACGATAAGCGCCAGCAGCGGGCAATGGGAAGGCCGATCATCAATCCTCCAAGGTGAGTCTTTATTCGAACCGATTTTACATGGAAAGTTTATATTTTATTGATATTGAATTAATTCGCACGGTGTCTTATCGAACGACAAAGAAAAATCCCCAAAAAATAAACTTTCGATCAGTTTTTCAAGGTTAAAAATGGCCGAAGCTCGTATCGAACTTCGATCGAATTCATTTAAAAGAAAACAAGTAGAATTCATTCGACATATTTGATTAGACACGAAGGCTCGCATTTTAACATAGAAAATGGAAGATACAAAAATTGTCGTAAATTCGGAAAATGGAAAATATTTTTTTTTTTTTTTTTTTTGTTAAATCCTTGTAAGAAAAAGTAAAAAGAAGCACACACCCGCGGAGAGACGCTTTTCGACGCATATTGCGCAGCTGTTCGGGTTTTGTCGCGGATTCTGCAACCCGTGTTGCTGCAGCCGGCCCTCGTAAAATGCATCTCTTTGCGCTGCGGCCGGCGTGCATACATGCTGCTCTCACAGCATCCAGCTTATATACCGCTCTCTTGGAGAACGACCATGCGGGATCGGTACATTCGCACTCGAGTGCAAGACGGAGTGTGAGAGGGGGAGAGGGAGAGAAAAATACCTTCGTGTTATGGAGAACGTGTTTTCTGATCGCAAAGAGTTTTGTCCCCCGTCTGCGTCACGGCTTCGTATTCGAAATCGCGGATGCATTCCTATGCTATATGTATAAATACGATAAAATTTGTTGGTACGAAAAGCGAGTCGAAAACTATTTAATTGAGTTATTACATATTTCTATGATATATTTCACAGGCGAAATACTCGAATTGTTTAAAAATTTATGACATAGGGAAGACCGGGGATAGTTGACTATAGGGGCAGTTAGACTAATTGTAAAAATATTCGACCTACTCGAAAGTGTTGCATCATCCAACTATGCGTGAAGACACCCTCCCACCCTTGTCGAGAACGCGGCATTGCGTAGGTACGTCGTTTGGGAGAAGGAGCGTATTATCGAAAAATAATATATGCAAGTAATTATTTCCCTCGCTATATTTTTTGTAATAACGCATATATACTCGTTATTTACTTTCAAATGATTTAAAGTAACAATATGATTGTTAATCTATTTATTACATATAATTCTTTTTGATTTGGTGACAGTTGTGAGATTATACACCATTAATGTGGTTAAACATTAACAAGCGATCCGGGGCTGGCAGACCAATTTATTTCGGGGCTGGTTGACCATCTAGTCAATCTAACCCACAGTAGTCTGGATATACTTTACATGGAATGAACGCTCGTGTGTGTGCGTGTGTGTGTGTCTGCATATACATATATATATAGCCCACGAGTCTGAATCGTGATGTTCACGTTTGGTCAAAAATCTTCATCACGAGTTAAACTCATTAAAGTACGGGACGGGATTATAGCATTTAAATATATTAGTTATATTAATTAAGACTGATTGTTATCAAATGTTTGAAGTTAATAAGAAGTTTTCTAGTTTTATTTAAGATATTTAATACTAAAAGTATTATATTCTAAGTATTTTGTTTATCACGCTTATTTAAATTGTCAAAATTGAGAATTTTGTTTTAATACAAAAATTGATAATTGCAAATACTTCTTGTATTTTTTTAAACTTATTTATCCGTAGATCTTGTACTGATTACTTCATAGGTCAACTTACCCCGAGTACGTAGTCAACCAACCCCAGGTATGGGGCAGGTTGACTAGTATTTCTTGTTCTACAAAATTAAGTTTTTACACTATATCGTAATTGATTGCGAGCTTTTTCTTGTTTTATTCCAAAGCTTAATAGTCTATCTATGAGATGTATTGGTTTTTATCATAATATACACTAAAACAATAAAAATACAAGCGTTTTAACTGAAAGTTGGTCAACTATTCCCGGTCTCCCTTACTGTATTTTTAAACGCTATATTTTTTTGCGCCCTACACATCTTCACAGGGCATTACGGAATCTGAAACTTCTGTACGTGTTGTACGGGCTTTTTCCGATTTCGCAAACCGCCTATGAAGTCTTTCTGGACAAAAATGAATTTCGACCCACACTCGTAATTTAACTTCGAGACTTTGGATAGGTCGGGTGGAACCAACTCTGTTTTTCGTCGAAAAACGCTTTAAAGGGTGGCGATGGAATCGGAAATTTCCCGTACAACACGAATATCACAGTTTTAATTTCTCTTTATTGCAATTTCTCCATGAAAATGCGAAAAAATGTGAAAATTTAGTTTTTCGACCTTTCGACCGACAAATTTGAACCAAACGAGATTACAAATAACCATCTTATACAATTGATTTGTATAAACACAATGTGGACCATTCTGATCAACTCTAAGTACTTAAATCGATTTACAACTATAGACGATCTCTGACCGAGGAACAATCAATTTTTCTCATAATATATTCACAATTTTTCATCTCTATCCCACCTTCGCCTCCCTCCTCCCTCTCGGAAACTTTTTTCGCATCATACGTACGTATGCACGCACACCGCGCGATAGCTCACGGTCATCGAGTTAATTGAGATCGTGGGGAACACGAGTATCCATCCAGCGTGTACACAGACGAGAATGAGAGTCGGGAGAGCTGTTGCGAGCAACAGTGAGAGAGTCAGAGACAGAGAGAGAGAAAGACAGAGACCGTGAAAGACTCACCGCCCCCGTTTAACGACCGATCCCACGAAAGTCACGGAGATAATATAACGTTGCCGTGCGGTCTCGAACTCTCCCGCGGCTCAATTTTCCATCTCTCTTGCTCCCCGTCGACTCTCTTTCGTATCGCGTCGTAAAAAAAATTATCAAAGACACATAAAGGGAGTCCACGGTCGACGCGTTTGCGCTCTTCCTCCGTGCCTCGCTTCGTCGTTCGTTGTACACACTCATAGATATATATATATATATATATATATATATCGTATTATTTCTTCCAACCTTATTTCTGTTCGAAAACCTTTGAATTTTACTGAAAAATCGAAACGCCTCCTTGACCTTCCTTTCGTTCCCCTCGCGACAATAATTATACCGCCACGAGTGTAAATATGTATTAAGATCACGATACGAAGCAGCTGCTGTGGAATTTTCAACGAGCTCAAACAAAATAAAAACAATTTACTGCCACGCGGTAATGTGTGTAATTATAAAATATGGAAATACGAGGTGTGGAAAATTGGTCAGGCAAACAGTGCGACTGAATTTTTTCTTTCTCGGTTAATTCCACTTAACTCTTTCTTCCTTTCTTCATCTCATTTCCGGTTTATCTCGACCGAGTACAAATTATCATTCGCATTTTTTCATTCGTACGAAAAACAAAACAAAAAACATGGCGCGTTTCAATTGTCGCTCGTAGATCTTTCGTTAGCTCTTCGACGTTTCTCCCGTCGAAGTTTCACGACGCACCTGTTTATCTTCCGACTTTTCGTCGTTTCCATCTTTTTTTACACACAACTTTTCTCTCTTTTTTTTCGTTTTTTTTTTCTTTTTATCGATACTTAATCCCCCCAACTCGAGTGACGCGTCCTTTGACGTCATCGTTTCAATCTCGTGCTGCGATCGAGGCGATGAAAGAAGCGCTTTGTGTCGTCTCGCTCGTATTTTCTTTCTTTTTTTTTCGATATATAACTATATATATATTCATTTCAAAATGCGGGATATAATATCGGTTGGCGGAACCGGACAATGAAAAATTTATCGAATTCAAATAAAAGATAACGATTCTCGGTTCTTGCACATGCGCATTCACTCATCGAGAAAGAGACAGAACGCGAGAGAGAGAGAGAGAGAGAGAGAGAGAGAGAGAGAGAGAGAGAGAGAGGTGGGGTGATGTCGCGGGAGAGAGGGGGGGGAGAGAGTATATACCTATACTGACTCTCGAATCGGAACTTTTCGCAAAAGCGTCGATAAAGTTACGCATATACCGTCGCGAGTCCACAACCCCGAAGCCGGATACAAAAAGAGAAAAGACAGAAAGAGAGGGAGAGAGAGAGAGAGAGAGAGAGAGAGAAATGACTGCCGTTCACGTGAAAATACAGGATAACCGGTTCGCGGATCTCAAAGATACCCGATGCACCAATTCCGCGCGTCGCAACCCGCGAATACTCGGCGAATACGCTCGTGCGCCACCGCCGTAGAGAGCGAAACGAGCGAGTTAAAACTTCGCGAAGTAAAGAAAAAATAGCTATTCGCAATTTTTTTTCTCCGTACGTAACAACAAAATGTTGTGACGTCGCTTATCAAATTTATATAATTAACAAAATTTGATCAAAGTTACGCAAGAAATAAAATCGTAATCCTAAACGATGTTTTGCTTTGTTATTATTCTCTTCATCGAGAAGTTACTTGCTGTCCTGTGTTCGATGAAACAAATTATACTTGGCATAAAAAATAATACAATAGAGAATAATGTGTGTGTGTTTTTTTTTTCTGAAATATCATCTGCTCTCGTGCGTTCGATTTAATCGCGTGACGGGCAACAGTGGTGCCCTGTGATACGCGTATGTAACGGGCTTTAGCTAGATCAGGTACGAGCAACATTGCTGGAAACCAGCCCGGCTAACCGGCATCCATAAAAAGACGTTCGACTGTACCGTCAATCATTCCTTCTCTCTCTCTCTTTCTCTTTCTCTCTCTCCCTCTCTTTCTCTCTCTCTCTCTCTCTCTCTCTCTCTCTCTCTCTCTCTCTCTGTATCGCGCTCCTTTTCATCTTTCTCGTTCCGTCAAGCACACGCTCCATACTCTCCTCATCCCGAGAGCAGAATTCGATACCTCTCGTTCGATCGGACGTACGTACTTCGCGACTTCGATAGTAAAAAAAGAAAGAAAAAAAAAAAAAAGAACAGAAAAAGAAACCAGAGAATCGAGACCTCGTCTCTACGGCCGCGAGGCCACGCGCGCGCCACTCTCGCGAATCCGAGAATGCTCCTTAGAAATTAGACGACCACGGGTGAGAACACGATACTTCTCGCGGCTACTGTGAACCTCCTTTTATAAATATATGTATATATATATATATATATATATATATATATGGATATGCTAATGATTGTCGCGGCATCTCGACGTAAATATAATGTTGAACGCAACGTAAAAAAATCAAGAAATACGAAGATAGAGAGAGGTTAAAAAAAAGAAACGACGACGCGTTTAAGTTCATTATTTCCGATGTTAGTATATTCACGCGTTTCGATATAATGGACGAGCCACGGAAATTGAGGACGCGACTACGCGATTATACGAATATGTATACGATGTATACAAACACACGTATATCTGTAGTTTACAATGTAATGCACTCGTATAGAAGAGCTTGTATGAACGCTATATATATATTATATATATGTATATATGTATGTATATGTATACAGTTGTACAGAGGCCTCCCATTAACTAGATTGAATATTACCCTATATTCCCTGAGATGCAATCAATACCTGAAAAAAAGAAAAGTGGCGAGGCAAAAAAAAACAAATATACGAGAGCGAAGACAGGCCAAGGGATCGAGAGAGAGAGAGAGAGAGAGAGAGAGAGAGAGAGAGATGAAACGGTATAACCGAGAAACTCCGGGACATTAATGACATTCGCCTATCTTGGATCACTGATCGTTTTTTCTTTTTCTTGTCTTGTATTTTTTTCCCCTCTTTTCTTTCGCGACAAGGAAAATAACGAACGCGAGCAAGATAATCGGTACGAGTGGAAAAATAATCATTAAAGAAACGAAAAACGACGAGAAAAGAAGAGGCTAGAATGGTGTATATAAATGTGTACACGGGTTTACGTAGGTGGACGAAACGTCCGTTGGCACGTCCTTGAGACCTCGTCCTGTTCTCTACGCGGAGAGTCGTCGCAATTCCAACAGTTTTTGCGTCTAAACCGCAATCCACGAAGATCTTCTCGCCCGTAAACGTGTCTCAAGTTTTACCGGTGAGCAACTTGCGATCGGCCGATCGACCAGGGGCACGTGACTACCCCTTGTGCATAGAGTTTATAGATATTTATTTTTAAATAAATTTTTTGCTTTTTTGACATTTATAAAATATATTTATATATTCGACGCGCGTATAATTCTATTTAACGATAATTTTCAAGATTTTCGAAAATAAAGCGGCGACGCTTTGATCGTTCGTTAACAAAAATAAAAAAAAATATGTCCAAGTGTGAATACGGCATTTAAATTCTCGTCGAGTGTCCCGAACGGAAATCAAGGTCCTTCGTCGGGCGTTGGAAATTCGCTCGAGTATCGTAGTAACGTGGAGGTGTGCGATTCGAGTCTCTCTCTTGGTGACATGATCATTTTTTGGCGAATCGCCAACTAGCGAAACGACCGTACTCGGTGGAACAGACGGAAGTTGTTTTTTTTAAGTCAGATTTAGAAAAATAAAAAATAAAAATGAAATAAATACCAAATTAATAAAAATCGTTGAATCAATAATTTTCACAATTTTTCAATTTTCATTGTTTATCGTGAAACTTAAAATTTGTCTCGTTTCTTTCCACGGAGAAGTCGAAGCTGCTCCGAAGCTGCTAGTTCGTGCGAGCGGAAGTACGATAGACCAAGGACGGACGAAGAAGATGAAGAAGGGAAAGGGGGTGTGAGGGGAGGAGATATTCCTTCGTACTTTTCATTATACGGTCGACGTCTCGGCGCGCGTCATTGCTTTGTCGTCGTAGTCGTTGCAAAGTCGGAGAGAAGGAAGGAGGAAGAAAGGAAGGAGACGAAGCGAATGAGTGCAAAGCGGAAATTCAATTTCCCGAGTAGACGATATATATATATATATATATTAAAACGTACACGGTGATCTCCCTCGTTGAAACATGCCTCGCGACGAAGATGAATTTCATCGGATTCCCCGTTTTTTTTTTCTTTTTTTTCCCCACGACCAATCAAGATAAAAGATCTTCGCATTAAATACAAATTATTCTTACAAATGTCTTAAGAAGAAAAAAAAAAGAGAGAGAAAAAAAATTCCTGTACAAATATTGAAAAAAAAAACACACACACACACGGCGTACAATTTATCGTATGAAAATTGACTCGGATATAATCGCGATAATGATCGGTCAAGTGGCGCGGCAAAGACCGAGAGAAAGAGAAAGACGACGCGTAGACACAATGAGACGGATAAAAGTGTCTCTCCTTGGACGAGCTGTGACTCATTTCTCTCCCGTTGCGTAGAATGAAAGCGAGTGACGAGAAGAGAAATTGGAAGGATAGCAGAGGGCACGTGACGTCAAAGAGCGTCGGTTAGTCTAGTCGGGATTGACCGTTTCCGGGACCAACAACAATAAAATTGTCCTCATAGAGAACCATAGACAGTCGGGATAGAGAGAGACAGAGAGAGAGAGAGAGAGAGAGAGAGAGAGAGAGGGAGAGAAAGTGAGGACGAACGGCGACAGACGGATGGATTACGAGACGGCGAAGGAGGGGGAGGGGGAGAAGAGCTTAGAGTTTAATGATCCTGACTGGGTTCTCGAGAGTCTAGCTTGAGGTAGGTTAGTGTCATTGAGATAGTTCCGTGTGCAATCTCGGTCCTTTTATTTCGTTCTCTCGTATATCCCGCCATCGTCGAGCGCGTTCCCTTTCACGGATTCGCCTCCTATTCACCCTACTCAACTGTCATCACTGTATAACTCTTTCCCGAGAGACGGGGAGGCATTGACCTAGGCCACGCGGCTTTATCTCTTCAATTAAAACGTTTAAAGAGCCATTCTTTTTTTCTCTCTCTCTCTCTCTCTCTCTCTCTCTCTCTCAACGCATTTTCTCGATAATTTCAACTGTTTTATTAGCGGGTTGTTTTATTAACGGATCTTTTTTTCTTTGAAAATTGTAATTCCGAAATGTAAATACATTTGAATGAGATGAATAGTGTGTGTTTTTCTTACTTTTTTCGATGTTTCTTTATTGTCGTTGGTAAAACGTGTATTGTGAAAATTAACGTGTTTACTTAATCTTTCGCTTGGGTTGCAATATTTCTTTTTCTTTCTCGTTTTCTTTTTTCTTTTGATTTACTTTCACTCGAACAGACTTTTTCACGTGGCACACGCATCTCGCTTCTCGCGTGAGGCAGGTCGGCGTTGACGACCTCCTCAAACGTCGCGATCCTTCCCCCGACCCTCTCATTTCCACCTGTAGCACACGATACGTAGGAATAAATAAGTTTAGCATCTCTCTCTCTCTCTCTCTCTCTCCCTCTGTCTCTCGCTCTCTCGTCGAGAAATGAAAAGAAGCCGCCACACACGGTTATATACTATCGGCTCAAAAAGGATTGCTGTCGTCTTCACGGTTCTCTCTCTCTCTCTCTCTCTCTCTCTCTTTCTCTGTCTTTTCGCTTCGCGTGATGCCACGCGTGTATAATTTGCAAGGCATTGGCGGCATCGGCCACGGCGGTCGCCTCGGCATGTGTCTCGCGATCGCATCAGCTCAATGAGCGTTCTCCTTGTAATATGCACACCGGAACGAACGCATGAGAAACTTCTAGTTAGAGGAGAGACTGGTGTCTCCCACCCAGAATTCGCCACTCGTTTCTTCCGGTCATCGAATAAGAGCTCGAAGTAATTTAAAAAAAATAAATTCACCTAAAATATTGAAACAAAAAAAATTCAAATAATAGTTAATTAATTAAAATATTTGACTCAAACTAATAGGATGAAATTTTTTATGTTGACAATTCGATATATTTTATTTCGAATTTCGGTTTATCGAAAAAGATTAAAAAATCACTGTAGTTAAAAAAATTGGCAAAACCGGTGAACGCACACACGACGATGCGTCGGTCTTCTTCGAGACGCGAGATGAGCGAAAGGTGTGCGCGTTGCTCGCGGTGTGGTTCTTCGATGCTCCGGATCCGCACACACGCGTCAAGGACGCTTTGCTTCTTGGTAGAGTGAGATACCAGGGAGTGAGTGAGTGAGTGAGAGAGAGAGAGAGAGAGAGGGAGAGAGAGAAAGAGAGAGAGAGAGAGGGAGAGAGAGAGAGAGAAAGACTGGTGGATGGTGCATCGGCCTGCCGGGAGGCAGGTCAGTGACGTGAGACTTGCCCGAGAGACCACCGCGACGGCATAGAGCTTGTACGAGACAGCCTGCCAACGATGAAGTCTCGACTTTAATTCTCTCTGTCTACCCACTTTTAACATTTTTTTTTTTTTTACTAATCGTAACGATTATTATTTTAATAAAAAAAACTATTCTTAAAAAATATCAAAAATAAAATTAAGAAAAAAGAATTTTGTCTTTTTTTTGTTTATAAATATTAGTTTACATTTTTATTATTTAATGTAGTTAGTTCAGGAATAACAGGCCTCGAATACATTTTATCGAGTTGTTCCAGGCCCGTGAGGGTTGAGTAGGACTGAGAGAAAGATAGAATTTGAAAAATAAAATAAATAATCAATTAATGGTTATAATGATTAATAACGATAATGAAAGAGTATCCCGTCTAGCGTATAATTAATATTCGAGACTGATAGGTGCCCGAGTGCTTTCGAGTCTAAAGTCTAGAGACATTGATAAGTGAGAGTCGATCTCCCCGGATGCATTCGCGTACGTGTCCCGATCGCGAATATTTCATTCGTTCAATACGAGGTAATTATGGATTCTCTCTCTCTCTCTCTCTCTCTCTCTCTCTCTCTCTCTCTCTCTCTCTCTCTCTCTCTCACTCACTCTTCTTCTCGCGAATGGAAAAATACTTTGCGAAAGAAGGGAAGGAAGCGTATATAAACCGCCGTGAAATGCGTCCGAGCTCAAGATCTTTCGGCGGTCGGTGTCCTTCGTACGCCACCACTTCTTCTCGTTCGGCCGGGATACGTGCCCCATAAAACCCGCGGCTCTCTTTCACTTTGTTCGAGCAACCTTCGGAACGATTTTTCCTCCGCGATACGGTGGCCCCTACGCGCGTTTCGACTTTGACTCTTCGCGACTCTCCGACTACGCGTACGCGTCGCCTTAACAAACCGAACGCTCCCTCGAAATTCCTCGAATAATATCAATCTTTCAAAAACCTTCTCTAAAAACAATCTATAAAAAAATAATTATATTAATCAAAATATAAAATCTGAGATGAAAAAAATTATTAAAAATTGTCTCTCACGCTGCATACCTACATTAACATTTCGAGTTCCAAACTCTTCTATAGAATTATATATATACTCGAAATTCCTCGAATAATATCAAAATCATTCAAAACCCTTCTATAAAAAAAACAATTATATTTATCAAAATATAAAATTTGAGATGAAAGAAAAAAAAAAACGAAAAAATTCTTTATATTTTTACCACAATTTTTGTTCGTCCTTTACCTCGTATCGAATATTCGTATTTGAGTGAGCCCACGCGTTACCTGCTGAAATTCTCACGTCTCTCAGGTTTCATACCTACATCCACATTTCCAGTTCCGAACTCTTCTATAACATTATATACATATATATATATATATGTATATAATCACATATATACGAATCGTTGGTACAACTTTCGTCAAGAGACATATATATCTATGTATACCGTTGTACAATAGGCGCAAAATGCGTTACAGTGGCTGCTTTGTTATCGCTCTTGTTGCCGTCCCAGTTTCTTCGCTCCGACACACACGCTCCCCGTGCCTATATCGCGATATACCGCGTGCTCTCAACGGTGCACAGTGCACACGTTGCCGCCTCCCCCACCCCTCGCCGCTCTCTCGCCGGTTCATGCTAACCATGCATGGTGGATGCCGACCAAGACTTCTTACCACGTATATGTACAGAGCTATAGCGATGAAATGCAATATATAACCGATCGCTATTATAATGCACGACTCTTACGTCGTTTTGACAAGACGGCTTCGCGACGGGGTGCGCGCATCATCGCAATGCGTCAACGCGTCGTTGTGGCTCGGTGCACTCGGTGCATATAGGTATATAGGCACGTGTATATCTATATCTATGTGTATGTGGGTTATATGTTATGTACACGGACGCACACATGTATATGTATATATACATATATATAATATGACGACTCGATACGGTGGCCTGACTTCTTAGCTTCTATCTTTCCGCTTCGTCTAACGCTAGAGAGAAACGAGAAACAATGGTACGATTTGTTCCTCGGTATTTATCAGCCTGAGAATATTATGAAGACGATTCGCTGCGAATATAGGGAACGCGGCGTTATACGTTTATGAAAATTTGTCAATCATTTCCCGTCGATATTATATTCGTATTATTTGAGTTTGGAAAATTAGGAGGAAATGTTTACGATGTATTTTATCAGGATTGTGATTATGGTTGTTAATTATTGACGTAGTTACGAGGATGATGAAGAGAGCGGTAATTATGGATTGTAAAAATAGCGAATTCGAATTATCAGACGCTAATGTCGTTCCGATAAGGACGAGGGAGATAACACCCCTTGACGAGAGTTTCGTATCTCACTTTCTCTTTGCTTCTCGCTTTCTCTCTCTCTCTCTCTCTCTCTCTCTCTCTCTCTCTCTCTCTCTCTCTCGCTCTCTCTTTCTGTCTCGCTGTCTTTCTTTCTCGCTCTGTTCGTTGCACGTTCTGTCTCTCTGTCTTTCTTTCTCGCTCTGTTCGTTGCACGCTGCGTCAGAATCTCATCAGTACAGGGAGAAGCATCATTGGGAGGAATGAAACTCGCTCCTCTCTCTCACTCGTGGCATCCCGGCTACGTCTATTTCTGTAGAGGAGAGTAAACGGCGCGCGCGTCGCGAAGTAACCAACCAGTCTTCTTCTTCTTCTTCTTCTTCTTCTTCTTCTTCTTCTTCTTCTTCTTCTTCTTCTTCTTCTTCTTCTTCTTCCTCTTCTTCTGCTTCTTCTTATTTTTCTTCGCATATATAGTTATACGCTCGATACGAAACCGCGGATATCTGAAACAGCGTGAAGTCGGCATATTTCGCACGAAAGAACGAGAGAGAGAGAGACAGAGAGAGACAGACAGACAGACAGACAGACAGACAGACAGACAGAGACAGATAAATTCAAACTTGGAATTTTCTACTATCGATATTTATCTCATTAAACGTTCAAAAAAGATAAATATTTCTTTGATTTATTTTTAATATTATTTACGGTTTAATCTCCTTTTTTTCTTTTCTTTTTATTATAATCGTTTGTTCTTTAACTGTTCGTTTCACGAGGCGGTTTACAAGAAAAAAATAAAGATCGGAGGTAAGAAAATAGAGTCGTAACGTATATCGACGACGTTTTCATTTCGCGAGGCACGTTCGAGAGATGCATTCTTGCCAACGAAGGCCCCCCCCCCCCCCCCCCCCCCCCCACCCAAAAGCCAGGCGACGCGATGTTATTGCCGCGGGAACACGGTTATACTAATGACTCTTAATAACCAACCACAGGAACGATGTTACGTCGTGAAACGAGCGACGCTATAGATATAATCGTGACAATGATCGTTTGTTATATATATATATACGAGAGCTTTCGCGCTCTCAAACCCCCTCTACGAGTAGTTCGCGCGGCTCGACGCGCACCCGAAAGTCCGAGATAGATTTCTCGTCGATGAAAGAACGAGAATAAACGACAAAAAAAGATTGATATTGCAAAGTGCATTCCATTTTATTTCGACGAGATGGAGACAGAGAGAGAGAGAGAGAGAGTGAAGAGATGAAGAAAAATTCAATCGAATTTCACCGCAGCGAGTAGAGAACGATAGGGACAGGCGTCGAGGGGTAAAAAAGAAGGATCCGTCTCGATGATGATATCACGTTGTCGGCGCGAACAGCTTCGGAATCCCATTATCGAGGTCAATTAAACGCTCTCGTAATTTACCGCGTGCAACGAACCCCTCTCGATCCGTTTTGTATATGTGTTTGGTCTCTCGACGTATGTGTACAAACATACAATATATATATATACATATATATATATATATATATATATATATATATATATAGAAATATAGAAAGATATATTTTTCATTTATTAATTCGCATTTTACGCTCAATATTATTTCGCAACGCGAGCTTTTCTCCTTAGGCACTATCGTATAACGACGAGGGTGAAAAAATAGCCACGCACAGAACAGTAATATCCAAGTACGCAAATAAATCAATACGTATCTACGTGTATACGTTGCGATAAGAAAATAATTTTCCTTATTGTATTAATATATGATAGGATACGCCCGATGTCGTATTATTCTTCATTGATCGTAACGTTTCACCTTGCGAGCTTCTCGAATTTATACATTATTATCAGTACGAGAGAAAGAGAGAGAGAGAGCGACAGAAAAATAGTCTTGAAATATAAGGAGGGAGTGTGCCGTAGAGTCAATCACGAAGAGTTACCTACTTTTTGCATCTCGTGGGTTCTTATCCCAGCAGGTTAATTCACATTAATACATATATATATATATATATATATATATATAGAATACAGATGCCTACGTCATTGCAGCCTATAAGAAGGTACGGAATACACATCTACACTTTCCCTCGATTCCCGCGACCTTCTTCGTTTCTTTTCCTTCCTTTCATCGGTACGTACGTGTATATATATATATATATATATATACATCGGTGGCTCGTAAAATTTTTCCTCACCGCCCCCATTAAACCGACGGGAGTTCTGCCTCTCGATATTATGATTTGCAGTACGGATACGAACAAACCGACAATCCTCTTCGTATATATATATACACACACACACATGCGCGAGTTTATCGTTGAAATATATGCACGATATATTAACGCGAAAGAATGTTCACGATCCCTTAATTTATTTTCATGTTTTTGCCTCGTCCATTGACGTTGAGAACGCCGAGTTCGTAACCTCCTCCATATTTTTCTCGATCTTTCGAACTCTCCCCCCCCCCCCGATTTTTTTCAAAAACCGTCATGGTCAGTTAGTTCTTTGTGTTAGCGTTATTATTTTATTTTATTTTATTTGCAGTCTGCATAATCATGAAAAAAAAGAAAAGAAAAAAAAATGTTTATCTTGGGCCGTTGCAATTATTGAGAGGTGTTTTTATCAGATTTTGATTGCATTCTTTTTTGTTTGTTTTTTTGTTGTTTTTGAAAAAATGAAGCCGATTAACCCTCCCCGCATTATTCGCTAGGCGGCAAAACCCCTGCGCTCCTCCTATTCGGTCTCCTTGGTTTACTCCTTGAAGGTACTTGTTGTTATTCTTATTTTTTTTGTTCTTTTATTCTTCTTCTTGTTTTCTTTTTCACACATGCCTTGTCTTCTTCTTCTTCTTCTTCTTCTTCTTCTATCACTGAACGTGTGTGTGTAAGTGTGTGTGTGAGAGCGATTGTTTATTTATGCCTTAGTTGTACCTTGATGCAAATACGAACGAAAACAGTATTAATTATAACAAAAACTATATGTGGGAAATACAATTGAAAAAGTTGGAAATATAAATAAACCGATATCTCTAGATATAAACATTTGAGAATAGATATAAGGCTAACTTCACAACTACTACTATTTAATTAGTAGCAACAATTGTACATTAGACGGCAAACAAAAAAGAGAGAGATAAAAAAACAATAGTAATATATAAATATAAAAAAAAAAAAGAAATAGTTTCGTCAAAAAGTAAAAATGAAAATAGAAAAAGAAAGTAAAAAATAAAAAAGATAAACAGCACGAACTGGCATAGCTGATCGAACATAAATGAAAAGGGAAAAAATTGATATTAGCTGAAAAGTAGCGACCATATTAAAGAAGAGACAGACAAAGAGAAAGAGAGAGAGAGAGAGAGAGAGAGAGAGAGAGAGAGAGAGAGAGAGAGAGAGAGAGAGAGAGAGAGAGATAGTGAGTTATATATCCACACGAGACTCAACGAGAGTCTCTCGAGCCCTCTCGTGGTCATCATAAGACTAGGAGAGAACCCGTCCGTGTGGCGTCGTAAAATTTTTCCGGTACGCCCCGCCCGCCGTTAAAACGGAGTTCAGCAGCCCTTAAAACTCCCCTCCTTACCGCCCCCGCACAGTATGTCTCGGTGCTGGTAAAGAGATTCGCCATAAAGACGAAAGTAAAAGAAAATAGAAACAGAGAGCGAGAGAGAGAGAGAGAGAGGAGAGGGAAAAACTGTGGGACAAAAGACGCGAAGAGCGTGTGGTCGAGAAAAGATCGTGTAAAATCTACCGAAGTATACGGCGGAGTCTACGCCGGGAATAAGTCGAACTTACGTTCGCAACGTTTTCGTCGTTGTCGGAATACGACTGAATATCGCCGGAACTCTCACTCTCGACCGAGATGCGCGCGCGCACTCGGCATGCATTTTATACGACGAAAACACGCGACTGAATCCGAACGAGAGAAAGAGAGAAAGAAAAAGAAAACATAATATATTCGAATAAATTAATAGTTAAGCGATTAAAAAATAGAATAAAATTCCTACAAAGTCAATTATTCGCGATAGTTCCTAAATTTGTTCATAAAATGCAAAAAAAAAACGAAAAAAATAAACAAATTTGAATTTTCAAATCGTAAAAATCTAGCGTTTCCCACAGCTTTTAGTCGACTAACCGAGGGGAAAATTTAACGAACGATAAGTTGGTACCCCACCCCCCTGCATATGTGTGTTTCTGCACCGAGAGGGTAAAGCCGGCGCAGTCGAACGTGTGCCTGTGCGGTGCGTCTGCACTCGGCTCTGTAAGACAGACAGTAAGAAAGAGAGAGAGAGAGAGCGAGAGAGAGAGAGAGACGGAGCGATCACGGAGCCGAAGAGGTGAAAAGAGAAGGGCGAAGAAAAAGAAGTAGAAGAGGGAGAGAGAAGTGCGAGAAGTCGATTCTACCGTTCGACAAGCGAATAAGCCTCGGACAGAAAATAGTGAGGGTAAGGAGAGGGAAGGAGCGAAACAAGAGTAAGAATCGGTGGAAGTGAGGGCGAGAGAGACAGAGAGAGAATCACGTATGAAAGAAAGAAGGGTTGGAGGGAGCGTGGGGTTTGGGACGAAAAGTGAGAAAGAATCGATGAAAGGAGATAGGTAGAGATGCTGTCTTGGATGAACGAACGTGGCGGTCATATATATATATATAGAACGACCAAGAGGGTCAGGGAACGAGAGTGGCGGTGGGTTTTCTCGTCGCAGGGCGCGCAATGGGACGAATGGAGAGAGGAAGCGAAAAAAGAGTACCAAGAGTGAGAGAGTGAGAAAGAGGGAGGGAGAGAGAAAGAGAGAGAGAGAGAGAGAGAGAGAGAGAGAGAGAGAGAGAGAGAGAGAGAGAGAGAGAGAGAGAGAGAGAGGGAGATCATTGAACTCTCGGTAAGTGAGCGAGCGGCCCGTTGCGCAGCGGTGCAACAGCAGCACCAGCGTCTCGGTAATATAAGCGAGGGGTAAAGAGAAAGATGAGGATAAAGGAGAGAATGAAGGGGCGGAGCAGGAGGAGGAGGAGGAGCAGGAGGAGAAGATGAAGAAGGAGAAAGAGGGAGAGAATGAGAGAGGGACACGTGGAAGAGTGAGAAAGGGGATGAGGTGGATCGACGGTTAGGGCGGGGTGGGGAGGGGTAGGTGGTTAGAGGGGGTAAGAGGGAGGTAGATAACCGCAGGGAGAGTATAAGGCCAGGCCAGTCAGTAACGATGTCATTAGTTTAGTCAGTCAGCGAGTCAACAACTGAGCGCTGTTTCGCAGCGCACCAGCGGCAACGGAGAACGCGCAAGTCTCTTCTCCCGCATCCGTCCGAGCACACGAATCCTCTCTCTCGCTCTCTCTCTCTCTCTCTCTCTTTCTCGTTTTCTCTTTATCTTCTTCTTCTTATTCGTGTTCTTCTTCTTCTTCTTCTTCTTCTTCTTCTTCTTCTTCTTCTTCTTCTTCTTCTTCTTCTTCTTCTTCATCGTCTTCTTCTTCGTGTTCTTCTTCTCCTTCTTTTACTCTGAGCCGTCTATGGTCCGCACTCGGGTTTTTACGGGCCGGTTGTCGATGTCCGAGGGCTGTCGAAAGGGGCCGAGTACCTGCCCTGGCCACACACTACTGGAGGGTACGCGCCACGTCATTACTTACCGGCCCTGGAATCGAGTATACGAGTCAGCGAGAGAGGGAGAGAAAAAGAGAGAGTATCGTAAAATAAGCGAGAAAGAGAGAGAGAGAGAGAGGGAGAGAGGGAAGGTTAGAGCGAGAAAAGCATCGGCGATCGTTGGCCGAAGTAGAGTGCATGCCAGGAAATGTCGATGACTTGTGCACTATAAGATCATTCGAGAAAGGTATAGATATAATTGTATATTTTTCGAATTTGATCCGAACATAAATGATGAAAGTTTGAAAAAAGCTTCGATGAAAGAGTCATCGAATTCTAAATCATTATGAAAATAGGGGTAGTTTGGATCCATAGTTTTTCCGAGAAATATTAAAGATACTTTATATACCCGTTGACCTTGAGAAATGCATCAAGGTCAATGAAAATTTTTATTTAAATTTCTAGCGCCGTCACAGAGCTTTCTCCAACTCATCGATTAAATTTATCAATTTAACGTCCCTCGTGTCACGAGCCTTATCAACCCCTCAAAAAACTCTCTCCGACTTTAGTTTTTCTTCTCGTAATAACAAAAAGACCAATATTTTTGTTCAAATCGTCGAACAATTAGTAAAATAATACCACGATTTGTTTTCAAATTTCTAACGTTCTTATCTTTCAACTGATACGTCACATTTGAAAAATCGTTATCCTCTTTTCAAACGCAACGACGTTCGACACGTATCCGTTCGTCACCCGTACGTGATTAAAGAGAAAATAGTATCGAAGAAAAAGAAAAAGAAACGAAAAAAAGAAGAAAATAATCATAGTCTAACGAGTGTTATACGCGACTGTTACGCCTCACTTCCTCGTTTTTCACGCATCGAGATTCTATACACGACACGTGTATATAGCAATCACGGAGTATAGCGTGTTGGGTCTCACACGCCGGGCGAAAGTTGTCCGTGACTACTCGCTGGCTAGACTCTCGTAGAGCCTAGGCTTCGTGGTTCGCGCGCGCGCGCGTGCGCCCGCGATACAGAAAGAGAGAGAAAGAGAGAGAAAGAGAGAGAAAGAGGTACTCGAGGCGCTCGTGGCACACTCGTGCTTCTCTCGACACCGCTTCTAAGACCGTTCGTTCACAGCACTATCCGTTACTACTACGGGCAAGGAACGCAGCCTGGGGGAGAGAAACACGACGAGACAACGTTACGCGGCTAGGCTAGGGCGACTGGTACTTTGCCCGCTACGATCTCCGTTAGTACTATCTAGGAACCGGACCCTCCTTCTTTCTCTCTCTCTCTCTCTCTTTTCTCTCTCATCTTTCTCTACGTCTACGTAGAAGAAAAGACAGCCTAGAAGACCGGTGAGATTCCCTTACCTAGGGCGACCGTTCGACACCGTCCGTTATTACTCCGGCAGACCAGACACTACGTGTGGGCAGTGAAGCGACTTGGCCACTTCAACGCCCCCCCCCCCCCCCTCTCCCTCCTTCGCCACACAAGAATTTTGTAATAAGAGATAACGCTTCGTACACGACTGGGGTCAACGATAAGAAATTTACGATCCGGGCTCGTCTACGGATCATCAATTTCTTTCTCTATCTGACTCTCTCTCTCTCTCTCTCTCTCTCTCTCTCTCTCTCTCTCTCTCTCTCTCTCTCTCTCTCTCTCTCTCTCTCTTTATGTCGCTGTCGTGGAGGAAAACTCGTTTTTGAAAAATAAAAATATACTATTACGAGATTTTCACGCAAGAATTGAAAATTTGTTCAAAATAATAAAAAAAACAAAAAAAAACAAACAAATAGAAGTGAAAAAACGTTTTTATTTCATTTCGTTTCTTTTTTTTTAATATTCGAAAAAGTGAGACGAAAATTGAATATACATCGATCGTAATATCTTTAAAAACAAATCGTTTGTTTGTTGTTGTTGTTGTTTTTGTTGTCTATTATTAATGAAAATAACGACGATAAATAAAAGAAAAAGGAAAAAAAACACACAAACCTAATCTACAAAGGTCGAGAAAGAATCACTTCCATAAAAGAACGTCGAAATTCACGGCGCACGAATGGTTATAAAAGAGGGAGTGCGAAGTAAAAAAGACGGAAGATTTTTATCTCCTCGTCCCCGGTGGCCCGGTGTAACGCCTCGAATTAACCCTCGACGCGGCAAGATCGCTCTTTCCGCAGACCTCTTCGTGAGATTCCTCTCTCACAGTTTTTATTACTTCTTTTGCTTTGTTTTTCTTTTTTTTTTTTTTTTTGTGTTTTCTCGTTCCTTCTTTTTCTTTTCTTTTTCTTTCGTTCGCGAAACATATCGCGTGCGTCGCTCACGCTCGTGCAAAGTCCGCGAGCTTAAAAATAGATGCAACATTTACGGTTACGCGCGCCAATTGTGCGAATACCACGGTAAAAGGGCGGCCAGTGGGACGATTGCGGAGAGGGAGAGGGGGAGTCGAGGAGATCGCGAACAATTGTCACGAAGCGATAACGCGAATAAAAAAGTATAATTCCACATGCCGAATGTAAAAATGTCCTGAGGACTTTCTCTCTCTCTCTCTTTCTCTCTTCCGTCGCGTTTTTATTGCCCTCGCGAGATGCGAATCGCTTGTTTCTCTATGTGTGCGCTTTTCGTTCCGAGCGAATTCTTGAAATTTCTTCGTGTCGCGTATGTAGAACTCGCGATTATGCGACGTCGCACGCCATTCGGCACGAGACGATTTTGTTAACATAATTTTCTGAGTCATTGTTTTTTTCACCGCGTCGTACATCCTTCTCGCTTCCTCTCTCTCCTCTTCACCACTTCTCTCGTAATTAAAAACATTGAGAAATTTTTAAAACTTTCTTCGAATATAAAACTCGCATTTTCTTTATCTTGTTTTTTTTAAATTTTTTTATTTTTTTAATGTGTCAAATTTTCTACAATTTTGCTCTCGAATATAACATTTTACCGTAGCGTTACAGTACACTCGGTGTAATGAAGAAGCTTGCAAATATATATTTCGTCGATTTGACGAATTGAAAAAAGAATCGAAGTAAAAAAATTAATTTTTGTCGCGTATGTATATAATTCTCTTTTTCTTGAGATATATATATATATATTTATATATGTGTAGTACATGGGCGAAAGAGATGCAAAGTGCATCTTTCCACGAGAGAAAATACGGCAAAGACGATTCGAACGAGCGTTGGTGGGGGGGGGGGGGGTGTACGAGTTTGACCCGATGGCCCATCGATCGGATTTCCATCCAACCGGAAATTTGAGAGTGAGTGAGAAAGAGATATATATATATATATAGAGAGAGAGAGAGAGAGAGAGAGAGAGAGAGAGAGAAAGAGAGCTCGACGAACTTTACTCAACGTAAAGTGGGTTGCCCCGTCGAGAGTTAGCCGAGATAGTAACGCTGCAAACATTGGCCCCTTCGTTCGTCTTCGTCGTCGTCGTCGTCGCGCGTTTTCGTAGTGGATACACGTCCAACATTGTTTACGCAGACCCTTCTCGTGCATCGGGAGCTCAAACAGGACAAACAAGACAGACAAAGATTTTTGATTATTCATGACAGCGAACCGGGCAAAAAATGGACCAAAAAAAAAACAGGAAAGACAAGAAAAGAAATCAACCGATCGACGAAAAACACGTCTAGTGGTCCAATTTTAATAATTTAGATTCAATTATTTCGGCAAAAAGAATAACAAATCTTCGATGAAAAACCGAAAGAAAAAAAATACAAATTTTCGACAAATTTCAAACTATTTTCTTCGATATGAAATTTTATACAAAATATAATGATTAAGAAAAAAACGATACTCGAGAAAAATGGTTTCGTCGATTCCTTATTTCTTTTTGTTTTTCGGGAGATAAACGAAACAAACGAGAGAGAACAGAAAGAAATCGAACGATTCGAACCACAACCTCCTCGTATCGAATCTCGTTGTTGTGATCGAGGATGAACCTGATGGGCGATAGTCGTTACGGTCGTCGGGCCCGTCACCGCTATGGCGAAGGCTCGTTGCCAGCACAGACGCAACGACGACGAGATTCGTACCGCGCGTACGAAAAAGAGATTCGGTATTACGGGCCAGCCGGGCTATACCGACCAACGTCCAAACATACGATCCGTTCCGTCGTCAACTCGGTCAATCGTTGAGAGACGTTTGGCAATCGTCGACGACCAAAACTCTCTCGCGGTCCGGCATTTCACGACCTCGCGACCTTATACCCCCTCTATATCTATATATCATCCTCCTCCCCCCTTTGCTTGCTTCACACCCTTAATTCTTTTTTTTCTCACTCTGATGCGAGTTCTTCGATATCCCTTCGCAATCGATCTCGTCCTCTATCTATCTCTCTCTCTCTCTCTCGCGGTGTTTTTCTCATTATCTAATTGTACGATATTGTCGAGGACGTTGGTATACGCGAGAGCTTTTTAAATATTTCGTACGTCTCGACACGAGGAGGAGGGACTCCTCTCTCGTTTGGACCCTCGCATAGCGTCGGGAGCGTCGCATTCAGTCGTGAAGACAGAGAGAAAAGAGAGAGAGAGCGAGAGAGAGAGAGAGAGAGAGAAAGCAGTCGAGGCACACATAGCTGGAACACGAGGAGAGGCGACAAGACCACAGAGCACGGTCAACGACTCGCGAGAATGACGTCTGGCTCTGTCTCTCTCCCTCTGTTCTCTCGCTTTCTCTCCCTCTTTCTCTCTCTCTCTATCTCTCACTCACTCTCTTTTCGTGCACCGAGCGTGCGCTCTTCGACTCGATCCTCGACGCTCCGAGAAGAGCTTTGTCGCACATCGCGCTCGTGACGAAAAAAAAAATAAATGAGCTTTGGCTTTATGCGCATGCGCGCACCTCGTTCTATAATATTTTTTAGGTTTTCCTGTTGCTTTTGTTTTTTTTTTGTTTTTTTTTTGTTCTACTACCTTCGAGCAAATTCCCGACAGGGAAGATCAATACTCGCGGCTCATTCGGATTCTGGGGTAAAATAATTATATTTGAATTTTATTACACGTCACAACTTTTTTTTTTTCAGATATGGAACGAAACGTTTCGCGTTTTTAGTCGAGATTGTCTCGATGTTTTTTTGTTGTTTTTATTGCAATAATTAATTTAAAAAGAAACGATAATAATAATCACGATTCGAATTAACAAATAATTCAAACGCATTACATGTAATGGGTGGGGAAAATTGAAATGATTTGTAATTAAAATTGTGTATTTATTTATAAACCGTGCAATCGTGCAAAATCGTCGAAAAATCTCGTCGAGGAAAATGTTTCGAACGCGATATAGGTACACCGTTGAATATTTACATGCGCATATATATCACCGCGTACACAACGCCCCCGCAGTTTCTTCAACCCTTAATTAGGATGCGGTAAGAGGGTCCTCCGCATTCTGCGGCGGCCCTGCTCTGACTTTAATATATATACACACACACAGAGAGAAAGAGAGAGAGAGAGAGAGAGAGACAAACACACAGAGACGCAGTATAAAACAACCGACCAAACTCCCAAGAGCTATTTCCTAACTGCTGGTGCTGCCGCTACCTCGCGATGGCCCCCGTTCCTTCTTTCTCTCTCTCTCTCTCTCTCTCTCTCTTTCTCTCTCGTTGCTGTTATTTTCACAACGACACCTTCGCCGAGAGCCGAGAGCCGCTCAACACAGCATCGCACCAAGACCACTTGAGAGAATGTGCGAAAGAGAGAGAGAGAGAGAGAGAGAGAGACTCTTATACTATATACAATTCACCGCGTGCGAACACACGATTCGCGCGAGCGAACGAGCGCAAGCGGGCGAGAGTGCAACGCGCGCGCGGACCGTTGTGCAACACGCGCGGTGCAACGAGCTGCAGAATCCAACTCTCGAGAGGTCTTTCCTGTATAAAACTTCTACACGTACTTACGAGACACCAACACGAACACGTATATTCCTATATTAAAAATTTACACGTACAATAAAATACCTACACAAATGCGCGAAGAAGATATACACATAGGCAAAGTAATACCGTCCTATTTTTCCATCGAGAGTTTCTGGAAGACGCGCGTGTCGTTTGTTATATTGCTAATTTTTCGCTAAAGCCGCTCGGCCCAGCTTCTACCTCCCGGTCGCATGTTCATTTCTTCTTAGCTTTTTGCCTCGTGTATACAAAATCCGTCTATATACGTATGGATGTTTATATGTTTGTGTGTGTCTGTATATATGAGAGAGCGAGTGAGAGAGAGAGAGAGAGAGAGAGAGGGAGAGAGAGAGTGGAGAGAATCTCGTCGCGTATCGGTGCGAGGAGAAGCTCGCTCGCGAGTTTTACACGCGCGGGTCAATGACTTTCTCGGGGCGTAATGTGCCTCTTCTGCATCTACACATATACATCGACCCATGCATATGTCTATATATATATATAGTAATATATATACGTATGTATATAACTATATATGAATATACATACGAGCTAGAAAGCTGAAACAGGCGACCGTGTAAGTGCCGAGTCGCCGCGATTGCGTGACAGAGACTATATAGTACGCTGTTTTATACATAAATATATGTATGGATCTAAACTGTGACTAAGTGAGTGCGCAAATGCGTGATTGTGTCCGGTGGTGCGAGGGGGAGAATGGTAGGGAGGCGCGGAGGGGGGCTGGATGACGTTTATACGATGATACACCCGTCGATCTGCACTCGAATAATAATAATAATAATAATAATAATAGTAATAATAATAACAACAATAATATCCTATGCGTATATTTACGTATAGGTATATAAAGTATTTGAGAGTATGCGAATGTGATTCGTATGCATGGACGCTCGGCTTAAAATATATTAATGCAGATATGGCCTAAGTGTCATGACGATCGTACGACTATATATGTATTTATGCGATAAATATAAACGTATATGTATATATATATACATATCTATATATACACATATATGTGTGTATATATTTATACATGCGTATATATTTATATATGTGGCTATGAATATGTGGTCAATCGAGCGTTATATATCAGTGGCATTCTCCATTTCGCTCTATTGTCCTATCTACGGACTCTACTATATGCCGGTCATCGGCACTCGATACAGTTACGGACCATCGTTCATATTATCTTATGTATTTTCCATATTTGTTTGAATTTATGTGTGCGTGTGTGTGTGTACGATAAGTAGACGGTTCCTTTTAAATGATGGAGTAACGCGCAATATTTCACCCTCGACGTAGGTCCAGGTGCAAACGAGCCGTGCGATAAATTCGTGTTAAAAATAAAATTTGAATAATAACCGATCGAACTGAATTATTTCGTCGGTCGCAGTGTCTTTTAAAAAATTTTTTTTTACTCGATTGCATTTCGATCGAAAATTCGACTTTTTATATTTTTCGTCTATTATTATCGTTGTCGTTATTGTTGTTTAGTATTTTGACTAGTGTCGCGCGAGTATACGTTTTTTTTTACGTTTCTTTCGTATTACGTTGAACGTACCTCGTTGCATTTCTAAAATGAAAATGTAGGTATACGGAAGGTAAAAAAATACGTGTCGCGGATAGCGAACGGGAAAGAAGAGGCGGGGGAGAGCTCTCACGCTGCGTCGCTCGCGCAAAACCTCAACTCCTTTGCCAACCAGGCCGCGGCAATTTAAATTATTTTGTAACTTTAACGACTTTTGGCCCTCGCAGTTCGGCCATCCCTCGCTCTAACGACGCATAATTACTCGACGGGATAGAGGATAATGTATACATGAGAGACTTGGGCGAACTACGACTATATACATATTTATGTATAGATGTATATATGTATATATATATATATATATATATGCATTAGTAAATCTTGAGGAGAGAAGATGTCGCAAAAGAGATGCGGGGAAAAGAGGAATTAAAAATAACACCGGGGCTAGGTCGCTTCGGGGAGCGCGAGAGCGAGCGAGAGAGAGAGAGTTAAGAAATTCTTCGCACCAGCGTAGATACCTATATAGTCATACTTCAATTACTATGCATATAACAATTGCGTATGTATAGGTATATATAAAATACCAGCATAAATGGCATCGAGTGCAACGGTTATGCTCGAACCCGCTTATACTTTCACCAAGGGTTAACGGTCGTTTCTCTCTCTCTCTCTCTCTCTCTCTCTCTCTCTCTCTCTCTTTTGCTTCAGCAGACACGCGTGCGAGATAAACTTAGGTGATGAGGATAATGATGATCGTGCCCGATACATCGGCAATATGCACATATTTCTAAAAATGACAAACGCTCTTTAACATCTGTCGGGGTCGCGCTTGGGACATAAAAAAAAAAAAACGTTAATTCTCATGCAAGAAAGTAAAAAATTGTTTTCTATAGAAAGCGCCGAAAAAATATACCGTCGCGACGACTAATTAATCATGATTTTTTTTCAAAATCGTGTTCGCATCGATTTTACAATTTTTGGTCCAGCGAGAAAAGATATGATATAAAAAAAAAAGAAATAAAATTTGTATTTCTTATTAATTCATAATTTCGAATAAATTTCGATCGATGATTCCGATAAACTTCTTCTTTTATTAATAATAATAAATATATATATATATATATATTCTTCTCTCTTTTTCTCTCGCTCTCTCTCTCTCTCTCTCTCACACACACACATAAATGCACGCGAGTTGAGCTATTTTCGCATTTGTACCAGTTAAAGCTTAAAAATACGCGAAAAAACGATCCGTGGGTCTCGTCACACCGAGAAGTGGACGTCCTATCCGTCCCTCCTCGTGGCCTTCGAAATCGTCATCGCCCCGAGAGTTGCAATTCTCGAGACGCGGGTGCGCGATCTCGATTATTATTCGTGCTCTCCCGGGTCTCCCTTTTCACTGTATACTCGTCGTTTGCACGCTTTCGTTGCCGGTGCGTGGATTAGCAAGAGAGCCACGTGAGATAAAGCTAGCGAGAGAGAGAGAGAGAGAGAGAGAGAGACGAAGAAGCACGCTCGAGTCCTTGACTTTTGGAATGCGGAGTATCGGGAACCGACGAAGGCTCCTCACGTCCTCAGGTAGGAAGACGAGCTTGGGCCACACTGCCCGATCTTTTTCCCCTCCATGTCTTTTTCGTCCCTTCTCCTTCTCCTCTTCATCCTCATCCGCCTCTTCTTCTTCTTCTTCTTCTTCTTCTTCTTCTTCGTCTTCTTCCTCTTCGTCCTTTCCGTTTGCTCCGTGGTCGAGCAAAATCGCGGATTCATTTGACTCGAAGGAGTAGCTTCTCCACCTCCTTCATTACACACACACACACACTCATATATATATATATATATATATATATATATATATATATATATATATATATATATATATATATATATATATATATATATATATACAAATGGTGTACCTTTTCTCTCACTTTGCCTCGACGACCTTAATCCCGAACCGGTGAACCTCGTTCCGTTTACTTATCTCTCTCTCTCTCTCTCTCTTTCTCCCCCTCTCCCCCTTTCCCTCCCGCCCCGACTCGTCTCGTTCAGAGACCCCTTGTGTCCAGTTTTCTCGGCGTCCATCTTGGATTTCACATACCTATATGTATGCACTTGCTGAATATGCCGTCTACATACATTCATGTATATATATATATATATATATATGTGTGTGTGTGTATAATATTTATTCTCGATTTGCCAAAGCCAAACGAATCTTGAAAGTAAATAAATGAAATAAAAACAACTCGCCGAGATAAGTGGGATGAAAGAAACAATTATATTTAACGTTTATAAAAAATGTGTGTTAACGCGAGAGAGTCTGGAGCCGAGCGAGAACTCCGGGAGGGCAATTTACGCGATAGTCTTGCGCGCGTCGTGCGGCGTCGTCGCCGAACCGCGAAAGAAGAAAATCGCGAATTCCTGAGGAATACAATCGAGTGGTAACGATCTTCGTACGTGTTTATGCAAATAACGCGTTGGGCGAAATTTAAAAAATCTCGCCCTCCCCCCTCTCCCAGACGCATCGCCTTGAACGCGTCCTTGCGAATATCTTCTGTGGAAATCTTTCCGTTTCTCCCCTTTTTTCTTCTTTCATTTTCTCTCAAAAATAGCTCGATCGTTTATATCCCCATTCACTTTTCGTCGATCCATTTCCGGGTTGATAATTGATTTTGACTCGATCATCGATCGATCGATCGATCGATCGATAATATTGATTTTTGATCACCCTCGATATTCCATGGCGATAAAATCCACGAGATATATTTAAGAAAAAAATAAACAAACATTATTTCAATTATAAAAATAAATCGACGTCTTAACTAAACCGTTGCGTAATTAAAGCTTATCGATCGAATTATTATTCATATTTCTTTCCGTTTTTTTTTGTGTGTTATCGTAATAAAACGATCACGAGGAAAATATATTCCAATCGTCTCGTTCTTTTTTTTGTCTTGACTCTCCTGTCGCTCCTTGAATTACACTATTGATAAATGTTTTCGTATCGCACGTATCTCTAATATTGAGGGTATAAATTTTCCCTTGTCTACTTTATGTGATAAAACTCGACGATATGAGCATTGATCTGTCGCCGCTGCGGTGCCAATGCGGAACGGATATGCTTTACATAAATATATAACTGTCTCCCTCTCTCTCTCTCTCTCTCTCTCTCTCTCTCTCTCTCTCTCTCTCTCTCTCTCTCTCTCTCTCTCTCTCTCTCTCTCTCTCTCTCTCTCTCTCTCTCTCTCTCTCTCTCGCTCTTACGTATCACGTATCACGATAGTGAATTTTCATTGTGCGACATTAGCTTACACACACACACACACACGAGTCCCACGAGACAGCGTTAATTATACCATTGCATCGATTTCCGCGTATCGATCGAAAAACACAAACACATACGAAAGGCGTCGCAACTTTTTCCTCCATTTAATAATGTTATCCACGCACGCTCTATAATTATCGATCGCTTAATTCCCGTGCCTACAACCTATAAGCACCAATATCGATAATGAATAAGTAGTGCGGACGTTCGAACGGCGTAAATAATCGTCTTTCTCTCTCGCTCTCTCGCTCTCTCTCTCTCTCTCTTCGTACAAGAACGCGAGTGCGATCAAAAATTTTCATTTTAATTCCATACACGCGTCGACGTATTACGGCGCATTATACCTCAAAATTGCGTTACGTCATTGAATCTCGTTAAATATATAGGTACGAAGCAGGCAGGTATTTAATATGTAAGCGATTTGTCGCTGATATTATCAATTAGGAACGCTTTGGTCCCCCACTCCCTTCTCTTCTAACGCCCCTCTCCTCTCCTCCCTCCCTCCCTCCCATTCTCACAACTCATGCCAATGAACTCGGTTCGAAGTGCGCACGCGCAAGAATGCGTATAGAAACATTATTTTCTAATGCACCTTGAGTGTACATACGATGTGTCTGTGCCGGCGCTATAAAACACGAGTAGGTACAACGTGATGTCGAGACGTATCTATGCGCTGACCATAGACGTGGAATTATACGGTACGCTCTTGTATCTCTCTCTCTCTCTCTCTTTCTCTTTCTCTCTCTCTCTCTCTCTCTCTGTAACGACTTCATTAAGCCGACCACATTGGCCAGAGGTGTTTTTCAGTGGCTGATTATATTCAAGAGAAGTTTGCCGGTACACCGTGCATGTGCACCGATGCACTCGTTATGCGCGTGTAATGGAACAACAACAACAACAACAATAATAAACAAACAAAAAAATAAAAATAAAACAAGAAATGAAAAAAAGCATTCGTCGAGAGAGAATCATACAGGACACGATAATTATACCATATCTCGAGGCGCAAGGAGATTTTGCGCTCATCCCGCGATCCTCTCTCGCCTCACATTCATCTCCGTGAATAGACACGATCATCGATCGTTCACTCTTATGTACGAGCTACATCGCGTGTATATGTATAAATATATGCATAGGTATCAATGTCTATGTGTAAGTACACTCATTAATGCAAGAATCGATCGGGGTTCCGCAATTTGCCGTTGTAATTACGGTGACTCGTCGACGATCGTCATTAAAACTATATCGCAGTACGTTTTCTCTCCGTCTCTCTCTCTCTTTGTCTCCTTTTCTCTCGACGTCGATGAAGCGATGATGGAGAGAAATGTCTGCAGCAGAAACAGCGAGCGTAGACGAGATGATCGGACAGCAATTTATCGATTCATGGGCGTTTCTTCTGCTCCAGCCCTGTTACATTTTATACCTTCATTTTATATATATTGTAGAAAATCTCCCCTGTCCGAGACCCTCGAGACTTGTAGACATAAATAAATATATATATATATCGCCATGACGTTCGTTTGGACGAGATACGCAAAAAGTTCGCGGAAGACGCGCCCCGAGGAATTTCACTCGATTTTCGTATTTCGAGGCAACGATTGTCCAAAGAAAAAATTAGAGCATCGATCTTCGCGAAGATATAAACTTGCCGACATTATTTTTTCGTAACAGTAGGTATTAACCGTACGTACGAAATATTCGACCGGCGTCAGTGATCGAAATGTTAAGTTATGTCGAGATCCGCTAAAAACAATCTCGCCGATAATTTGGGAGAAAATCTAGCCAAATGTTCATTTTAATCATTAGAAATCGTGATCTTAAAGTCGAACGATATATCGATCGATCCTTGCGACGTTCGGTTATACGAGTAACCCATATTTTTTGTATTGGTTTCGGCTTGGCCAAAAAGTAATTGCGTTTTTTTCTCCTAGTCAGTCATACCCGTTTATGTATTAAAAACGCAATTACTTTTTGGCCAACTGAAGTGAACGTAAACCGTGATAGACGTCGTATAAACAGAGAGAGAGAGAGAAGGAGAGAGAGAGAGAAGGAGAGAGAGAGAAAGAGAGAGAGAGAGAGAGAGAGAGAGAGAGAGAGAGAGAGAGAGAGAGAGAGAGAGAGAAAAAGAGAGAGACGTATACGTGTCTGGACACTACAATCGACATCTCTCTTTGTATCTTTCTTTTCTCTATCTCTTTCTCCTCTCGATGACTCCGAGGCTCGAAAGATAAGCAAAATTAATCGACGATGCCCGACTCGCGACGGGCGATGATCGATTATCAACGATACGCGTATTTCTGCGAGTCGACACACTCACCTGATTATTATACGCGTATACGCACAACGAGAGATAGATTTCATTATTTTTTCGTCCACGAGCACATTTTTCGAGTTTATAAACGCATTTCTTTTTGTTATTATACGTCGTAAAATTTCGACATTTTATTGACACAATATCGGGGGGGAATAAAAATTCGAGAGTCTTCGAGAATTCTGACATTGGAGGTTTTTCTGAAGCGAAAGTTTCTCCGTGTCGCCAAATTGGGATTTGTTTTTCTTCCTTTTTCGATTCCCTCTCGTATCTCGTGCTGTTTTTTTTTTTTTTTTTTTTTTTCTTCAATGAATGCCAAAAGCCACGTCATCTTTTTTATCGTGCGCAATTCCCTCGATCTCTCTGTCTCTTCGTCTCTCTCTCTCTCTCTCTCTCTCTCTCTCTCTCTCTCTCTCTCTCTCTCTCTCTCTCTCTCTCTCTCTCTCTCTCTCTCTCTCTCTCTCGCTCTCTCTCACTCTCTCACTCTCAATCGGATTCCCAAGAGGTGTGCTGCGTGGGTTCGCGAACAACTTCGAGCTCGAGACGCCGAGCTCTATGCCGGAGAACGATAATGCGAACAGCGACAGAGACATATATATATATATATATGAGAGATACGTGTAGATAAGGATAGTCTGAGAAGAAGAAGTAGAGGAAGACTGAGAGGAACGCGTAAAAGCGACCTTGCATTTTGCATATATACGACATTGCTGCCGCTGCTCTCCGTGTGTTTCGTGCTCGCCCTCGCCCGCCTTTGGGCGCACCAACGTCAGAAGAGCTGGAGAAAAGAGTGAGAGAGAGAGAGAAAAAGAGAGAGAGAAAGAGAGAGAAAGAGAGAGAGAGAGACACGGATAGCGCGATATGGCCGCATGAAGAACGCAACCTTGGATACGCCCGCGGGCGTTATTATAAATCCGAAGAAAGGTGCGTGCGGTTTCTCGCGACTACTCCCGTCCCTTGGGCTTTCTGCTGTATGAACCATTTAAAAAAAAACGAAAAGAAAAACTCGATCTATCCGTAGTTCGAAAATTAATTGGCCGCTATAAAAATCACACGAAAGAACGACTAATAAACATGCGCTTTCGCCTAAATTCGATTTTTATTGAAAATTAAATGAATTTAAAAAAAAAGTTAATACTAACATGAAAAATAATTTGAAAATATACCTAATACAAAGATATTAATAATTTTTCGAAAATTATGTTAAAACGTTTGTAAAAATTATGCAACAAAATTCCGCGATATTCGATGGTTTACCCGTCACGTCGAAAAAATTGTCGAAACTCGGGATTTGATTTGAGAAAATCACAAATCTAACGTTTCACGAGTGATAAGAGAAGAATCTTCTCTCGGACGTTGACTGACCACGAAAAAATGCTTATGCCGAGGGCAATTTTATATCGAACGCAGATCGGAGGAAAAAAAAGAGAGAGAGAGTATCTTCTCTCGTCAATGGTGAAGCGATGAGTCGACGTAGACGCCCAAACTGCATCGTCTCGATTCGCTTGCACGTTCAATTATCGACGTTATATCTTCGCGTACGAATTTAACGCTTCGGCTTCGTCATAACCTCGTGTACCTTCTCGAACGTTTCAAAGTCCGACCCATTGTGTTCCTCTTTGATTCTTCGATCTTTTTCTCTCTCGTTTAATTTTCGTCTTGCAAAAAAAAAAACGAAAACAAAGCAAAATACCGAAAGAAAGCAAAAGTACGAGCTTTTTCGTGATATATCGCGGTCATCGGGTCAGTAATATCCCGCGTTATTTACTCGGCTCTGCGCGAGTTCGATTCCTCGAAGGAAAAAAAAGGGGGAAAAAAAGAAAGAAATGCATCAACCATATGGCGGTGTGTTAGGTGTGTCGTGGACGGGCCGGACCACGACCAAAAACGCGAAAGTGTTAATTTTCACACCTTCTCCAAGGTTACCCGAAATTCAATTCGTGAACAAACATTTTGCCTCGACGTTGCGGGCCATCTTTTTATCGTGCCTGTTGGGTGCACGTGTACCATGCAGCGACGACGAGAAAATCCGACCCCATTATTGACATTCATGCGCGAACCTTGGCCTTAAAAATCACTTCTTAAAAAAGATATTTAAAAGTAATAAAAAATAAAAAAAAAAATCTGTCTTCATCCCGATAAAAAATTCTTCTAATTATTTTCTCATCGTTCGATTCGAATTATTTTCATACATTTTTATTTTACGACTAGCTTGAACGACAAATTAATTTCTCGATAGAAACAATTTTCCGACGAAGTTGCTTGAATCGTTCCTTCACTGGGAACAAACGTTGGCTAAGACGGGGTGTGGAAAAGCAGCCGAAGAACGTATGTTTAGAAAGTCGTACGGGGTGGAAGGGGGTGGAAAAAGAAAAACAAAACTGAAATTAAAAAAAAATATGCAAATTCTTCGGTGCATGTGCACCGATCCTCTTGTTTTCTCCTGGACGATCGAGCAAAAGTTCCGAAACGCGCTTTTTTTTCGTTCGCGTCGTAGAATAAGCATCGTAAAGATCGAAATTGTTTCTTGGAAAGATATCGGTTTTCTTTTCTCTCGCGCGAGCTACGCGGAGAGAGGACGAAGAGGAGGTAGACAAAAAATCTGAAAATACATTCGTTGAATTCTTCGTCCTCTTCTCTATACACGTCTCTCTCTCTCTCTCTCTCTCTCTCTCTCTCTCTCTCTCTCTCTCTCTCTCTCTCTCTCTCTCTCTCTCTCTCTCTCTCTCTCTCTCTCTCTCTCCTCTCTCTCTCTCTCTCTCTCTCTCTCTCTCACACTCTCTCACTCTCTCACTCTCTCTCGATCGCCCATCGTCCATCTAATATATATTTGCACAGACTAACGACAGGATGCATTGTATACTATCGTCTGCAGTCTGCGTACGCGGGGGCGGTTAAAACTTTCCGCGTTCGAGGGAAAGTAGTAAGAAAGAAAAAAAGAAAAGAACGAAAAAAAAAAGAAAAAAATCGTTTCTTCTTTTTTTTCATCTCGACGTGACCCAGCGAGAGCGTCAGGTGACTTTGAGCGGACGAAACGCTCGATCGCTCGAGACGAGAATGTTCTAGAAACCAAACTGGGGCCATGTGGTACCTCGACCCCTCGGTCCATCCCCCTCGCCCCATCTTTCATTCTTGTAGCAATTTTCGCCACGAGAATGCACACCTCGTCGTAAACAATCCAAAAGCAAAAAAGGTCGTGAATATATTTTTCAAAACAAATAAATATTGACGACACTTAAAAAAAAAAAAAAATGAAAAAAGAAAACAAAATTATATGATTACTTAAATACATTTTTTTATAAAATAATTTATGAATAAAATTTGGGTTTTTTTTTCATGCTCGTTTCAAAATCGTTCGCGAAACTTCGACGGACTTCGATGCTGCAATTACGTCGCCGCGATTGCATCTCTTCGCGTCCATCGTGCTGCCTCGCAAACGAAGTTCAATTGCGAAGGACTTCGCGGGCGCAAACGGGACAGGGGCAGGAGGGACAAATAAAAAAGTGACTCTCGAACGCTCGAGCGAATATATATCATTCGAACGACGCGAAGAAGTCTGGTCAGGACCTCTCTCGTCCACGGTCTTACGAATAAAGTTCAATTGGATTTCGTTTACATAAATGTACGCGGGTACTTGATTACCGCGCTCACCCACACACATACCCCCATATGTGTGTGTATACAATAAATATATATATATATATAGTCGAGGCTTTTACATCGCGTTCATCAAACTCAATGAAAATATCGTTCCTGTCGTTTACAAAGTATCTCGTCTCCCATTAAATAAATCAATAAACACTCAATTTTAATCAAAATTCAATTTATATTTATATTTTTTAACAACTTCGATATTTAACCGAGCGTTATTGATTCGCGCGCAACGTCGTATATCTATACGTAAGTATTTATGGAAAGAAGAATTTTTGCGTCTCTCGATTAAAGCACGACGTAATTTTCAATGGCTCGAAAAAAATGGCGAGGCGAGTAGTCGCGCGGCCTGAGAAACGACACGGAAATTCCGACCGGTACGTTCTCGTACGAGTAAATCGTCCCGTACAAGAATAATAATGATAACGACGATAACGATAATAATGCTCAATGTCAAGGTCAACCTTTTCTCCGGTTTTTTTTTCTTCTACTTCTTTCGTTCTTCCTTTTTCTTCTTTCTTTAGTCTCTCGAGCCGTCGGGGGGGGGGGGCAAATTCGCGATACAGTAGTGCAATAAGGATCGTCTTAAACGTATTCGTCGTTTGCACGAAATTCGACGATTGTTGCAACGAAGATGACGACGAAAACGACGACGACGACGACGACGACTCTTCAACGCCGCGCCTTTATTTTCGCATTCGACCTTGGGCCATGTGGAATCGGCAGTTTTATTGGTATAGCCGCGGGTGTGGAGTCAGCCGCCCGTTTTCGTCTCTCTCGCCTCTCTCTTCTTTTTTATTCTCTCGTTGCAAGAGAGAGAGAGAGAGAGAGAGAGAGAGAGAGAGACGCGTAAAGTTTAAGAAAAGAAAGGATATTTCGCAGAGACGCTATGGTAGGATTATCCCCCCTCCTCCCCTCCCTTCCTTCTCTAACCATAAATGTCTTTTTTCTCCATCGTTGTTTTTCTTACCGCTCGTTCTACTCTTTGCGCATCGTTACCCTCTTCTCTTCCTTCTGTTTACACATAACGTTAGTCTTGCCTCTGCATTTCAAAAAAAACGAGAGTGTTTCGACGCTACACCGTCGAATATCCCGTCTTTATTGTCTTGCGCGGATTTCTTCTTTTTTTCCTTTATTATGTCTGACTTTGCTTTTTGTTTTTTTGTTGTTGTTGTTATTTGTCTAATTAACCGCGATTTCGATGCAACGACAATACAAATTTTGTAATTTTCTGTAAAATAATCGTATCGATGGACTTTGGATTAATTTTGAAAAGGAGAGATGATGAAAAAATGAAAAAAGATTTTTTATTTCGAAGAAAAAAAGTGAAAGAAATTTGAATATTTCTTAATTCTTCGTAAGGAAACGGACGGAGGGAGGATCTTCCGCGAAGGATTCGTTCGACCCGACGGTTCGTCGTTATTCAAAGGATCGCTCTCGTCGTGTCCCGTGAAAGAAAACTCGTTCGTCGCGTCTTATCCGATCGCGAATGCCCACACGAGGCTTTCTCGTTCGTTTATTAAATAACGCCTGACTAAGAAATTCACGGTGATATCGAGGCCGATCACGCGATCCTCCCGTTAGCGAGCCGATCTTTTAGCATACGAGCGTTATATATACGGGCCGGATGAATTCTCGAGGCAGGCTATATATATATATATATATATAACGGACGTTTACCCACCTCAAGTCTAATATATGTTCGCATCGCGATTCTCCCCCGTACGATCGAGTATCCTAGGGGCAAACGAGTCCGAGCTTTTACCTGTTAAACGAGACGGTAAATGTATACTTGTCTCAATACTAATCGCGACGAGAATGCTCCACTTTGCAATCTTTAACTTTTTCTTTTATCTTACTTTTTTTTCTGTTTTTTATTTTTTGATATCTTCTTATTTGTTTTTTTTTCTTTTACTTTTTTTCATAATTTTATCTATAACGGTTCGATGCTAACAAGATAAATATATCCGAGCGTCGCGTGAACTCGAAGTTGTCTCTACGACTTTGCCTAACGGAATTTCGTTATTAGTGTCGCTACGTTGTTTATAGGGCGAGATATTATTAGTTGGAAAATTTTATCATCGATACGCCGGTCTTGGTTTTGTCGAACGAGGGCGGGGTTCTTGGGTAGCAAAGAGATGGGTAAATCGATCGAAGATCTTTCTCTCGTGGCGCGACTCGACTACCTCGTCGAGACACCGAGAGTTTCCTCTCGGATGTTCCGATATGCGGGAAGCCTCTTTACGAGAACCTTCGTCATCGTCGTCGTCGTCTTCATCGTCGTTCGTTCGTTCGTCGTTCGTCGTCTTCAAGGACGATATGAATTACGCGTGTCGTCAGACAAGACTCTCTCGTGGTTATACCAAGGGTACTGAAGACACACGAGGGTACACGCGACCGAGGGTGGAAATTCTGTTCGTCGATGAGAGCGAACGAGGGGTTCTTCAATGAACCGTGTATTATTCCAACAAAGTCCCACGGGACGTGCTCAAAGCTTTTCCCAGGGTACGAGCAACCCCTCGGTGTTCTTACTCGAACATTGTGCTAACGTCGAAGACGTTAATGACGACGCTTATTAACGAAAAAAAATGCATCTCATTTTTGTTTTCACTTAAGGGGTTGGGGTCACTCAGCATTTTCAAAAAATAGATTTTTCGTTGCATTTTCTACAAGTAAAATAGTTTAAGAGTATTCCCTGAAAATTTTAGACAAATCGGGGCATTATTTATGAAGACATGCAACTTTGAACGCAGCCCTGTCGAGTGGGTATAAGTAGGTAGGTAAGTGGTAGCTGCACGCTCGACGCAAACTTTAAACGCGTTTTTTCTCGAAAGCACGTTTTCAAAGTTGGTGATGACTGTAACTCTAGAAAGGCTCGACGGATCGTTTTGAAATTTTGACCACTTATTCTAAACATTATTATGCTGGGATTGAACAAAGGATTTTTACTTGCGGTAAATAGTTTTTTTTATAGTCGAATATATGGGTGAAATTGTGATCGAAAAAAGTGCCTTTCGAACATCCGCCATTCTGTCAAAAATTACATTTTTTATTAATCCTTCGTTCAAAGACCGCGTAATAGGATCCCCGCAAAATTTTTTGATTTCGGATTTTGATTTTTCAACCCCTCGCAGACTGGCCATTATTATTATTTTATCTTGAAAATTTAATTCTATGTTTTTTATATATGTATTAATGTTAATGGTAAAAAATTTATCAAAAAATGATAAAACCAGTCTTCAAAATAAAATCTCAAAAAAGCGTTTTTTCGGGCGTTACAAGTGACTCTAACTCCTCAACGACGAAATTTTTCATTTAAAAAACAAATGTTTCTTTGGTTCGAAATAAAAAATTATAAGTAGTCGCTAGGATTTTGTTATATTGAAATGTTAAACGAATTTATTATTAAGAATGCATCTCTTCTCATTTCGTTCGTGAGTTACTCATAGAAAATATATCCCTGCCTCGATCTTTCGCGATTAATCTTGATGGTCCAAACTGTTGGGCGCTGAGTGCAGCGAGAGAGCGGAGCTAGCGACGAGCGCAGGAGTTAAAAAGAAATGAAGAAATAAAATAACGCGAAAGGAAGGCGAAAAAAAAGACGAATGATCGACGAAGATAGAATTTCGGGGTCAAGTTGAAGGCCGCGCGTGCTAGAGGCGATAGAGACGACGATCGATCGGTCAAACGTCAGCCACCGCTTGGCCTCGCATCGTTTCGCAAAATATCACATATATCTTCCCAGAATTTCAACAAATTTCTCATAATTTTTCGAACAATTATTAATAATTATCCACAGATAAATAATAACCATTATTATAACTTCGACTGACAAAAATTGTATTGTTTGTTTGTTTCAGGTGAGTCCCACAAGTCTACCGTGTAGTTTTATCCAGCTGTTAAATCAAAGGGTTCGTTGCCATTATATTTATCTATTCAAAAACACAAAACAAAAATTCTTCTCACAATTCTTCTTCTTACAATTCACACCGATTTTTCTCAAACATTTGTTTTCAATTTCTCGAATGAATAAAATCTTCGACTTTAAAACCAGAAAACATAAAAGAAAAAAGAGAAATTAAACGATCCCTAAAAAAACACATTCTCTGCCCACCGAGGGAATTTATCGACGACGTTTATTCGTAATAACATCATCGCGAAGTCGTTTCGAAATACTTCTTCATTCCATCGATATCTTCGTATCCATCTGCGCGATACATAATTTATCGTCCGCTGCCTACATCGTATTTTCCGAGAGATCGGAGTACGTGATTGCGATATATTAGTAACACGCGAAGAAAGAACGAATTAAAAGAGGAGGTCCGGAGTACAGAAGCGACCTCCAGTCAGGTGAGGCGACGCTCGAGGGAGGGAGGGAGGGAGGGAGGGAGGGGGCATTCACCAGTGTGTGTAGTTAAGTAGCATTATCGGGACGAACTCTCGCGGGTGCGTTTACCCGCAGAAAGTGGTGATTACACGTTGGTTCCCATTTGCTTCTCTCCTCGCTGCATTCAGCATAACCAGCGGTCGTGAACAACCTCTATACTCTACCCCCCCCCCCCCCCCTATCTCTCTTTCTCTTTCTTCTCTTACATCTTCTCTTATACATTGGAGTTGCCAAGGCGCGTGCAAAACGCTCCACACTTATACTTATTGCACCTTATACACTGTAAAGATATGTAATACCATGTGCGTGTACAGATGGCATTATATTCTCTTAAAATATATATGTATAACACACATATATATATTTACATGTATATGAAATATATATATATATATATATATATATATATATATATATGTGTGTGTGTTATACACAGATGCTGCTGCTCGACAGTACAGTATATATATCTATATATACGGCAATATATATAACTATAGAGAAGGAGAAGATCGAACGGCCCATTCAAGTCAGGATGTCCCTCATTCTTCTCTCCTTCTCCGAGCAAAAGACCGCGAGAGCTCCTGTGTACTACTGTCCATTGCATTGCAGCCTTTTTCACTGCATCTTTCTCTCTCTCTCTCTCTCTCGTTCTCTGTATCCATCTCTCTTGGCATTCACACACTTTCCTGCAGGTAAACTCCCAGTCGTCTGACCGGATATTTTATTTCCTCGAGAATGTCCTGTCATTATAACTCTCTTTCCTGTCGGAAAAATGTCGGAACTCTCGTCTCGTCTTTCATTCGTCTGCATTCACGCGTTTTCACAGACACACAGAGACACACTCATACACGCGTGTGTGTATTCTTCTGTGTCTGTATTTTGAGAGACGATTCGTTTCTTTTTCTCTTTCGACTCGTTTTTTTTTCTTTTCATTCATAGAAATTGTCGATAAATTCCATATGATTATACATCGACATTGCGGCCTATTTATTGTTGATTAGACGATTCGAAACGTATGTGGAATAATACGAGGCATGGATATTTTGTTCTTTCGCGTATAGCGAGGAAACTTCCGTTTTTGTGTCAGAGTGGTCGAGGGGAGGGAAACGTTCAAGGCGACTCGTCACATCCGGTTTTTTTTCTCGATGTCTTCACATCGTCTCTTCTTTTTTTTGTCTCATTTTTCTACGTTTCTCTCTCTCTCTCGCTCGGTTTGGTCGATCGTTTTGCATTCGTCCATCGACGATTGACGCCAGCGCCATTTTTTATCCCCTACTCCCTCCCCTCTCCGGACTTTCGACCCGCGAGTGCATCCGGATGACGAGAATCCTCGTCGATATAGCTCCTCGAACACCTTGACGATATATCGTTGATTCTCTCTGTCTTTTTTCTCTCTCTCTCTCTCTCTCTCTCTCTCTCTCTCTCTCTCTCTCTCTCTGTCCGTCTGTTAGCGAATGGTTACAATGTTTCTTGACTCTTTGTTCCTCACCTTCCTCGACTTCCCCGTATCAGCATGCCAGCAACGTTCTCTGTACGTACGTTATATATATGCTTGCCTCGTTCTCTTGGCCTCTTGGGATTTTGCCCCTCTCTTTCTCTCTCTAGTTCTCGCTCTCTCGATCTCTCGCTCTCTATCTCTCTCTCTCTCTTTCTCTCTCTCACGCGCGCACTCGTCCGAATCGATCGTATATGCTGATGCACTCGCGCCGCGCGGTGCAGGTGCAACGTACGAGGCGCACTAGTCGTCAACGACGATTGATCGACAGCATCAGCGAGACTAGCCTATATATATATATATATATATATATATATATATATATATATATATATATGTATATATAGGCTATATATATATGTATATACAGCTGTTTAAATAGCGATCGGATTTTCCTAGACTCTTCTTTTTCCCATCGCGAGAGACTCGATGGAGAAATAATATTTTCAAAAAATTCTCGCGTACGAGGAAACAAAAAAAGAAACGATCGATCGAATTTTCATTTATTTCAACGAACCTTCCAACCTGTCTCGGATCTATTCTTTAAAAATGAAATTTCACGATTAATTATCTTTCAATTTCGCGACGTTCGCGCTTTCGTTCGTAATTTTTGCGATCGTCGAGAGACGCTACGCTTCGCCACTCGCGAATTGAATAATTGACATCGCGATCGCGGAAGTTAAGTGGATTATAACAAGTTTCGCGAACGTGGGAAGATTTTTTCCCTCTCGCGTTGAAAACGTCGAGAGCGAAGGATCGGTCAGGTGGGCAAAAGGAGTCGGGACGGATAGGATAGGCGAGCGAACGAGACCGAGAGAGCGAGAGAGAGAGAGAGAGAATGGCGATTTTTCACCCGAAAGTCTGCTTGGGAGTTTATCACATTCGTTATGGGGGTCCTTGGGAATCTGCGGTGGGACGCGGTTGGATGAGAGATCGGCCAAAGCAACAGATGAAAGGAGGGAAGGATGAGAGGCGAAACGAGAGAGAGATTCTACTCTCGCGTTTATCCATATATGTGTGTGTGTGTGTGTGTGTGCGTCTTCTCTGAATAAAACACACCCTGTCGGAGGATGAGAACTATACATATATATATATATATATATATATATGTGTGTGTGTGTGTGCGTGTGTGTGTATAAAGCAGAGAGAAGAGTATCATCAAGAATACCATCGTTCTTCTTTGCCCTCGCTCCGTCTATGCCGATCGCGAGAGGGTATATTAGAAGAGAAGCATCAGAAGCTGTCAGAGAAGGATTCTTTGCTGATCTTTTTTTTCCCATTATAGCCGAACAATGTAACAAACACCCTCATCAGACTATCTACATCTCTCAGACGCGACGTATTGTACGATCAGTGATGAAGGTGTGTGTGTGTGTTGAGGGGAGGAGGATGATACGAGGGTGCACGATCAAAATAATTAAAACAAGAAAAACAAAAAGAAACTGGCGACTTGGATAAATTTTAAATATTAAAAATTGAAACATTGTGAAATTTTTACAATAATAAACGATAATCCTCGTTCTTCCTGACTATTCGATTGATTATAAAATAATCAATATTATTATCATCGATTTGATTATTTCAAAATTAAACATCTTTAAATCTCAAGCGTGTTTATTAATCTTTTTATTTTTAATTATTTTTTCATTAATTTAATTGAATTTATTCGAAAGATATTTTGTTATATACGCGCGATATGTCAATCGCGGTTGAAATGCGCGATACAATGTAGGCGGCTATTCGATTACGCATGCAAGTTCATGCAACGTCCTCGCGCGTCTTCATCGTCGTCGTCGTCGTCGTCGTCGTCGTCGTCGTCGAGTAAATTTTCAATTGGATTCACCGTGCGACACGTTGCAGTCGATTGTTTGGGTCGGTGGACTCTCCGGCCGTCCGACGGACGATCGGAGGAGATGCAGCAACGGCAACAGTAGCAGAAGCAAAAGCTCGCGGGTAAAGAAGCCTAAGGAGAGGAAGAACGAAAGTACGTGCGAGAGAGGGAAGCGAGCGTGTACAGGCAGAACGAAGCAAGACACTTGGCCACTTGGCTCCGATCCACGAAGACGCGCAGGCTTGGCCGCTAGTCGAGCTTACTTCGACCAGACCGATCAATTCTAACGTCGCCCACGCATAGAGAATGCGTTCTCTCTCGTCGCCCTCGTGTATATACACTAATATATATATATATATATATATATATGTGTGTGTATTAATGTGTATATATATATACGTATATAGCGTAAGTCCCGGTCGTCTTCTCCTCGTTCTCGTATTTCTTTCTCACACTAAATGTTCATATCGACGTAAAATCGTCTTAATTATTTTACAAATTTCTCGAAAAATTTATCGATCGCGTGAAATTATCGACAAAATCACGTGATCGTTCCTTCATATTTCTCGTAATCGTAGAATTTATTTCACGATAAAAGGCGATTTATTTTTTATTTCTTTTTATTAGTATTTGAATCTTTTAATCCGAGGAATGGTTTTTTTTTAATTGTTGAAATTATATTATAATTTCTTTTCTTAATTAATAATTTTGTGAAAAAGTCTCGAAAGAACGTGCTGCACTTGAAGCCGGGCCTCGAGTTTCCATAATATCGACGAGAATAAGATAGACGACCTTCGAGAAATGAAGAAATATATCAGGCAAAAAGGAAAGAGAGAGAGAAAGAGAGAACGAGAGAGAGAGAGAGAGGCGAACGAACGTTTCTACAAATAATCAGTGCTCCCTCGAGAGATTCGCGGTGCTTTTTTATCGCGAAAACAAGTTTCGGCATATAAATCCGATGCCGCGGGCCAATCTTTTATACAGATTCTACACCCCTCCTTCTACAACGTCCCACCCTTTTTTCACGTCACTCTTTGCCTCGCGAAAGAAAAAAAAATAATTTTTTTCCTCCTCTCGCACAGACTGCCGGTGGAAAAGTCTCGGATACGACGCCCCCCTCCTCATGCCCAGCCCTTCTTTCGTATTCAAAGTGCCCGAGAGACTTCGAGTCGTTCTTGCGCCCCAGATTATTGCCCTTGATCGTCTCGCGTCGACGGATTTTCCTGACCTCGTCACGTCGAGCTCTCTTTTACGTGACGTCTACGAGACACGTCTCGAGGCACGAACGATCGCTTTCGTAATATTCTAACGAAGCCATCAGCGTCGATAAGATATTGTCATCGTTCTCGACTATATTAACTGAAAAAACGAGGACGAAATTTCAATGAGAAGTCATTAAACTATACGTTCGTTGTCGAAAATCATTGTGACAATTTTTTCTTCCTTCGCTCCGACGAAAATGTAAAAATTTCCTAAAACGAAAATTTGCATCGATAGAGAAAAATAAAAAATATTACATTGTAAAATAATTAATGAAAGTTTGTAATAAAAGAATTATTCGTCGTGACGGTCGGTCGAGTCGGTCGCGTTTCGAGAGATTACGAACGATCGACGTAACTCGTCACGCGGACAGAAGAACGCTCGGACAGGTAACAAATTATCGATGTCGATGTTGCCGGTCAATGGGTTAGCCAAAAGTGCGTCGTGTCATCGTTGAGTCGAGAACGAAACGACCGAAAAAAAAGCGAAATAATGATAAAATTAAAAAAATAAATAAAAACGAAAAGAGCCCGCGAGCCAATCCATCGGCGATGAAAAGCGAGAATGCGAGAGAGTCGTGGCGGAGGGACGGAGTAGGGCTCGAGACGCGAAGAATTTTAATTCGAATCGGGTGGAGAAGTGGTGGGGAGTGGTGCCCCACGCCAGAGAACTCCCCTTGAGCAACGGCGTTAGCATCGGGCGTCAGGTAAAGAACGTAACAGACCCGAACGATATTTATTTGCAAATTAATTTTTGTATTAAAAAAAAAAAAAAAAAAAATTTTAATACGAAAAAAAAGTGAAAAAAACCTGATTTTTTATGGTAATAAACCTCGCGTAATATGATTCGGCGATAAATTAATTCATCGTTCGAATCTCGACGTTAAGTGACTTTAGGTAAAAACAAACAAAAACCAAAAAAAAAGGCAATATTTTAGTGAATTAATTTTATTTCCTACGTTTTTATTATTCTCGCCTTGTCGACATTTTATGGGAGATAAAAGGTGAATTTCGGACAATATAATCAGGGACGGATATTACAACTATTAATGAAACTCTAGGCGAATATAAAATGAAAATAATAATATTCCGACAGTAACCCGATCTGCGACGAGAAAATTACTTTATCAACCCGCTCGTATATTTCGCGTCTCTCGTTCGGCAGATACGAGCCCCATCGGTGGCTTTTGAACGAAGCCAAAAATGAAACGGCGAGAGAGGAGGGAGGAGAGAGAGAGAGAGAGAGAGAGACCGAGACAGAGAGACAGAGACAGAGACAGAGCGAGAGAGAGAGAGGGAGAGAGAGAGAGGGAGAGGTATGGGCAGGGTAGAAATAAAGAAAAAGATCTTATCGTCACGGCGCGAAATTGAAAGTTACTTAGCACCACACCGAAAATCAAGCTCTCCGCCTCGACGAGGCTCTCGGGCGAGTTGCGCGACCCGTGTCACGGTCACTAGGCGGCCTTGAAGAGCGCAGCGTGAGGAGCGAAAGAACGGCGTCGGGGATCAAAGAATATTTCGATATCGTGCACCTTCGGACTTTTAAAAAAAAAATACACGGCCTGCCATTCAACCAAACCCAACCGAAATCAATTTATTATTATTATAATTTTTTTAAAATTATTTTTCGAATGAAAACCTCGCATTACTTAATTAATAACTCGAATATTTTTTTCCACAATATTTTACCCAGAAAAATTTAATCGCGCGATTAATTTTATTTTTAATTAATTTTTAACGTTCAATTAAAAAGTTGGCCATTTTTTTTATTAGTGCGGTAAGAGGATCGTTTGAAAGCGTACTTGTTGAAACAGTATAGTACGGTGTAGTATCTATGGAATGAGCGAGGGCTCGAGAGGGATGACCAAGCGCGTGCCTTTGCCATGCCTGGGCGTTAGCAGCGTAGCTGTTATAAAGATTTGTAGGGACAGGTTTCAGCTACTATGTATATGTATACATGGTATATATGCCACTCTGTATACTTATATATCGTATATAACTACTATATGTATATTGTATATGAGAGACGAGGAGATATCTCTTGCCGCACCGGGACTTCTAGTAGCGGAGGAATAATAAGTAAAGGAGTGTAGTAGTATTAGCCGTAGTGGTAGTACTTCAAGAAAATCAGATATATGTATATGTATATATGTATATATATGTATATATATGTATATATATTATAAGTAGCGAAGGCATAAGATACTCTTAGTTAGTCTTCCTTACCTTTCGCCTCGTTTCCTCGGGCTATTCTCATCTCTATCCTCTCGCCGATCTCTTTCCTGGCCTAGGACGACAACCAGAAGATTAACTGTTCTCGTAGAAAAGAACATAAAAACCTCTCTCCATCTCTCTCTTGGATATAAAAATTTCCTTCCGCGTGAAAATTGAATAGCGAAGGGTCGTTAAAAATTTCACGAGCTAATGATGTATTAACATTAATTACTCCAAGGAACTTTATATTTTTGTTTTTTTCGAATAATTAAAAAGGAGATAAAAAATGATTGTAATTGGAAAATAAGTGTTTTTAGAAGTATCATGATTTTTTTTATTTCCTTCATCGGCTAATCGATTTCTGATCGTTTTTTAAGAAGATTGTTTTGTCGGTTTTTTTTGTATATATAGGCTCGTACATACGTGTATTTATTTATCTGGTCTATGACGCGCTTTACCACCTACACCATCGCGAGGTTGAACCTCTACCCACCTATCTACCTACCAACCTACCTACGTGAGATCCTGGATGCCCGGCTAACACACTGCCACACTGACAACGCTACGGCTCAGGAAGAGAGCGAGTGAGAGAGAGAGAGAGAGAGAGAGAGAGAGGCGCTCTGCTTCAACGAACTCTCCTTGCTATAACGGTACATCTTGCAAGTCGAGCCACGAGAGTATGGCTCGTACACCTCATTCTTCTATGATACCGATGCATATTCAAATCACGAACCGACTAATCTCCATTTGTTTTTATTCTCGAACGTAACGTCCAAAGTCTTTCTTTTTTTCTTGTTGAGCTAGTTATTAAAAAAGACGCTCGCACTTCGCTAAATACGACGCAACGTTGCGAAACCTTAGAATAAAATAAAATAACGATCGCCTTGAAATATTTAGAAACTAAACGACGTAGAACAAAATTCATTCGAATCGATTAATTTATAAAATAATTAATGACGTTGACGACTTTTCTATGATATATTTTTATTATTATTTTTGTATATTTACACATCGATGATAAAGTCTTGAGTCGAGATATCCGTTTGTTTTGAAATATGAAAAAAGATATACTATATTTTTAAAAAAAATCCATTCCTCTGGCCTCTCCAGGTGCGGCTCTCCATCTTCCTCCTCAATGCACACGTTACAAGTGTCGAGAGTGCATTATGACTGTTACGCCGCAAAAATTCTCGACTACGACGTATTGTATTTCCGTGGTCCGTCGAGCGTTGTTCTTGGGTCGCGGCGCGTACACGCGTCATCTCATCGCATCGCTTGAGCTCGTTCGTTCGTGCCGCAAGCCTCGAAGTCGCGCGCGCTCCGAGAGCTCGGCTTTATAAACGAGTACTTTCACACGGAGGTGAACAACACGCGCCGGTATCCAGGCCAGGGGTGGCCAACCATACCTTGCTCGTACAGTCTTATACAGACGAAACTATAAATTTCTATAATATCGCAACTATGCCTATATATTTATACAATATATATATATATATATATATATATGTTTATATATAGGATTCAGGGTGGTCCATTCGCAACTTAATTTTTTCTCTCGCGACGAAAGCAAATCTAACGTGATAAGATCCAAGGATCTCATCGGCGCGTGTACACGAGATATACATACGTACAATATAATATATTCTATCTCTCTCTCTCTCTCTCTCTCTCTGTCCGTTGAGTTAACCGGACATCGAGTCAGCGTCCTACACGAGCCTGTCTCGTGCGTATCGAGGTGCGAGTTTCACGTCTCGCGTTACTCTCACTTTATTTCACGCGATTTGATTTATATTAATAAATCCCGTATATACACTTCCTATACGTCCATGTTGAGAAAAACCGGAAAATTTACTTTTCGTGTTTTTATCGAGATATTTTTCGTTCCCATTTTCAATCGAAACTCAGTGACACAACAAGAACAACAGCATTAATAATAATAATAATAATAATAATAATAATAATAATAAATATGGATCGAATGGAAGTTTGCAATATTATAATAAAAGTGACGTTATTATTATTATTATTATTAATATTATTATTATCGATAAAAAAAACAATTTTCATCGGACGCATTACATCGTCGTGGTAGTTGTTCGAAGGGGGTGGGGGGGATTCGGATCGATAAAGTGTCTACCACTGAGACGACGACAACTACGACGAACATGCTCGTGCAACGAGCCGGGTAAACACGATTCTCCCGCGACGACTTTTAATTAACGCTCTTCCATTGCACCGTCGTTACTGACTCTCTATCTCGCTCGGTCGCTCGATGCGCAAGCGCACACACACGCATGCACGCAAGCGCACACATGTCGCTCGCGGTGTGCAATAGAGCAGCTCGGACGTGTTGGGAAGACGGGGTCGAAGAGCGAATGAAAAAAAGAAGCGAGAGAAGAAAAAAGAAGCGAGTGAGAAGAGAGAGAGAGAGAGAGAGAGAGAGAGAAGGACGGGAGGAGAAACGGAAGGAGAAAAGAAAGAAGGCGATAAGAGCGCAGAAATATAGCCAACACACGCTTTGAGAACCCACCGGTGTGGAGAGAATCACCTCTGCCTCTCTCTCTCTCTCTCTCTCTCTCTCTCTCTCCTATCTTTCTTCTTTGTTTTTTGTTTTATTTTTTCATTCTCCTTTTCTTTCTTTCTTTTTTCCTATCTCTCTTTTTCGCTCTTTCTCTCTCTCTTTCTCTCTCTCTCTCTCTGCTCATTCTCCGTGCGCTGCTCTCTTTCTATACAACGAGGCTGCTGTGGCGAGAGCCAGGCCGCTCATTAGCCCCGTCTGCACACGAATTATTGATTGAAAAGCCTTCCCTCTCTCTCTCTCTCTCTCTCTCTCGTTATTCACCGACTGCGTCGTGAAATTCGCGATTAATAATAGACGTACAATATTCCACGTTCGAAATATACGATCGATATCCCGTAATGGTTTTGTCTATGATGCTGCAACGAGCTCATAACCACTGATGTATCGATGTTGAAAATGAATCGAACTAAATATTTAACAAAAAAAATTATATTCTCGCTAATGACTTTTTTTTTGTTCGATTTATCATTCATATTTTTAATCAAACGAATCGTCGTATTCTAATAGATCGCGATTTATCGATCGATCGATCGCGAGATTGTCGATGCAGTTTTGTTTTTGTTCGTGATTCGAGTAACTCTTCTTTCCGGGTCGTCAATTTTTCCTCCACTTTATGTTTTTCCTCCTCTCTCTAGCATCAGCGCCACTCGTATCTCTCCTACCCCCACCCCGAGCTTTCTCTTTCTCTTTTATCGTACTCGGGCTCTCGCACTTATAAACGCTCGAGTACGCCGCTCGACGCCGCACAATGGTCGAGGACGTCGCGACGTCGCGTCGAGACGAGAGTAAGAGAACCAGATGCGAGCGTTAATTTAGCCGCGGGTCAAAATAACTATATATATATATATGTAGATATCGCAAAGATACGTCAAAGTCAGGAAATACGGACCATCGTCAAATTTCTCACCGAAACACCTATTTCCTCTATCAAATATCAGATTAAAGATTCCATCTACCCCGATTTTCCGCAAATTCGTTTCATCGACACTTTTCCCGCGTACTAAATTTCAAATCGATAAATATTTAAAACAATATTCGACGAGATTAAAACAAAAAAAAAATTATAAAAATTCACCCATTTGTAAAATCGCATTTCCATTTCCACCGATTGTTCAATTTTTCTCCATTTTATCGTGTAAATTGGTGTTCGTTCGAAAACAAAAGCGCAATAATGTATAAAACGAATTTATTTCCGCGTTGTTACACGTTACGTTGAAAAGCCACGTTACGAGCGAGAACGTTACTATTGCCCTCTATCGACACTATTCGACACGATTCCCATGTTTCAGCGTACACCCTCGTCCATCAACGATCGAGCCTCGTCGAATTTCCTCGAATTTCATCGAATTTCATCGAATTTCATCGAATTTCGACACATCCCTACCCTCCTTCGATTTCGTTTCATTCCATAATTTCCCATCCTTCGAACGCCAACTTCGACGATAAATCAATAAATTATCTACCATCCACCGACAATTTCAAACTCACCGACGAAAACCTTAATTTCACGAACGATCTCCGCGTCTCGCGACATTCGCGTGAGAAATTCATGAGAAAAATCTCTCTCGCTGGAATGTTTAATCGGCGTGACGAATTAACGATACTTAAGTGATTCAATTATCGCGATGGAACGTTTCGTGGAACGAACCCTTTTTCCCTCTCTCCTTCCTAATGAGTATAATTTAAAAAATGATATTGCGAAAAGACAAGTTTCGCAAGTGCAATCGTGACTATATGCAGTCTCTCCTCCTCCTCCTCACCCCTTCCTCCCCGTTCAATCCTCTCTCTCTCTCTCTCTCTCACTTTTCTCTCGATCCCTTTGTCTTCTCGCGAGCGAAGCGCGAGTTCCGAGAAATTTCTGGCTAGGTGGCCTCAGCGTTCTCCTCCGTCTCGCGATCTCGAACGTAGCAGCCGCAGCATCTATCGTGTTTTCTCGTACACGCGTTCTCGCCGTTGCCTACGTTACAAACGCGTATACGCAGCGTCGACGGTGCGTAATATATACGAAACGTGTTCACGAGTGCGACTCGGCGTAATAATAGCTAGAATAATTCACGTGTCACTGGGTTACCGCCTGTTTACTACCGACTCATGCCAAGCGGTAAAGCGTTCCTACCTTCTCAACTCCCCTCTCTCTTTTACTTAACCGCGAGAAATCTTGAGCGTTTTCCCCCTCCTCTCCTTACTCACCGTCGTCGCATATTACTAACGTCTCGAGTTCGGACTCGCGTCCAAGTTTACGCGGGTTCCTCGCGAATATCGTCGACTCGAGGACGAGCATTGTGACGTTTCGTGCAGTTTCCATTCGTCGTTGTCCACGCTCGGATTACGATAATTAGTCCAGTCATTATATATACATTTGGAAATGCGAGTGAACGGAGAAAGATGATTTTTGAATATTGTGTAGGGAGGAGGAGGGCTTAGAAAAGTTTATTTTTAAATCGTCGAACAAATTTCCCATGGGCTATTTTCGCTATTTTTAGGAAAAAGGGTGAAATTTTGTTTTTACGATAACTTGACTCTCCGTCATGATACGAAAATTTCGATCATATACTTTTTCGTTACTTTTTTTACCCTCTACGATTAAGGTCTCGTGCATTTTTTACCTATCGTTGATCGTTGTTGAAATATCGAGCGAGAAAGTAAAATAGCGAGAGATTGAGACTATTTTTTGCTGTATCGATTTTGCTCCTTTCTCGCGATACACATCGAAAAAATGTCTATTATGGAACTTGTAGAGCATGCTAATCACTTGAAATGTCATTTTTTTGTTTGATTTTTTGGAAATAAATTACGCCTCGTAGTGCGCCGTAAAGCTGGCAAGTCCGCGCGAAATTTCGGTGTCATCGCTCGCGCGATTGTACACAGGGTAAGGCAGGAGAAACGGAACGCCTGAATATCTAGAAAACTAAATCCCGGAGAAAAAAATGTTTCGAATAAACAGTTTAAATCGTGAAGGGGCAGCGTCACATCCGGTTTCGATTCGTATTAGGTTTTCAAGGTCGTTTCAAGGTCAACTTGTTTTTTTTTGTCAAATGGAAACATATATTTTTTCCTTACAGATTCTTAATCTACGACTGGAAATAAATAACTTTTGTTTGAAACAATTTTTCTCTTAGTCACCACTTTTTACAATATCGTCATTAATAAAATGATTTTCTCGACATTGTGTAGTTTTTCTTTGGAAAATTCAATAATTGTCAAAATTATAGTGACTAAGAGAAAAATTGTTTCAAACAAAAGTCATTTGTTTCAAGTCGTAGATTAAGAATCCGTAATGAAATATATATGCTGCATTTTTTCACCGCTTTTTAGAATATAATGACTGGACTAAATCTCGACGAGCGTTCTCTCCGTCGCGATTATAAATTTGACGACGGGTCATTCAATTATCGAGGATTTATTTCATACACGATGTTATGGGGAAAGAAAGAAGACAAAAAAAAGATTCTTCTCTGTACACGGGGGAGAGAAAACACGAGCGTGTGATTTTAGATTTTTCGCAGATATTTATGCTCCTACGTAATGTTAGATAATATATATAGTACGTAATTGGCTGTCTCGTGGGTAGGTATACAGCTTGGGTGAATAAGTTACGTATTAGCGAGACTCGATCTCCGGGGTATTTAATATATGTATATATATAAATATATAGTCGATGGCGATAGGGAACCGAGGCTTTTTTTTTACCAACGTATCTTCTAACGGAGCAAAATGCCGTTATGATTTATAAAAAGCGACGGTACGTTAACCCGCTCACGCCTATCGAATTATCGTCGTATAATTATCGTTACTGACAAGGGAACGTAGAAAACGGGCGTACTTTTTTCGATTGCGATTTAAAAAAATTTGCCTTTTTTCGATTTCTATTTAAAAAAAAAATTTTCCCTTGTATTTTTCATTCGAACGTGAAAATGTCAGAGGGACATGAGAAAATTTATGGAATAGATATGTAATCGCTGTTGTAACGAGCTGTAGTATCGATCGTGCGTTATAGAGGGAGAGCGAAACGATAAATACGCGCGATTCGACAAAACGAATTAATTTCACGAAGAATCGACAAAAATCGTGGACGTTTCGAGGTTTCGTGCGATGATCGAGAGAGGCTCTCAACGTTGGTGAAAGAGGGACCGCGAGAGAGTAAAAGGAGGACCAGTATTCCGTTTCGCATTGAGTTGCACGTGCGAGCATCGCAGGGAAAAATGTCGAACTCGATCGTACGCTTCTATATATATAAATATATATATGTGTGTGTGTGTGTGTCTGTGTATGTGTCCATATGAGCCCATAAAACCGATATATAGGCTTATGTAGTTCTTATACATATATGTATATACAGTACGGTACGACCGCGAGCTCGATCTTCTCGTCGAATATTAAGAGGGCGATGACCCCTTCTCCCACACTTCGATATCCGGTTTTCGCGAAGTGTGTGCATAGCACGCACGCGCGCCCTCCAAACGCTGCGTCTCCTCTTTCTATCTTTCTTTTTCTCGCTCTCTCCTCTCTCTCTCTCTCTCTCTCTCTCTCTCTCTTTCTCGGGTTTAATTCTCCGCAACAAATTTTCTGCTATACGAGAAATCAACGCGTTTGTCGTATAAACGTTGCCTCATTGAAAACCGGAAGTGAAATATACGACTCGCGTATATATATTTATAAGCCCGAGTTGGATTAATTTGACGTCTTAGGAGAGGTATATTATCATCGAGAACGCAGGATACATTTATCAATCGGATAGGAAAGAGAAGAAAAAAAACGTGACGATATCGCAGAGCCATAATTTGTCACGTGCACTTTCAAAGCGCGGGGAGAAAGAAAGAAAGAAAGAGAGAGAGAGAGAGAGAGAGAGAGAGAGAGAGAGAGAGAGAGAGCTCTCGCGCACGCGACGACGACAACGAGTTTCTTGAACCACGGGAGAGAAAGAGAGAGAGAGAGAGAGAGAGAGAGAGAGAGAGAGAGAAAGAATTAAAATTTGACGCGTGCACGACGTCGACGAGAGCTTTGCCTCAGCTATGCATAAATCAAGAGTTGGTGCGCGTCGCGCACTCGCTCGATTCGAACGTCTGCCTGAGGTCGTTAACTCTCTCACTCATACATATATATATATTTATATGTTGTATATATGAGGAAAGATAATTAAGAGAGGCAATCATTTTTTCCAGAATCATCCGTCAATTTTCTCGTATTACTCAACTCTCGTATGTCTTATCTATAGTCAGATTGAACTGTATATAGTATAGCTGTATATAGTATTCCGATGCACTGAAAGCTAGAAATGCATGTATTGATCGAAAATCAGCTCTCTCTCTCTCTCTCTCTCTCTCTCTCTCTCTCTCTCTCTCTCTCTCTCCCTCCCTCTCTCTCTCTCTCTCTCTCTCTCTCTCTCTCTCTCTCCCTCTATCTCTCTCTTTCTGTCCTTCTCGACGTTATTGAGTCGCGAAAGCGCGCGAAAACGGCGCTCCATACTCGAAGAACTCAGCCTCGCGAATTCCCAGACGGAGACGGTGACGAAGACGAGTCCTTTCCGTTCTCTATGCGTTCGCCCACAGCTTCGGATCAAATTCGATTCAGTACCTATATACATATATATATATATATATATCATGTACACCTCTCACTCTCGCGTCGATTTCCTTCCTCTCTTGCTCTCTCTCTCTCTCTCTGTCTCTCTCTCTCTCTCTCTCTCTCTCTCTCTCTCTCTCTATGTCTCTCTGCCGCTCTTTCGTGTCTCCATGCTCGAGATATATATAGGAACTATAATTTCGAGGAGTAAAGACGCAGACATTATGTTTTCTCGCGATGTTCGCCTCGATCCAGACAGTCTGTCACGAGATGTGGCATAATTGATCAGACGTGGAAAATTTCATACCCGCAGCTCGTCTGGCATGAAATAGGCAGTAAATTATACATATTTAATCTCGAAATCGTCCTGCCTTGAATTTTTTACGACGAGACATGTTTCATGAGATAAACACCTTGCACGATCATACGAGGTGTAAAAATAATTTACGTACGAATCGATGTCACTGGACGTTACGTACTATACCTATACATCGATACAGAATTTTCGAAGAAATCTTCATGGTATTATTGATTGTTCGATAACACATTTTTGTGGCGAAAATTGAACAACGTGGGCGAATTATAAAATTGGAATAATCTCGAGGGAGAATTAAAAATTCGACTATGTACATAACGCGCCTATGGTTCAATAAATTCCCAGATATCTGATCATCGAATATCGAGTACTATGGAGAAATTCCGTAGTAAAATCGCGATTGCAGTAGCGATTGGAGGAAAAAAAAATCGATATATAGGTATATTAGATATGTATTTGGAAATCGACCAGAAACTAATGACTCTAAATCGTATCGTCGGGTCGAAAAATATCACGACATTTCGGGTATCGAAATCGAATATAATTTTACGACGATGGTTCTTGATAACGACGCTGGTCGTTAGATTCTGATCCATAGATGAGATTGATTTTTTTCTTCCACCAAATGACATCTATCGATTGATCTCAGACAACGAATATTCGTGGAAAGTTTAAACAAGTTGCGATAGCGGAGATAAGATTAAATTATTAAATTGATAAACGGAATAAAATTCTCTATTTCTGTACATGAATGGGATTAAAAATAATTATCACGTTCCATACATAATGAATTCTAATAAACAAATTTCCATTATTTTTTCTTTCGTTTAAAAAATCATTACAACGGGCTTACGAAATCGGAAATTTTTCCCGTACAAGACGAATATCACAATTGTAATCTCGTTTTGTTCCAACTTCTCGGTCAAAAGCTCGAAAAACGACATTTTCATATTGTTTCGCATTAATTAACAATGTGATATTCTTATTATACACAAAATTTCCGCTTTCGTAATCCCCTTACGAATTTTTCTTTTGACGAAAACAAAATTTCCTCCCTCCCGACGTACCTAAAGTCCCAAAATTAAATTCCGAATATGGACCATCGGCGGGGTTGAAATTTCTTGCGACCAAAAACACTTCCTACGAAGTTTACGAAATCCGAAATTTCCCATAGAACACGAATATCGCATTAGTAATCTCATTTTGTTTCAACCTGTCGATCAAAAGCTCGAAAAGCTTAATTTCTATCTTTTTTTCACTCGTTCCACGATTCTCGTGCCACCACCCTTCCGTCTTCGCAGTATTTTATCCCCGTACGTATGGAACAAATAAAGGTGTGTATGCATTTGTACGCGTAGAAACGTGAGGACGTTTATCTACTTGTGTATATAGTTATATATGTGCTGAGCTTGACACGCAGGTGAATCCGCACGCGTGTACGTTCTAGTCGTATTAATATACCTGTAGGTATGTAACGTCGCGAGATAGGGTGACTATATACACTGTCTGCCAGCGAGTAGGGATGTATTTGCAGCAGGGGAGTGGGTAATAAGGGAGAGAGAGAGAGAGAGAGAGAGAGAGAGAGAGAGAGAGAGAGGGAGAGAGATATATAGAGAGTCGGGAGGACAGGTGGAGGAAGTCCGTGGGGGTGGATGGGTGGAGGTTGATGCCCGGGCTTACTTCCTAGTCTGGCACTCGCTCTCTCTCTCTGTCTCTCTCTCTCCCTCGGCCTGTATCGACCGCGACAGTCGGGCAGCGCACAACGTTCCGACGCCCATGTCCCGAACATCGTGCGCTCGGTTGTCCAACCGATACTCTGTCAAAAATAAATAAAAAAAAAAAAATTATTCCCCTCTCCTCCCTCAATCCTCTCCTCCTTTCTCTCGTGATTACGTAAATACTGCATAGACAATCGATCGTCGGACTTGTCTCTCACGATTAACGAAATACCTGACTCTGTATTTTATCGATGGCAGCGATTCAATTTCAGCCGAGTTTGACCCGCTTAGAAAGGATTCTTGTATATTTCTTTTCTTTTTTATTCTCATTTCATTTCATCGACTCGAGGTCGATGGATTCCGGTGTCGGAGTTACATAATTTTCCAGCGCCTAATGCGACGATTGTGCTTGCGCGGATGACGTAACGTTTTTTTTTTAAAATGCTGACTCTCGTTCGAGAATTTTTATCACGAGGGGTTTAAAAAAAATTTGTATAAAATGTGCATCTTCAAATTGCAGCATGGAAAAATGTATGAAAATCACGGAGGGATATAAATCTGACGAATCGCATCAACCCTAATAACATCCCCTTAATCACCCTCCACCCTTTCCTCTCCCGAGCAAACTCATTTAAAGTAGACGTTAATTATCAAATTTTATTCTTAACGAGCATTTTTTAAATGAATAAATTCGATTCAACACCGACTTGACCCAACGAGGGTTGAAACGCGATGCGCAAAATCCAAGTGGACTTCTTCTTGACTCTGCATCGCTCCAGGAATATTCGTATTCCACGACCTTCTTACGTTTTATTGCCTCGTAATGCACGTTTAACCTCATAATTTATTACAAATATGTCACGTTATGTCTCGTATACGCCATTACGTGTGCTCGGGTAATTATTTTTTCTAGTTGTTCGTGCTTCCTATTGAAGATAAATTGCAGTCTCCTTGTCTATGCACTTTGGGTATAAAAGCGTGTGTCTCTCGTTGAGCAAGTGGTGAAATATCCAAATCCTAAACGTGTCGCCTCGAGTCGGTCGTCGAGTGATTTTCGCCGAGGGATATATCGAGCGAGGGTGATGGGTTAAAGGGAAAGCAGTAGTACGAAGGGTGAGGGCGGAGGGTACGACGAGAAGATGAGGAAAGAGGATGCAACGGAAGGTTGCATCGAGAGAGTGAACTCGGCGGTGATGGGGAGACTGATAGAAGGATGCGACCGGGACGACGACAACGACGAGGAGGAATGGTAGATAGACCTTTTATGTGTGTATATATATATATATATATACACGAGTATAGATGATCACGTATATGCACAATACGGGAGAGATGAGGAAATGGCGAAGAGGGTGGAGGGGAAACACGAGGGAGAGGTCGTTGCCGGTTCGAGGGGTGGCAGCGTCAGCGTCGAAGCCACCGTCGACGCCGGAAGAGTTGAGTGAGGTGGGAGGGAGGCCAGCAGGGAGGGACGGAGGTAGCACCAGGCGAAACGCGCACTCCGAGGGTTGAGAGGTGGAAGGTGGCGGTCTCGCCCGCGCGCGGGCGCGCTCTTGGAAAGGTCGATGAACTCTGGGTCGATAACCGCGCTGTGTTCGAGCGCGGGCGCGCAGCAGCTCGTTCCCTCTCTCTCTCTCTCTCTCTCTCTCTCTCTCTATATATATATATATATATATATATATATATATATATATATATATATATATATATCACGAACGAACGTATGAACGTATGAACGAGCGATCGCCACCACCTTCCTGCTGCTGCTGCTGCTGCTGCTGCACCGGCACACCAGTAGCAAGTCGAGACCTAACGTCCAACCCCACAGACTCCCTCTCCACTGATTTGCCCACAACGGAGACATTAACGCAACGAAATTTATTTATATATATGAAATCCATTGTACAAAGCCGAACGTATATGGACCACCTGAAATATTTAAATCCATATGCAGCAGCATCGTTTTCATTTCCGGCTGTGACGATATCACATTTCCAATGCGATTCTAGTTTTTGTTCTCGTTGAAACACGAAAAAATGAAAATGCGATTTACGTAACGCTCGAAGGGCGGGCGGGGGGGGGGGGGATATTTTTACGATTTTATTTTTGTTCATTTAATATTGAAGGACTCGAACGAGGGGTCGTTGAGGACAGCAGTTCGATGCATCGAGGAGAATCAATGTGGGATTTGGGACGAAGCTAAGGGATAATCGGCTTCGAGCTGTTAAAATGAATCGAAGTAGGATGGACGAAAGGGATAATAGAAAGAAGCCTATAAATCCTTCGACCTTATTTCCCGGATTTTCTATTCTATATATGTCATATGTTACATATTATGTGGTTTCTGGCTCTGGTCTCCGGTGGAGAAAGACTCTCGCGAATATAGAAGAAGCCTAGGTGGAGAGTTTGGCACGCAATTCTGTATATAAAACACGCTATATATATACATAGAACGACCGAATTATATTAAACTGTTACACGCGCGAGTTCACGAGGGATCTTTTATACGTATAGCTCGCCTCGTCTCGCCACTGGCTAAAAATGAAACAACACACGTGTTGGACCGATCGATAGAAAAATATTTTGATTATACTCGACATACCTCATATACATAAAATTTTCCCATTTCTTTTTTCAACGACACGTGACACCCGTCAACGAGTCAATTTTCTTAAATCACCGAGACGATTTTTTTACTACCCGAAGAAACTCGTCTCATTTATTCCCTCGACGTTCTCAAATCGACTTGAAAAAAAAACCCCTGAAGAGCATAATCAGCACAAAACCGATCGACAACAAAAAAAAAACAGCTACCGAAGAATCTAAAAAAAGCATACACTTTTTTTCCCTTCGTTTCTACACTTGTTTCATAGTCTTATCTCGGTCACTTTACCCTCGGTATCAATTTCCATTGTCATGTTTCAGCTTTTATTCATTCTTGTCCCAGGGACGGATCGGCAGAAAACGATAGTGCGTATCGATTGCATTCGAATATACTTACTAACAGATACACGCAAATATATTCACATATATATACACCTCGACCTACGATGTCATATATACCTCGACCTATGATCTCGCGTCGGAGGCGCGTGAGATGAAGATCAAGATCGCGTACTCGGCAATATCACAGCAATTTTAGTCGAGAAAGAGAGAGAGGGGGGGGGGGGCTCTCTCGAAGCGAGTCACGAGATCATTGCACCGGAGATAGAAGATTGCACCGGACTTGCTCTATACACACACAAACATATACACCTATATACACATCCCTAATATCTAATATACAAATGCACAGATATAGTTTAATGCATCGTAATATAAACGTTCCTGTCTTCATACTTATATATACATATATATATATATATAGATCTACACACGTTGATGAAGATACACACATGACACATCATATCTATATATATACAGATATAGAGGTTGACCAGCTTTCTCTGGAATAGTCTTGTCGTGATGGACGTTGGCATCGCGCGTTGATGAGATATTGTGTCGCGCGTCGGTCATCTGTTGAATTCCGTCCGTCTCGGTCTTTCGCTCGTTGAATGAGACGACGAGAAAAACCGTGGTGGAGAAAGAAAGAGGGAGAAAGAGAGAGAGAGAGAGAGAGAGAGAGAGACGGCGGCGACGATGGAAGTGGCGGAGGTGAAAGAGGAGAGCCGCTTATCAACCCCGGCTATGCGTTATATGATTCGCGGTGGCGCAAGACGCCTCGCGCTCGGGCTCTCGGGGTCTCTGAACTCCCGGGCACTCTCTCGTCCGCGCGCGTTTCCCGTACATACGACACTTACGTCGTTATTGCGAGAATGTGCATGTGGTCTACGTATAATATATATATATATGTATATATATGTGGGTTTGCGAGTGTGTGTGTAGTCAATCATGGATCTCTGTGGTTCGTCTGACTGAGTTATCTATCCATCCCGACTATCACCGTCTCGCGCACACATCGAGAGGTTCGCGTCAAGCTCTCTTTCTCTCTTTCGCTCTTGTTTCGTCCTCCTCGTTTTCGTATTTACCTGTAGGAAAAACATTGAACGGGGCAAAAGAAATAAAGAAAAATCGATGGGAAAAATAGAAACGTCGAGACGATTTCTACGAGATAGACGTTGAATAGACGTTGAATAGACGTCTGGAAGACTCCGACACAAAGTCAAACGTTTCAGGCGCGCAAAGTCTCGCACGATTATTATACGGTCGCGCATCGTTAACGCCGACGAGCCTCACGGCAAACGGGGATCCTCGTGTCGAAAAAAATCGAGTGACACGAGTGATTCATCGTGTTTTTTTTTTATTTTTATTTTTTTATATTAACGAGACTACCGACGCTCTTGGCGAACCTTGATTATCATAAATATGTAAAATAGATTTTTTTTTTTTGTTTAATAGAAACAAAATTATATTTATCTCGCGTTGCGAATGAAACATTCAGCCAAAAATTAATCTCTCTCTCTCTCTTTCTAATAAATATGTAAAAACGATTTTTTTGACTTTTTTTTTTTTTTAAATAGAAACAAAATTATATTTGTCTCGCGTTTCGAATGAAACATTCAGCCAAAAATTAATCTCTAGAATCAGACAAAAATTAAACTCTCTCTCTTTCTAATAGATATGTAAAAAAGATTTTTTTGACTTTTTTCTTTTTTTTAAATAGAAACAAAATTATATTTGTCTCGCGTTTCGAATGAAACATTCAGCCAAAAATTATTCTCCTCAACGGCTGTACTTCGCGACTTCGTAACTTCACGAATTGTTTCAAACCTCGTGGTCGTTTCATTTCTCAACTACGTTCTTCGAATTTCGTGTTAACAAAAATTGTTCAAAAAAAAAACCGTCGATTTTTTCGAAAACTCGAAAAACCGGTATCCCCTATTGAGACGCGTAGGCATACGCATACTGTTACGTTACGTGGTATACGAGAGGTATCCGATCTATAGAACTACAGTGCATATATATATATGCATACCGAAAGAGCAATATAGAAGGCGCGCGACTATTAACTCTTGCGGGTCTTCGAGTCAACGCACGATTTTGGGTTCACTCCCTTTCCGTCTCTCTCTCACACTCTCGATCCTATCTAACGCCGCCGACCGTCTAACGGCACGTGGCGAGCACACTCGACGCTCGATTCTCACTTTTTTTCTTCTTTTCTCTACACGCGCACACACACACACACACACAGGCGCGCGAATACGTAACGAAGAGAATGGGTCGAGAATGGGAGCGACGAAGATGGATATACATTTTTGGGGGACTCTCCTTCGCTGTCGATGGTAAAATACTTGGAACTACCGTAACATACTCTCTATTGTCAGTCCGCATACCTCTCTCTCTCTCTCTCTCTCTCTCTCTTTCTTGCTCTCTTCTTTATCTCTCTTTCTCTCGTATTTTCACCGATCGTCCTTCTCTGGCCGACAACACCGGTCGAACATTTTGACCGTCGGTGAGAAAGAGAGAGAAGAGAAAAAAACAACTCGCAACGGGGCATCAACGACGTGCCACTACCGGGTGTACAGTTATGTGACTTATACACCGAAAAAAAAAAAAAAAAAAACGAAAAAAATAATAACAATAATAACAAAAAAAAAATTAACAGTTACCACGCTGACGTACCTACCAAGACGTTCTACAAAAAAAAAGTGATCTCGAAGTTCCGACAGTGAAAAGATATCAATTTCATCCATGACGCAATTTGCATCGATACTTATACTTTCGCGCGATAGAATTAAAATTGAAATCGATATTGGAGAAATAAAACGTTCGTGAAATTTACAAAGTGTTATTATTATTTTTCGTTTTTCTCTGTTTTCAGGTAAGATAACTCGAGGCCGGATCCAATCGGTGGTAATAAGTCTTTAAAGTCGTATGGGCAAACTTCAGGTAGGCCGTGTCCAATCGATTGCCCGTAATTAATTACTTTTTTTTAATACTTGCATGTGCACGCTTCGATGATCATTACACATACACACACATATATATATATATATATATATATATATATATATATATATATATATATATATATATATGTCCGCGAGTTCACCTCTGTGGGCTTTTGCTGGTCCAGGCGTGCGCGCGCTAGGGAGCGCATTCGATTTCCCGGCGGTGAACGGGCTCTCCGGTAGGTACAGGGCGAGGGTGGGGTGTAGAGGGGTAGAGGGGGTCGGAGGTTTAGAAGGAGGAAGAGAAGGGGATGGAGAGGTGAACCGACACTTGGGTTTTCGTGGGTGTGTCCGCGAACCGAGGTCATTGATCCGCTCGCGGGACCGCGCGAGCAGAGGTGGGACGGGCCGATGTGCTCTCGGGCTTTTCTTCTAACCCACTGGCACTAACTATTTTTGCTACATTTCTAACGATACCCATCGTCTCTCTATCCCTATATCTATTTATAACAAAAGGGGAAAACGTTTGTCACGAATTCTCAGTCATTGACCCAGTTTCCGAAAGAAAGAAAAAAATAATAATTCGTTACTCGGACGAATTTTGTGATCGAAAGAAAATTCATAGACCGAGCGAAAATAGGAATCGAAAAACAAAAAAACAAAAATTTTGTTTAATCGAAAAATTAATAGCCGCTTTGATGAAAACAAGGAAATTCGTTCGATAAAACAGCCGTGTCACTCTGCTTCGACGTAAAATCGGCGACTCCACTTTAGCGCTCGCAATTTCCTCCGATCGTCCAAGATTTACGAGACGGTGGCGCAAACCGACGCGATCGCCAGACTGCGAGAGAGAGAGAGAGAGATAACGTTTGAAAATAACCAAAATACGATATAATAGCGCGATAGTTCTCGCGAAATAAAAGAATCTCGAAATCTTGAGTGAGAGAGAGAGAGACGGCGATTATGTTGTTTTTTTTCGACATTTCTAAACAAATTTTTTTGGCAAAATTTGTATTTTGTCGTTTTATTGATTTTTTTAAATCGATCTCTAACCGTCGCGAAAATAAAAATACGAGTATGGGCGGCGACATGGCTTTCTCCGAGTTAAGTAATTAACCACTGGATCCTAGACAAATTAAGACGAAACCAGGGATGAACAGCTTCTCGATACGCGAATGTATTAATCCTCGGTATATATTTATATATGTGTCTATGAAGAATAGGCCCGAACGTTTTTATATCTATATAGAAGCATATTGGCATAGTTATATCGTATAGAATACACAGGAGAGGCTGTTCCTTCCGTAAGGAGGTCAAGGCCATGACCTAGTGAGAGTTCGTTGCACTGGCATATCTCTCTCTCTCTCTCTCTCTCTCTCTCTCTCTCTCTCTCTCTCTCTCTCACGCCACCACCAGCGTCGCTACTGGGACTAAAGCACAACAGCGCCGCCATCGCGACAGCGCAGCGACCGAACGGCTCCTCCTTTGGCTCGCCCAACCCCAGAACCAGCAGTAACGCCAAATAAAACTCGCCTCATCATTTACACGACGATAATTCACGTCACTCTCACACAGCTCCAATTTCACATTCGTCTCACGCTTGTCTCTCCGACCATTCTCATTCTATCGGTCTTTGTAACGTAAAAAAAAAAAAAAAAGGAACGGAAACATAACATTCCGAGCACGAACTTCGACTGTTACTTTAAGGTCCATGACATCGATTGCACCACATACTTAAAAAAAAAAAAAATAGAGAAAATATTGCAACGGAATATTTTTAATAAAACAAAATTAAATTATCTTGCACAAATTTTGAATTTTTCGATTATCGATATTTATCGAAAAATTAACAATTACGTGGCACGATTTCATTTCGTGAATAATTTTTAACCCGTCAATTACCGCCAACGTCCTTCTTTCGTGCGACTTCCGGGTCTGTAGCTTTTTTTCACCGCGAGTTCGTCGAACCCCGAGAGTAACTCTCCGCAATCCTTCGATCTCTCGGTTGAAGAGGGAGAGAGAGAGAGAGAGAGAGAGAGAAAAAACATTCTTCTCGATCGGTCCTTTCACCTGTGGATGTGTCTCATAGAACTTATGGAAATTGCAACGTGTACTCTCTCTCTATCTCTCTTTCTCTCCCACGACGCGATTCTCGTAGTCTCGGATATTTCGTACAAAGTTTTATAAGACGCTCTCGCGACTTATAAAACTTTGTATTTTTCTTACCTTTTTTTCTTTCTTTTTTTTTCTTTATAATATATATATATATATATATATATATATATATATATGTTTTTTTTTATTATTTCTCCAAGATTCGCGCCACGAGCGTCTTGTATACTTCCACTTTTCTCTCTTTCCAAGCCGACATGTCGGCTTAAACGCCGCGTACGTGCGCTCGCACGACCGTGAGTGTGTTTCTCTTTCTCCTTCTCGCGTAGCCGCGACGCAAAGGCGCTGGAAGAGAAAGGCCTCTCGTCGTCGACGACGACGACAACGTCGTCGTCGAGAAGTTCGAACCCTCGAATATGCTCGAGACAAGAAAATGCATGCATTCTCGTATCGTATGTATATTTTATATTACTGTACGGTACACCGAGCGACGACGTATGTGGGAAGTCTTACGTTACGATACGTCTGGACCCAAGACGATTTATTATCCGGCTCCCTGTTATTTCCTATCTCATTTCGATATCTAAAACCCTCGTCTAAAACGGCTTTACGAATATCGACTTACTTCAATTTTATTTTATCGACACGCGTTTTATTTTATTAACTTTTTTATTTTTCAATCGATCTTATGACTCACCGATCATTTGGGTCAAACGCGGTAACACTTCGTCCGTAAACATTTTTTCGACACCTTCCGTCTGTAAACGGGGGTATTTCAAGTCCTGCTATTTTTTTCACCGTGTTAAAACATTTTAATTTTTTTGAAAAAATTTATACTATCGTTCGAAACCCTCAATCTGAAATATCAATTATAAAATTATAAGAAAAACAATATATATTCATGTATTTTTTGTTAAATAAATAAGAGCGTTTCCGAACCGAAATCATTTTGGCTCGGACACGAAATACCCCCGTTTACAGACGAAGTGCTAATATACAAAATTACAAAAAAATTCAAAACATTTTATACCCAAAAAATGTCCAAAAATCTCATTTTTTTCTAACGCCGATTTTCCAACCTCGAGATTTCCTAACCAAGACAATGGGGTTGACGGGAAAATTTCAATTTTTTAAAAGAAAAAGAATTCTCCGGGTGAAAATCCGAACGTTTCGTCGTAATCTTTATTATGGCACCAAAAGTCGTTTCTGTAATGGGTCGTGCTCGGAGCTATTTCACGTCGGGAATATTTACGAGGCGGCTCTCCCGAATGTGCTACACCGCTCGTGCACAGGGCGAATATAGAACTCGCGTTGTTTTGAAGAAGGGGTAGAACAAAAAATATATGTGAAAGAAAGACAGAAAGAAAGAAAGAAAGAAAAGAAAAAAACAAAAAATAAAGGAAAAGGAGAGAAAAAGGAACACAGAAATGAGCTTGGAGAAAGGCGAGAAATCTAACGCGTAGGTAACTGTCACTTGGGTTGGGTTATAAGTGCAATGCACTCTCGGGTCTCTCTCGATCATATCTTTTCCTACGCCCATTCGGTGGATATCTAGGTATACCTATTTTCACTATACTCGCGTGTATACAGACAGGCCCTGTATATTTCTCTACATTGTGGTATTATCACCTAACAATCTCGCTAAGTACCTCGCCGACTGTGAAAACTACTATTTTCCAACGCGTCCTACCGACCTCTCTATCATACGACTCTTTGCAAATGAACGTGTGTAAATCTCGCTCGAGACTGCCTACACACTCGATATACTTTTATATTCGCTTTTAACCGCAATGGTTAACATTTTTTTCCCTCGTTTATACGCACATAACCCGATAACGCTTTATACCGGTATATCGCCTATACACCCTCGGACTTGAACCCCCCTTGTTTAACTGGTCCTTGTCGTGGAATAAAACGAGAAGCGAATTAATGCAATTTTATAAATCGTTAACCGAAGGAGAGACGAAAATTTGCAACTCGAACTAGGTCGGTCGAAATTTTACGATTTTAAAATAGATTTGTTTTTACGGTATTGCTGAAAATATATTTCGAACTTCTTATGCACCCCCGAGTTCACAAGAGTTCGATGTTCGGTTGCAGTTTCGCACTCGAGTTCGAACTCAAGATTGATCTTGAGTTAATTATGGAACAATGAGTACAGCGGTATTTTTTTTTAAATAAAAGGATCGTTCGTGAATTCAAGAAAAGATCGTAACGCGACGATAAGATAGAAATTTTGTTATCTTTAATCATCGATAGCAACAAAATTCTTGTTTTTGCATAGGAACAACGTTGTCGCAATGTCTTGTTGTTGTTTTTTTCTCTTTAAAAATAAACAAACGGTAGTCTTTTATCCGATATTACGCGTCATGGGAAAATCGAAATCTCGAACGATAGAGCGATCTTCACGGAATCGTCGCTTCGCCTTCGTTCTTTTCACTATTTCATATACATGCATACCGTACACTCATCTCGTCTCAATGTCATTGAGCTCATGGGAGAAGGAGGTTTTGTCGTCACTCGTCGCATACAGATCAGGGTGTACAGAAAGAGAGAGAGAGAGAGAGAGAGAGAGAGAGAGAGAGAGAGAGAGAGAGAGAGAGAGAGAGAGTGAGAGGGAGTGAGAGGGAGTAGTTGAGAATCGCACAGAGAGGGCGATGTGCTGAAGATCTCTCTCTTTCATTCTCTCTCAATCTTTTTCTCTTTCTCTCTCCCTGTGTAGCGCGCACGCCCGGCGCCCTGTGCGGTGGTCGAGGAGGCACCCCTGTACACGCATGGCACAATGCAGGGTGCAACAACCTCCACCTTGAACGAGAAAGAACGGCACCGAGACTGTCGAGAGTAGAAAGAAAACGAGCGAAGAAGAAAAGAGCAGGATAGTCTGTACACACACACACACACGCGCACACATATATATATATATATATGAGTATACCTTGAAAGTGAGAAAGAGGGAATAGTCCTTGCCGGTACACGCGGTGAGAGCAGTGGCTGACTGCGTCCTCACACCGGAACATTTACTGAAAAGTACGAGCGAAGAGAAAGAGTCGAGGGAGAAAGAGAGAGAGAGAGAGAGAGAGAGAGAGAGAGAGAGAGAGAGAGAGAGAGAGAGAGAGAGAGAGAGAGAGAGAGAGAGAGAGAGAGAGACGATATACGAACGATACTCGACTCACGGTACTCAACCGCCTCGCCGTTGTGCGTTCTCCGCTCCCTCTCGTTCTCCTTCCTCCCCTCATACCCCCTCCCCCTCATGGTGTACTCCGCGTCTGCAAATAATTTATGACAGTCTAGGAAAGCTCGGGATTGGAATACTCGGAGGCCAGTTATTGAGCAGGCCCCTCTCTCGTACGCCCTCTGTCGGGTCCGGCTCGCTAACCGCTCGGGCGGTGTCGAACCCCCCGAGGGCAGGCCCCTTCTGTGTGTACAACACTCGTACGCGCTATGAAACCACACGTGCGAATTTATCCTAAGGAAAAAAATCCAATAACGAGATTCTAACATCGATAAAATGAAAAAAAGAAAGAAAAAAATCAATTTATCTCGATCGATAAAATTTATTTTTATTAAATTTCCACTCTTTACGAAATTTTTTCCAGTCACTCGGCTCTTTTTTTGTTTGTAGAATCGATCGTTCGTACTTCGAATCAACGTTTTATTAAATTCGTAATTATTATTATTTCGTATTTCTCACTTTTGATTCATTTCGATCGAGTTTAGAAAAACAAAAATCATCGTGGGAATCAAACTTCGACGAGAGAAATTGATTTCTACCCTGAACCGTATGAATTTTCCCTCGAGTGACCCGCATTACCTCTGCTATTTTTTATTATCTCGTCCTCGGTACGATTCTTACAAGAGTTGGTACATCGAACCCCGTAGTTTCGTTCGCTCTCGACGTCCGTGGGTGGAGACGATTCGCGGAGGTCTCCTCACGCTCTTCTTTTCTCGTTTTCATTCCTCCCCCACCCCATACCCCATCGACGTTACGTGTACACGTATACCTCTTCGTGCGCCTCTCTCTCTCTCTCTCTCTCTCTCTCTCTCTCTCTCTCTCTCATTCTTTCTTTCTTTCTTTTTTCATCGCATTGAAACCATGGGGCTTTGCGCGAAACGCAGCCGGGGCGGTGGAGGCAAGGCAAACGAGTCTCATCTCTGTTCTATCTATCGCTTGGCCCTGCTGGCTTCTGACTGTGCGTATTATACGAGAGAAAGAGAAGAGAGAACTCTAGCGAGAGGGGCTAAAGGCCTCTCGCGCTCATCCGTCCAGAGAGAGAGAGAGAGAGAGAGAGAGGGAGAGAGGGAGAAACGGCAGGAACGGAGAAAGAGAGAGAGAGAGAAACAGAGTCTCAGACACGGAGAGTCATAAAACGCTTTATATTCCTGCATGCTCTGCACCGAGACGAGCAAAAGCGAACGAGAAACGCTCGTCGAACGAGCGAGAGCAAACTCGGGCTAGAGAGGCAGCCTCCCTATCTCCTTAGTGAGGAGAATTTTCTAAGCAAAAGGTAAAAGCGAAAAATAATAGCCGCGTTCCCTTAAAAGCCACAACGGCCACTGACGTACGATGTGTATATATATATATATATGTTTGAAAGTTGGAAGACCTATAAACCTGAGAAATAAGGATCTGCTTCATTTCTATCTTCCTCTCAACGATATATACATATAGCTACGAGATATCTCGCGTCTGTATGAGGTTTCAAAAATATATTAAAACGAGAAATACTAGTTCGTTAATTAAACAGTCGTGGGCAACATATTTATACATAAATTTGCCTCGCCGACTAATTAGCGTATATCCGTCTATTAATAGGACAATGAGAGAATAGAGCGATGAGAGTCATCGAACGAAAAATCATGGTCAATGATTTTCCAACGAAAGTAAAAAATTGTATATTGTTGAAAAATCATCATAATTTTTATTTTTCAACAATTTTCAACAATTTTCATCGACGTATATTTGTCAAATTTAAATACAAATGTAAAACGAATTCTTCTTATTTTCGTCGATATTCATTGAGGGAAAGATGTTTCCTATTTATTCATAATTATTTCGTGGCAAACTCGTCGCGTGGAGTGATTCCTCGTCCTCCATTCCCGTTGCTTGGTTTTCTCATCTCGTGTAATCATGAATGAAGCCGAAGCTAGAGCGAGAGACAGCGAGAGAGAGAGAGAGAGGGAGAGAGTCGAGAGAGAGAGAGAGAGAGAGAGAGTCGAGAGACGAGAGATGTTATTGTCTCGTGCCAGGCGTCGTTCAGACTCGCGCTCTCATCAAGAATCTTCCTCCTCGAGTTTCATGCATCGAGCTGCTTCGTCTCGGTACCCTCGGCACTCTCCCATAGACAACAACCATCCACCCCCGCATCCCATTCTGGTAACACAGCCTGGCCTAAAATATTCTTCATCCGCTTCTTTTGTCGCCCCGAACACGAATTCTCTGCGATGGAAAACGTTTTTTCTCTTGTTTTTTAACATCGTAGAGCGAGACGAGAGTACACGAAGTGAAAAAAAATACGATGTGGGGAAGAAGACACGACGATTAAGGGAGAATCAGAAAGAGAGAGAGAGAGAGAGAGAGAGAGAGAGAGAAGACAAAAATCTGGTGAACAGAGGGTTGGAACGGCGATACATGCAGTGAAGAGACACTAGGAAAAAGGGGTGAGTGTGTGTGTGTGTGTCGGATCGGATAACGAATACAGTTTCACGATGAAGAAGGAGGTGGAAAGCGAGAGAGGTGAAGAACTCGAGGGGCAAGAGGGTGGAAGAGAGGGAACGATTGCGCGACAGGGGCAAATAGTAGTGGAAGGGTGGAGACGACGAGGGGGTGAGACGTCAACGTCCACGACGACGCCGGTGCCTCGGCGTGGGGTCAATGCACCAGTAATCTCGCTGAAATGCCCTGCAGACTGCTATGCGCCGAGCTCTACCGCCTCGACGCCACCGTGTTCTCTCCCTCTCTCTGTCTCTCTCTCTCTCTCATTTTCTGTCTCTCCATCTTTCTTTTTCTTTGCATCTCTCTCTCTCTCTCTCTCTCTATCTCTATCTCTCTAGCCGTTCACGTATAAAGCGCGCATTACAGTTAAACGGAAGGCCGAAAAGCTAGAGAGAATGAGACGGCGAGGTGTATGAGCTGGAAAGTCCCTATGAGCCAAAAATAGGATGGGTCGAAATACCCCGAAGCGATTTTCTCTCTATACCCCGTACTTCTTTCCACTCCTTTACCCTTCCCTTTGCTCTCTGTACTGTTACTATCACCATCTTCATCTTCTTTGCGCCTCGTCTTCTTCTTCTTCTTCTTCTTCTGCTTCTTCCTTTTCGTTTTCTTCTTCGTCCTCATTGACTCGTTTTCCGACCTTTTCTTCGAAGCGCTAGACATATGGGAAAGTCGACTATCCCGAGATCGACGAACACTCCGAGGCGATTTCCTCTCGTATGAATGGGAAATCATGACAGAAAATATACGTTCATTCTCCGTAGAATTTATCGCGAACAAAAATTACGAACCGATTTATCGTATTTTTTATAAAATCGACAATAATTACTGAACATAAATATCTGCCATAACATAATTTTCTACGATAAACTCACGACATTTAACGAATTATAAAAATTGTCTACGTATAATCAAGCTACATTTAATCGTTCCAATTTTATCATATTTTTGTTATTTATTACTGCTTTCTAATCTTGTCACAATATATCACGAAACAAATTAGCACGAAGGCCAATCGGCGAGCCTTGAAACGTTAATATATCACATCGCCTTGCGAGAGGAAAATACGTTTAGCGAAAGGGTAATTAACAAAATTCATGTAAAAACCTCACTCTGGTTTCCCCAACGATAAATTGCGAAACGCGAATGTATCGCATTCCGGAAACAATCGAGCAATTCGGATCACTGATTCTCGAATCGGTGCACTGTTATAAATACGATATATATGAATATATATGTATACAAATTCACTGGTCCCTGAACCGTTAAACATCGGCCATCGGGCCAATATCGCACAAGAGAGCTACTCTGGAGCGAGAGAAGAAGAGAGACGCGAGAGAGGACGCTTATATAGGATAACTCGGGTGAACTCTCCTCCGCAGTAACGTGGCCCAGATATACAGATGTTCGAATCTCCATGGACAATCAGTGAACGAGAGATCGAGGGTTTGTGATAGATCAACGAGAACAAGAAACAAGAAACTAACTAACGCGCTTGCTGCTGGCTAAAACGCTATCGCATATATATGGACTCCGTAACCAACCGTAGGACTAACTCTATCGCGGTTGAATGGAGTTTATTGAACTAGGAAATGTGTAATACCCCTGCGGGCTAACCTCTCGTCATTTAGTAGAGATACATCTTGTACAGTTTGCAGTTACTCGCTCTCTCTCTCTCTCTCTCTCTCTCTCTCTCTCTTGGTCATGAGGACTAGGACTTTTCGATTGATCGAGATTTCATCGATTCCGTCACTTCTATCGACTTTCCTTCTCCGTACGATTATCGATTTAATATTTAATATTTTTTATATTTGGGCTAATCATTAATAATCGAAATATTTATAATAGTAATAACACATGTCGACAATAAAACTCTTTTTTTTTTGGTTTTCTGTTTTAAGGCATAAATTCTGATGCTAGACATCGAAAAACACCAAAATATTCATTCTTGACTTTTCAAGTTTGTTTTTGTCCATTCTATGTCGATAAGTAAAAAATGGGGTACCTCACTTTGCCTGTGTTAACTGCGAAAATACTTTAGAAGGTACGAAACTAGAAATTAAAATCTAAAAAGTTTCGAACATATTAATATTTGTGTAAGTCGAATACTCAATAATTGTTATTATTATACCGAAAAAGCAGCGTGAATATGATGGGAGATTACATTTGTGGTTTAATACGAGAAAGTCCATACAAATATAAGAAAATCACAAAAAGTATCTATTTTTGAACTTGATTCTTTATTATTTAACATTTGTACGCTATTACTAATAATTATTCTTCAATTAAAAAGACTCATATGTCCAGCAAAAAAGTTTCTGATTGCACTTTATAATAAAATTATGAAAAAAATCATTTTTCTTAAAATTCGAAAAATCGCTCTGGTTTCTACAAAAACAAACTTTGATAAAAAAAAATGATTTTTCAGTCAGACCCAAAAATCGTGTCGGCCGGTGTAAATATTAAAAGATATTTATAATAATTATTGACATTTTTTATATTTTTCGTACGTTCGTGTCTCGATCGATCCAACGATATAAAAGGGGCGGATAAAACAATATTATCGTCTCCTTTGTGCAATCGAGGACAGGTCCACGCGAAATACAATGCTCTCGCTCGATCTCGCGAAACGGGTATAGCTCCGCATCAGCAGGCATGAGTTTGACTTTATGGCCATAGGCAATGCCCCTCGGAGTGCACGTTTTGGTCGTAAACACATTATATTGCAAACGCAGTAGGGGGATGGACCGAACCACTTTAACCGTTGCCACACCGACCAGCAAATGCTTCGTGTATTTACACCGACGCGTTTGTATATCCCGATTCAAGAGTCGTCGCGGAGGTATACGTGTAGGTGGTATATCGGCCGAAGCGCGACGAAACTACCTACGTTCTTACGCCCTCGCATCCGTCTATATCCCCACCATATAATACGATATATATATATATATATATATATAAAACACGCGATACATATGATAATCGACTATATCCGACATAATCGGTTTACAGAAAGCAGAAGGTAATCAAGTAGCTAATTAATTGTTTGAACTGCCTAGGACAAAGTTTCACGAGTCGATAATTCATTAAATTCAATAATACTAAAAATTATTATTTTTTTCAAAAATAATTCCTCCGCGCCATTGACACGAATATTAGCGTTCTGGTAGTTTAATCCCGATCGTGAATATCTCTCGGACAAGTTTCCTGTACATTGTCATTTATCCGGTAAAGTTTCCCGGACGGTTAGAAATTTTCCAGGCCACTAGACCCGTTCCATTTACAGTGAAAATAATCGAATATATATATATATATATATATATATACATAATACGTGTATAGAAGGAATGCAAAGTCCATTTCTGCGGATCGAATAAAACTGCAAGAAGCATAAAGTAGAAATTACGAGGCACACGCACTCGCCTGATACGTACACGTTGATTTCGCGTCGCCTATATACGCGTATAAATAAATATGTATAGATATGCGCGATGGGAACGACACGAGATTGAGTCCGGTCGAGTGGCTGGTTCATTGAACGAACAGAGGAGACTCGGGTTTATATATCGAACGAGGTATCCAGGCTGCAGACTGCACCCACGCCGTCGCGGTTTTCTGGGCCGAAAAATGTATCCCGAGAGGTCCGCGCGCGCTAACTCGTGGCCTGCTGCTCGTGCAGTCTTTCTCTCCTCTCTCTCTCTCTCTCTCTCTCTCGTTCACTACAGCACCATGAGAGATCCTACACGGCACAGAGAGTTCACTTTATAGGTATAAAGAAAAAAAAGAAAAAAAGAACAAAAAAATACGCGAGTGAGCTGCCGCTGTGCCGCTGGTGGCCGTTCACTTCCGCGTGGCCTGGCCTGCTGGCGACTCGCGAACTTCTCGCTCGACCGACTATATACAACTCTCTGCATCGCGTATACGCGTATATCTATATATATAGCGAGTATATACATGGGACATATATACATTTACATTGCGAGGCTGGAAGGCATAAAGCAAACTCCAATGGAGCTAGAGCGAGAGAGAGAAGAGAGAGGGGGGAAAGCCGGTGTTCCGGGTCTCTCGGTTTTTCGTCCTGAAAACGTCGCGCGATTGTTCCTGATGGCCTCTTCCCTCTCTCTCTCTCTCTCTCTCTCTCTCTCTCTCTCTCTCTCTCTCTCTCTCGCTCTCTCTCTCTTTCTCTTACGCTCCTTCGCGAGGTGAAAACACGACGGTTCGTACGAAGAGAGGCCCCATAGGCGTGACCAGTTATCTCGTTTGCAGCAGAGCCCCGGCGATCCGAACGCGATCCTGTTTCTTAATTTTGTTTTTACCGTCTGACCATTTATCGACTGTTACTACTCGCGTATCGTTTCGCGCTCCTTTCAGCGCACGCACGCGCGCTCGACTCGAACCTCGCTAATTCTGTATACATTATCGCCTGATGTACGACGTTGTTTACTGCTTCTCAACTCTTTTCAAACGGGGGTAAACGTATAATCGTTCGGGTGATCAGAGACGTCTCTAACGAGCCGGATCATCCCTCTCTCTCTCTCTCTCTCTCTCTCTCTCTCTCTCTCTCTCTCTCACTCACTCTCTTCCTCTCTTCCTCTTATCGAAGACTACCATGCACGAGAGTTTTACTCATGGGCGTGGCTCCTCGTGCGTCCGTGTCATGGGCAGTTCCGCAGCTCTCACCATGTATACTGCACTTTTATGTACGATGCAACAACACTATATAACTATATAACGCTTCTATACGTAGCACTTTGTGCCAACTCGACCGACTTCTGACTTTTATCATCTAGGAACCGATTCATTATATACGTTTTGCTTTTTCTCGCATAGTTCGCGCGAACGAACTAGAGCTTAACGAAAATTGATGGACGGCGGTTGTTTTGGTTTAAGTCGATTTTAACGAGGTTCGATCGATTTACGCGGTTTTCGTATTTTTTTTTTTTTTTGTCTTTCATTCGAATTATTAGAATTAGTCGTAATTATGCATAAACATCGGAGGTGGTGAAAACGCCTTCGGACTCCTGGGAAAACGGCTCGGATCGGAAAAATAGACGACCCGACCTCGTCTTCCCGAGAAGGATCTATCTCTCGACCGATGATTTTCTCTCGTTTCTGAGATAGCCTCGATTCGTATATCGTTGCGCATTTTTTTTTTTTTTTTTTTTCCCCCTCGTTTCCTTTTCTCCACTTTTTACACTTTTTGCCTCCACTCGCGTTCAACTTTTTGTCCCAGGTTTTCTCGAGCTCCTTCTACCGGGTGAATGAGCGAAGCCGTGTCTTACACGCGCATTGAAAAGATCGTGAACGAGAGAAGACGGGCTTAGTGCGCATACCGTTCGAGAAGCTCTGGCGAAAAAGAGACGTTAGGAGGAGACTTTCTTCATCGAGTCAGCGAGATCTTTTCTCATCGTTTTCACGATAATCTCGATGGAGATTTTTTTCGTTTCTTTTATACATTTTTCGAAATATTTATCGGAGAAAAAAATCTGGGAATCGACGAGACTCGAAGACGAGGGATAACGACGACGAGACGAAGTTTACGGACCGAGCAACGAGGCGCCGGCGTGGCTCACTGCGCGAAATAACGAAAGGTGCGGCAACGATAGATCAGTTTCGTTCCCGTTTCTCTCTCGCTCTCTTTTATTATTTCTTTACCGTCCGTGATAAATCGGCTATTAGATTACAAGCAGGGTTCGTATATAACGCGTTACGAAGAAGACGAGCTCCTCCGAGAATCTCGTATCTATCTCTCGCTATATAATACATTATTATTAAAGGCCTCGTGAAAGGTGGAAGAGAAGATACGCGCTCACGGCTCTCGAAACCTTCGTTGCTTGATATACATCCTCTTTCTCCATCTCCTCATTCTCATGTGATAATAAATATATATATATATATAAATATATGTACATATATTTATTTAACAAGGCTCCTTTCTTATTTCACTACCCGCGTCTCTTACCGCGATAACCTGAATCCCATCGAACGATTTTCTTTTTTTTCTTTTCCCTCTCTTACTTATTCTCGGATAACGAGAGCCTGGCGACGAGAACGCTGGATGAAACGAGCCGTACGACTACTGACTGTTACTACTTGCTCGACTACTACTGCACGCGCGCGTTAAACTCACGGAGATATGGCAGGAGAGATGCTCGCTACGGTATTAGCAAAGCTGATGCTGATGGCACTACAACTATATATATATATGTGTGTGTGTGTGTGTATATATATTTGTATATGTAGTTGAAAGCCCATCTCTTTCTCATCTCGTGAAAGGTGTATGCATACACGTGTGTATAAATATAACGAGCTGTGGTACAGCTGCAGAAATATGGCGCAATGATATCCTCGGGAAATCCAGATCCGGATCCAGATCAATGTGTCGACACATTGTGCTAATCTTCTACCCCTCGTTCGTCCCTCGTTTCTTCGCGTGCGTGGTGTCGTTACACGAACTATTTTGATAGTTCAATATATAAAACCGATTTCACTAGGAAAGTATTTCAAGCAATAACAAAAGTATTTGTAACGATATTCGTAATTAAAAAATTACACGAAACGATATTTCGAATAAAAGTTATTACTTGGAAAAAATTTCCAAGTGGAACGAGTACTTATAAAAATATTTCGAGTAAAAAAAAAGGTGTTTGAAGTAAGAGGGAAATACTTTGAAAATTAAACGAAATTAACAAGTGTACTGAGTAATGCTCGAAACGTAAGAGGCACTCGTGATTGGATATATCTCGAGTAAAAAGCACTCGTAAAAATGATTTTAAGTTAGAAGGATTTTGGAAAGAATTTACGCGAGGAGATTAATCCCACCCGGTGATTAATTTTTGGCACGAGGTTCAACGTCCTCGTTCGATGTATAAACCCAAAAGCGTTTGACCACCGAGCTAACGACGAACGCCCATTTCTATTCGAATATCACATTTTTTCGCGTCCTGTCTATTCTTCGAGTCTCTCGTCCGGCGAAAAATTAATTGGTCCTTTCCCGGTATAAAATTCGCGTTTTAATCGAAACCCGCAGATTCTCGTTCGAGGATACAGGCCCGTATCCTCGACCTCTCGACCATAGGCGTTTTTGGGCGTATACATTCATACGTAATCCCGGCGACGAAACCTGATGTAACCCGGGAAGAAGCGACGAGGCTCGAGTCGCCTAACGGTTTTTCTTTCGTCCCGTTCAAGGACACGCGCCTCGTACATTCTCGCATTCAAGGATCACGATTGTCCACGTGTCCCGTGAAAAATATATTTTTCCTCATTTATTATTATAATAATTAATCGATAACGCATGAAACGAGGGATAATTTTCAAATGATATAATTTATAAACAATCAAACACGTTTATTTAAAAATAATTAACTAACTACATATACATCGTAAGTAATATATATATATATAATATTTTATTGGTATTACAATAATAATAACAATAGTTCATAAGGAAAAGATTGGTAATACACTTTGTAAAAAACCGAAAAGGTTGTGCAATAAAAACTCCATACTACTACTATTTTCTTGGTATTAGAATTTTTCTCAAACTCTAGGCAGCATATGCCAGATAGGATTCGTATCTTTAAAATCGATTCCGGTCACTCGAGACACAACGTTCCTGTTGAAACGACGAAAATTCTCCTCATTTATTATTCTAATAATTGATCGATAACGCATGAAACGAGGGATAATTTTCAAATGATCTAATTTATAAATAATCAAACGCGTTTATTTAAAAATAATTAACTAACTAACATTTTCTTGGTATTCGAATGTTTCTCAAACACTATGGGCAGCATATGCCAGATACGATTCGTATTGTTAATATCGATTTCGGTCACTCGATACACAACATAGCTATCGAGTAACTCGTTGAATCTCCGATTTCTCATTCTTCTTCTTTCCCTTCATCCTCTCGTTGCGAGTATTATTTCCCCCTCCCCCCTTACCTTCTCTTTCTCTCTCTCGCTCTATCTATCTTCGCTCGTTTCATCTCGGCCACTGCAAATCTCTAGGAATAAACAATCACACCCGTTGTTTGTACCGACCCCGGTTATACTATCTCCTCGCTGACGTCATTTTATATCGATATATATATATATATACATATATGTACCCATGTATGTATATGTGTGTGTCTGTGTAATCGTCGCATACGACGTAGCCCCTCGACACTAGAGAAAGCACATATATCGTGATACGCTATAGTAAATACCATATAGAAAGCTCTCGGTATCGATGGAATTAGGCCAACTTTACCCTTTTAGTTTACGCTCGTTCCTTCACTCGAGAGATTTTTCTTCCTCCCTCTCGCGACCGGCGCCGCATCAACGACGGGCGACACGACAATGATGATCGAGTCGCGCGCATTACTCGATATCGGCACGATACTTCCTATTATTATACCCCTATGCATTTATGGAATATGATAGTCATTGTATTCTCGCGACGATAATCATGTATATATACATACTTATTGTATATGTAGTTGGTATATAATCTATAAATAGATATAATGGCGTAACTCGTCGTAACATATCGCGAGATTGCCTAATCTAATCGTTCATTCATTCGAAAACGATTAATATTCATATTTATTCGTATATTCTCGGGTAGGAACGTGAAATTTGTTCACCAATGAGACGTAGAAAAATGGTAAGAGAGGAGAAAATTGAAAAATTTTCTCGTTCGTTGGACAACTTCCGTTTGTTCGTGTATCCGCGGGGAAAATAACGAACCGTGCTGCGGTAATGAAACCCAAGGAGCCTTTATAATAATCTCGCGTTGTATCGGCTGATTTCGTTTTTCTTCGAATTTTTCTTTTTTCTTTTTTGTTCTTTATGATATGTTTCTTCGACGTGCAATAAAGGTTTTTAAAGGTGTTTTAAAGCGTACATTATATCTTCGTTGTACACTTAAGCGTACCACCGATGTTCTCGCGTGTAATAAGCTCTCTCGTTGGAGTCGTAATGACCAACAGCACACCTCTCCTGTCTTTTTTTCTCTCTCTCTCTCTCTCAAACCGTTTCTTTCCGCGGTCGATCTTTTTTTTGTTCTTCCTTTTTTTTTCTTTTATTTCACTCTTTTTACACTCTGCTGTTGTTTTTTGGTTTTTCCTGTTACGACGTCGCTGCGAAATATACGACCGTACGAGAAATCCGACGCTCTTAACGCCTCGGTCGTTCGAGTCGAAGTTTCGATGCCCAAAGATACGAGGAAGAGGAAATTGGGCCAGTTGGTCAGCCGGAATCGACTTCGCTACGCCATCTCTCTCCCTCTCTCTGTCTGTCTCTCTCTCTCTCTCTCTATCCACTCGGCTGATAAGTATCTTTCTCTTTCGCGAGACTGTGGCCGGGATGCATCGAGATGTGCAATTACCACGATTTTTAAGGGTTGAGTGAAACGTTGCTAGGCCAATTATCGTTGAAATAATTCTTTTTTTTTATTTTACACCAGACAAGTCGACGTGGAATTAATACGAATTTTCAAATACTCGTCGAATCGATCGAATTTGTTTATTTACAAAAATTAACAATCATTTATAACTAATGAAATAATGTTAATCGAAATGAAAATCTGAATTATTTTATTTCAATAAAATTTGTTGTCGAATCAATTTTATTTATTTTCTTATTTCTCGTAATACGTATTTCCGTTCTTGGCGCATCTAGACATTAATATTCGCGAGGTCTCGCGCCGGGGTGCAGCTTCACCCCCTTCGTCATTGAATCTCGGGCGATGCGCTCAATATTCACAGCGAGAACGATTAGTTCCGCCCCGTACGAGCCTTAGCGGTTACGTATTAAAGCGTATGACTGACTAATCACAGAGAGGATAGGCTCGTAATTTTTTTCTCTCCTTTCCTTTAACGATAAAACAATCGTCGTCAGATTTTCAAACCCCTCGTGATGCAATATTCATCCTCATATTCGCCGCTGTGCCACGCGACGAGTAATATTCGCAAGAAACAACTCAACGTTTTAAATTTAATTTAAACGATAAAACGAGAGTAGCGGAAACAAATTGCCCAATTAGCCAAAAAATAAATGTCGTTCGTCGTTCCTTTTTTCTTTTTCATTCCTCTCGCGTGACAAGATTTTTAAAAAAACTGTCAACGCGATGTAGCCTGTAAACGAATCCAGTCTTATGAAAGAAATACCTCGATTATCATAAAATTATCGTTACTATCTCAGTTACAAGTTACAAGTCAGAACGAGCCACCATTTGATCCAAGTCTGTAATGTTTTCTTTTCTTTTTTTTTATATCGCAGTCATTCGACCACGTTCGACCGTTCTGTACTTATCAACGTCATTCGAGAGTCGTTAATCATCGTCGCAATTAAAACACATAGTATTACATATAACATAGGTATATAAATATTATTTCTATAAATATAATTGCTGTTATGGATATTTGTCGAGATTCGAGTACCGCGCGAAGTTAAATAACGAGTTACAAGTCGAGAGGGGCATAAAACAGAAAAGTGGTAAAAGATATTTGCAGTCGTTGCTGGAAAGTGCAATGAAGCGGGCGAGCGACGAGTGGGTTTTTCATGCGTTGGGCTCTCGGAGCATCGGATTGTGCTCGCGCCTCCGGTGAAGTTAGATGTAATAGTCATATTAGGTATATAGGTAAGAACGTACCTATATATGTAAATATACACGTGTATGTGTGTATGTATACGTAGGCGTGTGTCCGTGTCACGGGTCATTGGCCTCGAGATATTCTTGGCAAGAGCAGCATCTCTCGTTTTCGCCTCCTCCAACCCTCGTCTCTCCCTCTCTCGTTGGATCTTTTTTTCCTCTACACGTTGTTTTTAAAAAAAAAGAAGAATATGTATGTATATATAATGTATATATATATATATATATGTGTATATATACACGTATATCATGGCGTATCTCATTTTTCTCCTTTTCTGCACGCTCGTATACATTAGCTTTTACTACTTTTCCACGTTCATCACCCTTTTACCCTCAGCCTACGTTTAACTTATTTTACCTATTTATCCCAGACTTTTTACACTTTCGAAAACAGACACCTGAGTTTAAAAAAGGTGCGTTCGATGTAGATAAGCCTTAACCGCTGGTTTCATCAGACGAATGAAATTTTATACGATTTTGTTTTTTCATAAAAAACAAATGCTTTATTTTTCATTACTTTTTTTTTTCGTTCTATCATAAATAACGATTATTCAGAAATTTCGCGATCGGTCAAATTCTTTAAAATTGTTTGAGAAAAAAAATAAATAAAAAACTGGTGAACAAATAGGACTTTGAAAATTGCTGGGAAAAAATCCTTTGAAAGTTTGGCATCGTCAGCGAGGAAACGAAGCGCAAGGAATGAGGAGAGAAAAGAGAAACGTAGGATTCGCTCGTATGTAGGAGGCGCGCGTGCGCGCGCGCGCAAACCCTCGACCGTGTAGGGAGACAGTTGACGAGCCTCGGCCCCTCCGAGATCAACGGTGGAATCGCACCCTTCGCCCTCTTTCGAGCTCGCCCTTCACACCCCTTTCGAGCTCACCGAGACCTTCTCGCCCTTGTCGAGACACACATACACGAAGATACAACACGCTCGCGTATAACCGATAAATATACACACACACACACACATAAACACGCCGCAAACTTCAAGCGCATCGTCAACCTCTTTTTTTCTTCCTCATTTTTTCTTTTCATCCCCCTCGAGAACTCTCCCTCTCGATTCTCTTCCTTTTTTTCACCGCGACGCACGTATCTCGTCGCTACCCTTTTTAGCCCTTTCCCTTTCGGACGAATCTCACGGTATACACCAATCCGTCGACCCTCTTTTACGTCCATGTGCCATGCATTTTTTTCTCTCTCTTTCTTTCTTTCGTTCTTTCTTTCTTTCTTTCTCTTCGACCCTCCCAACGGACAAGGGCTTCTCGGTGAGAGCAACGAAGCGAACGAGAGCCGTACTCGAAACACGTCGAAGTTGGGTGATAATGAACTCCCGGCTTCTTTTTCACGTCACGTTTTACGGTTTTTTTTTTCTCTTTTAATTTGTCCTTTAATTAAGAAAAACCAAAGAAACGGGGGAAAAACATATTCTTCGTAATTTTACGATCCCCTAAGTAGACGAGACTCTCGAAATTACGACCGGTTTTTCCCGATAATTAACCCGTTGAAAGATGATTTGTTATTATCAAAGGAAATAAAATATGAATATTCAGCTATACGTTGCGAAATCGTTCATCGATTATCGTTAAAAAAATGTTGCGTTTAATGAAGTTACGACGCGTATCAGGGTCCAGAAGTCTTCGCGAAGTTAATTTAAAGAAACCGAGAGAACGTTCGATAAATCTCGCGTACGATCGGCCGACTCTCACGAAAGGATATGCCCACGCGCTATTCCCATTTCGCAACCGTGGCGATGGTTCTCCCGTGATAATTCGCTTCGATACCGCGGGTGTGCGAGTTCCATCGAAGAAGTTTTCAGGCGAAGTGAATATAAAGTGAGAGAGAAAGAATACGAAAAAAAAAAAAAACAAAAAAAAATGCGCAGCTCGTCGTTAAACTGACAGCAATGGTGCACGCACGTGCCTAGAAGATTTTAATCGTATTTGAAATATCATCGCTATATAAGCGTGTGGGATATACGGCATGGACGGTGTAACGTTGTAAAATATGGAATTTATACGTATGACCAGACTTCAGACTTCACGGCTTGGCATTTAGTCATACGAGTTTTTATTTTATGTTTTTTCTCTCTCTCTCTCTCTCTCACACACTTTTTCTATCGGTCTCTCTGTCTCTCTCTCTCTTTCTCTTTCACGCTCGGTCGTACGATTCTTCTCGTATCAACTCGCGGAGTGCGCAATGCTGATGTGCTGGAACTCTGCACTGTCCGGGTTAATGACTCTTCGTCGTGCATTTCTGGAATTTATTACGAGATCGACGGATATTATTATCGTTACTATTATTATCAATATTATTATCGTCAATGATAATAATAATAATAATTATAATAAATTGCCCATGCACAACGTTCGATGATTTTCGTACGAGTATTTCTTTGATCTCGCTCGTGTACGAGTCAATTTAGAACGGTCGAGGTATTTTACTGACGGTAACAACGAAAGCGATAAATCTTCCCTGTACCAAAAAGCTCTCGTAAAACGTGAAGAACCCCCACCGGTCACTTAGTTTCGGAACATCAACGATTTGTCTCATCGAGATTTATAACAATCGTGGTTGACAGACGTTCCCGTTCTCGAGCCAACGCGAAGCTAAACATATATATATATATATTCTCATGAATTTAATAAATTCATGAAAATTAACCGATAAATATAACAAAATAATTTTTTCCTTTCGCTCGAAAGAATGTTTTATTTTATTTTTATTTATTTTTTTTTTTTTCAGAGAAAGTGAATTTTAACGAATCGCGTTCGTTTTTTTTTTTGTTTTTAGACGAGACGCGAATTCGTTTTTCGCGCTGTATGGACATAGACGCGTTTATACTCTTTTGGCTCTACGTAAGTTTCGCACATTTGGGTTTTATATCGCGCGAGATCGCGCGACGTTTCTTTCTCGCGAGCTTCCAATTTACGATTAGCTTTTACGAAAATGCTTCGGAGTAAACATTCTGACCCACTCCGGCGTGCCCGCGAAATCTTTTCTCCTGAAACGAGATATACTTAACGTGCTTTCTCGAGCACATATGTTACACCTCGGCTCTCGACGTCTTGGGAGAAACGTTTGTACCTCTCTCTTTCTCCCGCGGATTTATCGCGACACTAGAGAGTCTCGAGAAGCGCAACGCCGCGGGTCAACGGAAGTCATCGTTCCTCTCGGAGAGGACAAGAACGAGTGAGAGTTAAAATAAATTGGATGCTCTCTCTTTTTTTCCCGTTTTTTCTTTCTTTCTTTCTCGTTCTTCTCTCTATTCAATTATTTTTCCCTCGTTCGGACGATGACGCTGATATTTCTCCCGACCCCGACGCGACCCCTGACAAAGCTGTCACAATGTTTTCCGAACGTTCATCCTCTATTGTTCTAGTCCGTACGATAATAAGCGAGACTTTATTAATAAAAAAAATATCACGCTACGTAAGAAAATTAATATTCATACTCGCAATATAATTACAAATTAATTATATAAGTATTCGAAAAATTATCGTCGATCGTCGTGAATTAAAAATTAGCTAAATCATTACAATTTTACATATTTCTAATTTTATCGACATGAAAAATTCAAATTTATCATAATTATTATTAATTCATAATTAAGTACACATTATTTTTATTATTCCTCGTTTCTTCGGACTATTTCACTGATGTGAACAATACCATTTATCATTTATTCTCATTACTATTGCTTTTATGATTTTTTCATACAGGCATTTGATAAATTATACTTTTTTCTTATTTTTGAAATTTTTGCCAATGTCTGACTTTTCTGAATATCGCGCGTGCGGTCGGGCTATAGCCCAGATTTCTCGCAAGCAAGAGAGTCTCTCGTCTCTCAGGTTCGACCCATTTACCTCGGTCGACACACAGACACACACACACGCGCATACACGACGGTGCGCGCACTATCAACCTGTCACTACTTATCACAGGTGAATGCGCCTATATTAACCGGTCCGAAAAATCGTTCTAGGGTTCATTAACCTCGAGTCCACGACCGAGTTCGATAACCCTCTCGGACGGTGTTACAGCTTATACAGCACGTCGATGCCTCGCTCTTTTCGCGCTCGTTCGCTCTTCGATGATCATCGGTCCGTTCTGGCGAATCTCGTCCCGCGAACGAAAGAAAGAGAGAGAGAGAGAGAGAGAAAGAGAGAGAGAGAGAGAGGAGTGAGAGAGTCGAGCAACGTTTTCGTAACCCTTTCGCGGGGTTAATTGGCAAGATCGTCTCATCTCGTCACACAGCACGTACACTTTTTTTTCTTCCTCTCTGCCAGGGCCCCGTTGCAACAATTTTTTTTCTTTTCCTTTCTGTTCCTTTCTTCTGTCGTGGCCAGCGAAGCTTCGAGACCCGAACTGAAATTTTCACATGCACGCGAGCTCGTACGTACGTATCGGTGAGGGGAAAAAAAAATATGCGGCAACACCGACGAGAGAGTTTATAAACTCTGTTTCGGTATTATACGCGTAACTCGTGCAACCCGAAAGGTTCGATGAACTCTCGACGCCAGGGGACAGACCAAGCATCGCGGACTTGAACGCGATTATAACGCCATGTTGAGAATTTATTATCTCTCTCTTTCTCTCTCTCTTCCACGTTCGCCTTTCTCCCTCTCTCTCTCTCTCTTTCGTTCAGTACGACAGTTTCTTTCTTTTCTTTTCATAACGTCGATCGTCGCCGCCTGCAGTTGGAAAACTTTTTCCAACCCGGATGACCCATTTACGTTCGCATTGTCTATATTATTTGTCACGGCAGTCTTTTTTATTCGATTTCAATCTTACGAACCAACGAATAATTTAAACTTCGTCAAAATCTGTCCAAACAGCGGAAAGAAACAAATGATTTTAAAAAAAAAAAAAAACATCAACGTCGCTCACACCTTCCGCACCTTGTCGGAAATTCCACGATTAATTATTTTATTATAATTCTAATCGTTTCGTTACCTCCTTTTTCATCCCTCTCTCTCTCTCTCTCTCTCGCTTCATTAACTCATCGGCGACGTGACACGCGCGTCCTCGCGCCAGAAATCATTTCCCTCTTTCTTAAACAGGTCTTTGTTTTTCTCGGTAATTCGTTAGAAAGTTGCTGCGCATGTTTGCCTGTCCCAACATATATATATATATATGTATATATACTACGGTATAATACACAGCGAACTGAGATATAGGAATGAGGTACAAACATGGTCACAGCGATGCTGACACGAGTGAAGATGTTATACGCCGACGAGTTTTCTTCTTGCCGCGATGCGCTTTTCTCGCGCCTCTCGTACGGCCGATCCCTCTTATCTCTTCTCTGCCTCTTATATCTTATGTTGGTCAATGTATTTTTCACCCGAGAAATTTTCTATCGACTCTTCGATTTTCATGATATTTTTCATTTTTATACATTTTTAATTTTTAGAATTATTTTTACATATTTCGTTAATATTTTCATTTATTTTTTTTATTTTCGTTAATTATCGCCCGTCCTCGTACCGTACGCTTGATGTAATTAAGCGTTAAACAAATTATTCGTCATATCCCAAACAATATCGCACGACTTCCCCCACGGTTACGAGAGTGATATTTACGATTATCCCGATTTTATACATTTTTAATTTTCATAATTATTTTTACATATTTCGTGAATATTTTCGTTTATTTTTTCATTTTTCATTTCGTTTGAAATTTTTCGTGTCCATGAAACGCAAAGTCCACAAACTCGATTAATTATCACCCGTCCTCGAATCGTACGCTTGATGTAATTAAGCGTTGAAAAAAAATGATTCGTCATATCGCAAACAATATCGCACGACTTCTTTCACGGTGACGAGAGTGATATTTACGATTATCCCGAAACAAGGCGAAACGACGAAACGAAAATTATTTCGACAAGCTAATTGACCCAGCGAGACCCCCGGTCGACGAAAGAATTTTTTTTTACGTTTCGTCCGTTCACGAGGCTTAATTGCGCGAGTAACTTCGCGAAACGAAGGATACGCGTGTTCAAGGGGGGGGGGGGGGGGGGGGAGCTCACTCTAATAATCGTCCCCATCAATTGCTCCGCGAGTGCTCATTGTTTATTACGAATAATTATGCAAGAACATTGAACTCACGAAAATTATCATTTTCAAGTGCGAATAATTTATTAATTTATCGCACGAGCGCCGCTTCGTTTTCTTTTCTTTTTTTGTTTTTTTTTTTTGTTTTTTTTTTTTACGAGAACGCTCTCGCTCGGCGCCACGTTTCTTTTATTCGAAGCTCGTTCTCCTCTCTTCGTCATCGAATAATTTCAAGTGACCTGGAATTCTCATCTCTCGTTTTCTCATTAATCCACGTTTTTTGTTTTTTTGCTTTCTGTATTTTCAGAGTGGAAAGCACAGCACTGCAGTTGGTCTGTCCGCTGGATTCGCGTCCGGTGCAGCTGGTCTTCCGAGGATTGCAGGTGTTCAAGGAGAAGCGCGCTCTCCTTCGCGATGTTTCCGGTGTCGTCAAACCTGGCGAATTGTTGGCGGTTATGGGACCCTCGGGTAAATCACACGTTTTATCAAATTCGACGTTCCACTTTTTCTTCCATCTTGAAATAAAATCAATCGACAAATGACACATTTTTATCAGATTTGAATTATATTTAACGTAAATTTGACGATTATATTTTGTTTATATATTTATTATAAATCACAATGTTTTTTTGTTATTAATTCGCATTTTTTCTCTTTCAAGGTTGTGGCAAAACAACCCTCCTAAATTGTCTCTCGGGCCGCGTCGGTCTCGACGCCGGTGAAATTTGGCTCAATCGCGAAAGACTGACCAAACGATGGCGTCGAAGAATCTGTTACGTTCAACAACAAGACGTCTTCTTCCCCGATCTCACACTCCGACAAACTCTAGAGGTAAATTCATCAAATAATTGTCTACAAAAATCCAATCGATAAAAATCGATGAAGACAATTTTATTTCGAAAATATATAAATAAAAAGGATCCCAAGAGTGAGAATTAAAATCCTGTAAAATCGATGGATTAAGATTCGATACCGTAAAGTAATCGACAAATTTTTTCTATTTAAAATCCGATAAAGTTGATAAAGTCCATAAACTAGAATATAATTCCGTATCGGTAAGATAGACCAGGTAGACGGCGGAGGTTCGCGCACACGCGCTCGAACGGCATAAATCTTCGCCGTGAGCCACGGTGGTGTATCGTAGGTCCGTTTTCTCGACATTTTACGAAGCTCGTCGTTATACCGGGAGGAAGGGGAGAGAGGGGAGCTCGAGAGAGGACTCGTTCCTCGATCGGGGCCAACGTCGATAATCTATCGCCTATGTATACATACATACGTACATACATACATACATATACATATATATACATATATATATATATATACACATATATATATATATATATATACGTATAGGTATCGGACTTTTCTCTGATGTTGCTACTGCCGCGGCGCTATATCGCTTTTACTATTGCCGGCGATGGAAGTAGCTCTCGTCGAGTTACTCGCAGGCTCACACCCGCGTTCGTTATATATATCGGTCCGCGATATCTAATACGCATCGTATTGCGCTATTTGCCCGTTCTCCGTTCGGTTTGTAACACACGTGTGAAAGCTGCCGCGGCGCCGATTTGAAAACTCGAAGGAAAGAGAAAGAACGGGAGAGAGAGAGAGAGAGAGAGAGAGAGAGACCAGGAAGTAGCCACCTTTAGAAAATATCGTCGGCTACGACGACCACGCGTTCTGTGTGTACGTGACCCTAAATAATCTAACCGTGTTAAAACGTGAACGACTCAAATTCTTCCTTGGGTTTGCAATTATCGAGGGGAGGGAGGGGGCAAAGAAAAAAATAAGAAAATACCGTTTTCGAGGATTTTTTCGCGATAACTTTGCGAAACGAAACGCTCATCGTTATTCTGTTTTTTTTTTTGCTTTACAATTAGCCTATGTCGTTTCGTTCGATCGAAAGCCGTGGCATTAATATACGAAATGTCTGGACGTTATCGAACCCTGTTATAACGCCAAGATTATGTGCGAGTTTCTCATTATTATTAGTATTATTATTGTTATTTTTATTATTATTGTTATTGATCGCAGTTTCTCTCGTCCCATCTCCATTGCCGATGGAATTTCATCGAAGATACCGCACAACAGGCGCGTCTCTGTCGATTATGACCGAGCGAAGCGATCCCATAATGCCATACACGTATGCACGCGAACACCCACACGCATACACGCACACGCTCTGGGAATTCCATCGAACGACGATAGAACGGTTCCCTCACTCTTGCGAATACCACAAAAATTGGAGCACCGTTATATATCCCCGTCGACGACTTCTCTCCTATCTCTCTTTCTCTTCCTTTCACTCTATCTTTCTTCTCTCTCTCTCTCTCTCTCTCCCTCTCGCTTGCTCTCTTTCTCCTTCTTCTTCGTCTTATGAATACACGCATATGTAGACGCGTGTCTCCCTTCCGCGTTTTTCGCGTCTAGCGCACTAGCCAAGGGCCAATAAAAAAAAATTTACACGAGCCTGCCGGTTTCTTCTCTCTCGCTCTTTCTTTCTCTCTCTCTCTCTCTCTTCATCTTTCTTCTGCTTCATCTTCTGCATCTTTTTCTTCTTCTTCTTCTTCTTCTTCTTCTTCTTCTTCTTTTACTTCTTTTTCTTCTTCTTCTTCTTCTTATTCCAGAGGGGTCTCTCGCGCGTGTGAGCTTCCTCAATAGCACGCGAAATTCACTTTGCCGAAACGGCAACGACCGTTACGAAGCTCGGATCGTTCTGTAACGCTTCTCTCAACCTTCACCCCCTCATTCTCCTCTCTTTCTCTCATTTCTCTCACTCTTCTCTTCTCTTGTCTCTTCCCTACTCTCTTTCTCTCGATCCCTACGTCGAGGAAGCCGCGACGTGACGTCATAACTCGGTCAGTGAACCGTGTGCCTTGTCTCTTACGTGTTTCAAAAACATTCGGGCGCCCCCCCCCACAACCCCTCCCTCTCCACACATATATTTATACGATGAGACTGAGAGAGACGAAGAAAGAAAGAGAGAGAGAGAGAGAGAGGGTGAAAGGAGACCCGAGGCTCGTAAAACGTCCATGATCGAGCTCGAGGAAAAAACAATATTGGAAACACTTGACTTTTCTGGCCGACGAATGAGACGACAACAAAAGTAGAGCGACGAATGGAAAATTCGCTGTTAAGTTCATTTTGCCTATCTCGTCACGTTATCTCGATTCGCGTTTTTAAAAATCTTCAAGATCTTTATTTTTCTCCTTTTCTCTCTCTCTCTTTCTCTCTCTCACTCTCTCTCTCTCTCTCTCTCTCTCTCTCTCTCTCTCTCTCTCTCTCACTCTCTCTCTCTCTCTCTCTCTCTCACTCTCTGTCTCATCCGACTTCGGATAAGCAATCAGTCGTTGAATTCCGGGAACGCACTTCGTACCAGTGTTGTGAAATAATCGAGAGATTTCCGATCGCGATTGCAAGACACACGCGCATAAATCGATAGATAATGTTGATATTTATCCATTTATAATAGTACACACGTATATAGGACCTTCCGTGTCGAGTCGGCCATCGAAACAATTCTTCGACTCGAGTTGAATGAAAGAAAGAAAAAAGAAATTGAAAAAACAAACAAAAAAACTTGAAACGTCTTGGAAAAAAGATAATCGATCGATCTAATAAAGTGTCGAGAAATAAACGATAACTAATCTTTTTATCTCGCGTTCGACAATTTAACGAAAAAAGAAGAAAAACAAAACCTATATTTTCGCGACCGAAGCGACACGGAACATTCGATATTCGTATTTACGACGAACGACGTTGTCTCCGATACAGGAAGTCGGATCACCCAGACGGATAAGAAGTCAAACTGAAACGAAGAAATTTTGCCGTTCGACGTTTCTGATAACGAGCGACAATTATTTTTCCTACAATCGTATCTCTCTTTTCACGAAAGAAAAACAAAATCGCTCAATAACGCGTAATAACGTTTCCGGATCGATTTCCCGTCGCCGAAACACGAATCTTATCGCAACAATACAAATCTGAATATTCGTCGATCGATTTTTCACGGATAATTACGAATACCTAATGAAAAGAAAAATCGTAACCACCCTCGTTTCCTCGAAATCCTTTACTCGTATACGATATATTTAATATCCGACGTCGGTAGTAACGCGTATTATTACAAAAAAAAAAAGAAAGAAAAAAAACGAACCCGTTGGTCAAATGAAACGCTCGAAAGAAGAAAGTCTCTCCGCTCTCCTTGTGCGCATGGTAAAGGATGGAAAGGGGGTGGGGGGTGAGAGGGGAAAAGATCCTACGTGCAAAACGACACGAAACGAATGGTCGTTCTCTCGAACTCGAACGAACGGAGGTGTGGCAATTCGGTTGATACCTTTACACACTATATATATCTATACGTGTTAGGAAAGACCGTTGCGAACTTAGCGAGCGAACTCACAGGTGTTATTTCAGTAGGGCAGGTCATCTCCCAACCTCGAGATACAAAATTGTTTTCGATACTCGAGAGACGAGATATCGTATTCGAAACCGAGTCTCCAAAAAATGGACGATTCGATCGAAATCGTCTCGAGCAATATCGAATAAAAATTTACATTTTTTAACGACAAAAAAATATCTACGGCATGTTCGGAAGTTTGCTGCAGTATTTCGCGAACGTCGCGAACAGCACGTTCGGTGACAGCACGTTTCGCGTTAAAAGAACGTTGCCCTCGTATGATACGACATATATATAATAAGAAAGAGAGAGAGAGAGAGAGAGATTTAACATAAGAATATATATTTATATACAAAGGTTCGTTTTCTCGTCGCGAACACCCGTTCGGTCCTTTATTCGTTTGCCTCGATTTTTATTCCTTCGTCCGGCCTCGCGTAACCAATGTATGACGAAATTCGAAACTAAATTCGTATACGCGACGATTATAAGCCTCTGTGTATTTTTGTACTGTAACGCAACGTAACGTATCTACTATTTGCCGTACGGAGACAAGTTAAAGGCATTTTTGTTCGTATTATATCGAGACAAAGTAGCCCAATCGACATCGGAAACCGAGCTGCAGCGCCACAGTCACGAATTCTCGAACGTCTATGTCACGCTTTCCGTACGTTTATATACGTATGTATATACGGTATTTGCCCGGGATGCTCGTAATCGAAGATGCGGGGTCGACAAACTCTCCGCGTGACTAAAGTAACGTCGTGTTCGCGTAAGCCGATATACATATATATATATATATATATATATATATATATATATATATATATATATATTGTGTGTGTGTATATATATATATACGAGCTGTGGCTTACATACACCCACCCGGGTATGCATCGGCTCCGATACGAAATATTCTCGAAGGAGAAAGAGACCACCGTGATTCCGGTCGAAGCTGGCGAAACGTCGCAGTAGATATGGACCGTGCTTGGTCAGCCAATATTTTTCCAGCGCGATTCACGCCGTACGCGGTATATACCTACGCGAACATTGAATCTTAGCTCGTAAGATCTTGCGAGGATTCGAGATTTCGTATTATTTTTAATAAAAACAAAAACAATACCGTCGTTATGATTTTTCGACTCGATTTAATAAAATAAACTCAATTTTGCGAATTTTTTAATCGCGTAACGATTTATCGATCACGTTCGATTATTCTCGTGAAAACGAAGGCTCGATTCGACAGTCGATCGGAAGGAAAAAATGGCGATGACGATGGTCGTCGAAACGATTGAGAAATAAGTAGAAATACAAATTTTTGTTTTCTTTTTGTATTTTTGTTGTTGTTTTTCTTCGTTTTTTTTCTCGATCCTACGTTTAAATTACTCGCAAGGTCGAGGAACGTGACATATACACCGCGTGGCCCGCATTTTTTCCGGGCCCGTGAAACGGTTCGATCCGGAAGACCGAGAGAGCAAGAGAGAGAAGGCCTATATGTATAACGCGCAGCAGGCCTCATATACTCGGTGAACGGGAAGAAACGGGACATCGCGTATTACTACTATATATAGCGAATAAGAGAGAGAGAGAGAGAGCGACAGAGAGCGAGAGAGAGAGAGAGAGAGAGAGAGAGAGAGAGAGAGAGAGAGCGAGAGAGAGAGAAAGAGAGAGAGGAGAGGAGAGAGGAACGTATAACGGCACCTTCCTTTTCGTCCCGAGAGAACGGAGCGAGAGACTCAAGCGGGACAAGAGTCGAAGAGAGGAAAAAAGAGAACGAGAACCGAGAAAAGAATGGAGCCTCGCGAGAACGAGCCGAGGAACTCACGAGATGACTCGGAAAGTTATCCGTTGCGTACGACAAGTGGGGAGAAAAATGAACGCGAGACAAGACCCTGTTGTATGTATTTGTCTCTCTTTCTCTCTGCATTTCAATGTTTGGAATTTTACTTGAAATTTTTCATGAGTCATTAATTCTTAATAAAAAAACCTACTCATTTCTGAATATATTAGATGTAAGCTTCTTATTACGCAAGCAGTTCATTGTAGCATTCTGTTATTTGCCCCACAGCGCGCTAGGGCTTAATAAATCTCTCTCTCTCTCTCCCTCTCTCTTTCTCTCTCGCCTAACAGTAATATCAGTAAAAATGATATTTCATCGGAAACGAGGCGATACTAGGCGCGCGCGCGGCTTCATTCCGAGAACAAGAGTAAGAAGAGTGTCCGCTCGGCTTCGCCGAGTCTCCCAACGAAAGTACGAGTAAATCCTCTTCTCTATTTGAAGCCCGCGGTGAAGCGTCGAAGCGTCGAAGCAGAACAGGAAGCGCGGGTTAAAACCGGTAACACTTCTCGAGTATGTCGAGCCTCCTCTCGCCGTTTGTGAAGTAGCACGTGAGCTATTACCAGAGACTTACCCACGGTTCATTAAAATTCTGACAAGGCCGCACGAGTCCCGGCACCTTCGCCATTAGCACCTGCGATACGAAGGAATGGAAGAAAAAAAAACGAAGAGAAAACAAACAAAAAAAAAACAAATTTTCACTTAGAAAACACAAAACGAAATTTAAGTGAAAAGAGGAACGTTGAAACGCGGGGTGACACGATCAAGACGTGAAAACAGGTTTTTCCGATCTTTCGCGAAACTTCACGAGAACAAATCTTTTCAGCCCCTAAACCGATTATTGAAAAATCGATCGATCGCAACTTTCTCTCATTCTCGTCGATTATCTCGTCGACTTTTCGGAAAATCAAGAAAATTGGAGAAAAATGTATTAAGTAATGTGACAAATTTATAAATGACGATACTACACGATGAAGTAGGAATTTCTTTGATCGACGAGTCTTCTTCGCGATTAAATAGGTCATCGGCTGTAGAATGTATTTATGGATGATGTTTTTAACCAGTGTATATATATATATATATATATATAATTATAAACGAAGAGATGTAACGAGCAAATGATGTTTCAATTTTAGTACCAAGCGCGCCTGAGGCTTCCGGATACACTTTCACACTCGCAAAAGATGCAATGCGTGGATCATATCATCGAGGTTCTCGACCTCGCAGCCTGCCAGGATACCAGTAAGTTTATATACGTATCTAACCTATGTGATATATGTTACACGAGCACCGAGAACCCATAAACCGATTCCCACCGTGGATCGACGTTTGGACGCAGTTAAAACCACGAGGCGCCTCTGCCCGACTCGACTTATATTACACACATTCCCACTTCGTTCTCTGTTTCTCTCTCTCTCTCTTTTCTCTAGAGCTCAACCCTCGAAGAAATCGCGCGAGTTTCTATCTCATTTCCGTTTCGATCTGGCACTTACGATCGCCTCGTTCGCGTACCTCTCGAATTTCTCGAAAATTGCCACGTTCTGTAACGTGCGTTTGACTTATAAATGTGAAAATCGTCGAAATAAGTGGAAACTGCAGTTGGCGGTCAGACGCGAATAATTGATTAATTATTAAATATTGATCGTTTAATAATAGACGCTATTCGAGGGAAATGAAATAGTTACGATTTTCCAAATTTATCGGATGATTCACCTTGACTCTTGAAGAATTCGAGTCGTGCGATTTAAAAAAATCGTTACATTTTTTATGAAAAATTTATATTCTTTTTTCTTTGCTTTCAAAAGTTGTCGGCGACTACACAAAACGAGGGCTTTCCGGAGGCGAGAAGAAGAGATGCAGTATAGCGTGCGAATTACTCACGAATCCTTCCCTCATGCTGCTCGACGTGAGTATCGAGACATATTTTTCTTTCGCCGATAAACGGCAATTTGTTTTTATCAATAACGACGATTTAAAAATATATATATGTTTTCTTTATAATTCAGGAACCAACGAGCGGCCTCGACTCACATTCGGCACAAGCTCTCATCTCGAGATTGAAAAAATACGCGGAACAAGAGGGCAAGAGTATCGTCGTTACGGTTCATCAGCCAAGCTCGAGAATGTTTCATAGTTTTAGCAAACTTCTCCTTCTCAGTCGTGGTCAAGTCGCGTATTACGGCTCTACCTCGAATATCGGCAGGTTTTTCGCAACGATAGGACTCACACTACTGCCACACTACAATCCAGCCGATTTTATACGTAAGTAAATATATCTCAAAATCGTCCAACGATTAATCAATTTACATGATTTGTTTTTTTTTTTTATTTATTTTGTTTGCTCAATATTCATGAAAAATTGAGGCATCTTCTATGAAGAAGCGAGAATAAAGAAAGAAAGAAAAAAACTCAACGTTAATGCAGATGCGTAAAGGTGCGTGTAATTCGTTTCGTTTCCAGTTGAACAAATAAAGGGACCGGAAGAGGTTCGAGAGCGGATCGTTGGAGCGGCGAGAGCCGCAAGACAGGGACCCGACTGCCCACCGGAACTTCGTCCGGAGTATAATCCCAGCCAACATCCGCTCTGCGACCATCTCATCCATTATCACGAGCATCACATTACACACAACGGTATAATATTATAACAGTATGCAGTTGGTTGCAACGATACGCAGTACGTTTTATACGTACCCTATATCGTATCGTATAAGAGTGATATATACCACGAGAAGGGAACCTACATGGGGATATCGTTGCGAGAGCGTGTAAAGCAAGAGGAATGGTGCAAGCTTGTTCACCCACCGCCGGAAATGCCACCGCAACCCACCGCGATCTACCCCAGTTTACAACCGGTTCATACCGTTCGAATCAATTTTATCATTCGTCTCGTTATTACTCCCCTTCTGTAACGTAAACATCCGTGACTTTATTTCGTTACGTTATGATTATATTTTAATTTATATTTCACGTTGATACGCTTTCCAACGCGATAAATCTGTCCGGTGAATTAAAATAAGAAATAAAAAGTAAATAATATGTTATAACGTTAACGATATGCATCCTCGAAATATCCTTACGATGCAATTTTATCGCGAGTTAATTTATTCGATGAAATCAAACGAACGTAGCGTCGATCGGATATTTATCGATTTTTACCTCGCGCTTTCGCGCGCTCTCAATAAACCACTCGAGAAGAGTACCTACTGTAATAACTGGCGGGTACACTCTTTTATTCTTATCGGTCGTAAAGTCGTTTATATTACGCATAATGACCGTAGCCAAAGTGAAACGGCACGATCGCTTATCGTTCCTGCACTTTTATAAGTATAACGTTGTAAACGTTCGATGCGTATCGCGATCGACGAGCCGAGGGTTCTTTTTTAGTATCGTATCGAGACACGACCTTCGATTCGAATTAATCCTCAAATTTGTCTCGTATTACTTTGCTTTTCTTCACTATTTCTAATCGAGCAAAATGAAACATTTGTCACGGTCGCGTCGATTTTAATCAAACTCACTTGAGACGAGAAACACGTGCCGAAATTTCATCCACTCGTTAATATATCTGTCCGATGTTGTTGATACGAGTATCAACGGAGACAGTAACGATATTGTTCTCGACACGTGCGACTGATCAACGATAACAATCTCTTGTTTTTACCGAGTTGAACAAAAATATAGATACGACAGTTCGTTTGAATAACTCAATAAACAAAACAAAAAGTCATCGTATCGTAGTCGAAGATTAGGATAAGATGCTAAACACGGTATTTGAAGAAAATAAAAAAATGTTAAATCTCATTTTTGTTATTCCTTTTATTTTTCAGTAAAAGAGGACGAAGGTCGTACACTCTGGTTGGACACACAGAGTCATGCGAGCAGCAGCGCGAGTTCAGCCGATGACGATTATTCCTGGCAATGGCCCACCAGTTTTTGGTCTCAGTTCAAAGTGAGTCCAGGCTTCGATTTCGCAAAATTCATCGGATGTAAAACATTATTCATCGAACGTGCGATCGAAAGATTCTTTCGGCTTTCTTCTTCCACGACCAAGTCAATTAAAATTCTTTCGCGCGACACCTGGTAAAATGTATCGGAAGAGAAGGAAAAAAAAGAGAGAGACAGGCGATAACTTCGAGAAACGTTTCTATCTCGAGATGGTTCCATTCGGTCTCGAATTATCTATCGTGACCGGAGGATCAAAGTCTGTCTGTTTGTCTGTCTCTCTCTGTCTCTCTCTGTCTGTCTCTCTCTCTCTCTCTCTCTCTCTTTCTCTCTCTCTCTCGCTCTCTCTCTCTCTGCTTTTTCTCTCTCTCTCTCTCTCTCTCTCTCTCTCTTTCTCTCTCCGTATACGGTATTGTATGCTGGCTCGAATCAACCGGCGAAACAAAGGGAACGTGCATAATATCGTAACAAAGAGAACTCTACGACCGCGACGACGAGCGACGACGATGTCGACGATGTCGGGGGCTCACGCACCCAAGTGAGAAGCTCGAAGTAGGCCACGTTTTACGCGATACGCCATATCCAGATAATCATTTGCCTACCGGTGTTGTATATGCCATAAGTGCACATTTGACTATATACGTACACTGTACAATGATGATCGTTATAGCCCAACTCCCCGATGGGATATCGTTGAATCGTTAAATCACCTTTTCCACTCTCGAGAGTGTAGCGATAATGGAATTGAGCTTAGTACATACGATACAACCTTAGCACAGCAGCTTTGATATATAGCAAAAAAGAAACGGTATCACGAGTCTCCTTTCAATCGCAAAAAAATCACTTTGAATTTTTTCCAGTAAATTCGCCAATATGTGAAGAAAATAGTCCTATTCGTAGAACTAATTAAGTCCTACTGGAATAAGATTAGTTTTTAATGCGTTATTCAGTTTACTCGAAAGATTCTCGAACGAACGCGTTTTTCGATTAAGATATATGGCCTGGATTATCTTGAGCGAAATTTCCTTGAACGTTTCGTTAAATCGTTTTCCAGGTATTATCGGAGAGAAATTTTCAAGAGGCACGACCTAGGATGCTGTCGCGATTAAATTGGCTACAGACGATAGCACTTGGTATTCTCGCCGGTCTTCTTTGGCTCAGATTACCGAGAACCGAGGCTGCTCTTCACGACATACAGGGATGGATGTTCTTCAGCACGACGTACTGGATGCTTTTCGCGCATTTCGGGGCTCTATCCAGTTGTGAGTTTTCAAGAAAAACAAAAACGATTACTCTCTACCCGGGATCCCTAACTCGGTCGTCGGTATTTCCGTTAAACTGCAGTCATTAAAAAATTCACCTATTCGAAATTCTTTCGACAGTTCCACCGGAACGTGAGGTCATCAATAAAGAAAGATTGTCAGGCTCGTATCGTCTCTCTGCGTACTACCTGGCGAAAATGGTCGGCGAGTTGCCATTGACGATAACACTGCCAGCTGTTTATCACATTATCAGCTATCCTATGCTGGGCTTCCACAGTCCGGCGGTATTCGTCACGCTTCTCGCCTTTCTTCTTCTCAACACCGTCGTGGCACAGGTAATATTCATTTGCCAAGACGTTTCTTATTTCTTCGAGAATATAATTCCGGCCAATGATAAAAGATACAGAGAAATACGAATTATCCTAGATCAAGATTTATAAACGCCTGTATTATCGATTTAAACGATACGTTAATCTTGAACAAAAAAATATATATATCTTGCCAAGTTCTAGTCTTGATCGATTCAGGTAATTCGTGTTTCCTGTCGTCCTAGATCATTGTGGAACATCTGAAATTATCTTATACGGATATTTTATTCGATAAAACAACTTGCAACGTTGCCTTGCGATTCTGAAGTCTTAATACCTTAATGTCAAACGATACAACAAACCGATACGTAAACCTTCCTTTATCTCTTATTGCACATATCTCGCTCGTGGCTAAATCATATCTAAACGTGTAGAGCGTCGGTTTCTTCGTGGGTGCTTGCTGTCTGGACCTACAAGTTAGCATAACGGCATCGGCTCTCTACACCCTGGCGACCCAGTTGCTCGGTGGATACTTGGCTACCGCTGTACCACCTTGGCTCGCATGGGCCAGATACGCCAGTATGGTACACTACGCTTATCAGAACATGCAGATACTCGAATTTGGCGTTGGTGATCCAATTACGTAAGTTGTTTTCTTTTTTTTTGTTTTACTTTTTTACTTTGTCCTTCGTAGAAGTATTATTAAAATTTCTCTTTGCATCCACACCAGGCAATTGTCTCATTTCATGATTTTATAATATATTCTTAATTTTCTTTTCTCCAATAACTTGGTGATCTTGGGTGATCCTTGATACGTTTTTATAGATACGAAAATTGTATTTAATAATATCGTTTGACTTTCGCAGATGTTCGCTACCGAGTAAATACATGGAATGCAAGAACGGCACGACGATACCGCTCTCGGCGATACTCGACAGTCAGGGTGGCTCGAAGGGCTCGGGTCTTCCGCTATGGGCAAACACGGCGGTTCTACTCGCATTCCTCGTTGTATTCAGAACCCTCGGTTATCTAGTTCTACGTTATTATCGCGTACCGAAGTGAGCCGCATTTCATCGACCACATTAGTAATGCAATTTTGTACACGACTTTTCACGCGAACACGATTCTTTTTTCGTTTTTTTTTTCGACTTTTTCTTTTTTTTTCAATTATCCCATGCGTGTTAATCTTGTATACACGGGACGAGATGTTAGAATAGCAAAAAGGAAATGAGAACAAAAAGTTCCGTACGACTTCTCGACTTTATCCGCGATTATTCGTTCTGCGGTCGATTCTTCGTTAGTTGCGAGCGATTTTAGTCTCATTTCGAACAAATATCGCACGTTTTCCGTGTGTAAAGGATTAATGGTCCATTAATTGATTAATTACGATTATCGTTTATTATTAGCGTTATTTACCACCACTATACATTTTATTATTATTATTATTATTATTATTATTATATATATATATATACACGTACTATATATATAGATATGTATGAGGGTGTTTCTGAGTGTGTGAGTGCGCGTGTGTGTGTGTATATATATATATTAATGGGCGTACGGGTGGCCGATAGCTCGTTTCGCATCCTCGAACTCGAAGTTACGCACACATTTCTGACGACGATGACATAATAATAAATGCGATTCGCCTCTCCGCCGCGACGAGGCGTTCGGCCGTCTTGTCTTATTCACTATTTATCGTTCTTAGCTACCGAGTGTCATAAAAAAAAAAAGAACCCCCGTACACCCTATAGTATTCAGCTACACGAAGTTTATAAAACAAATAAAAACAAAAAACGCGAGACTAAGAGACTTGGCGAAGACGACTATATAATGTATAGATATTTTATACGAGCGTTGACAAGAGAGCGAAAGAAAGAGAGGGAGAAAGTGTGATCGAATGTGAACGGACAAGAGGCGAATGGTCGATCGAAAGAATTAAAAAGAAATAAGAAAAAAATTAAAAAAGAAAAAACGATAAAAAAACGGGAGAAAAAACAACGGAAAACCTATCGAAAGAATGCCCACGGGCGATTGAACGAGCGGGAGCATTCAAGTTTCTTTGCGGCAAGAAGGGTATATTGTAGACGAAAAGAGATAAAGAAGAAACAAAATATTCACGAGGGGGTGGGGAAACAAAAATTAAACACGGCTTCCGCGTCGTAATTGACTGAAATTTGTACGGGCGACGAACATTTATATCTACGCGAATCATAAAATGTATTTAAGAACGATTATTATTATTATTATTATTATTATTATTATTACTACTACTACTACTATTATTATTCATATAATTATTATTATCATCATTTTATATTATTAATATTATCGACATCATTACGATCTATCACTATTACTACTATCGATACACGTTATAATTATCATTATCCCGTCTTATTATTAGATCGTCGCGGTTATTATGATCATCATTATTATTTTTTATCTTATCACAGAGGACACTACGACTAAGAGATAATGAAACATTGTGCTGCCAACTTCACGAGTGAGGAAGAGATATGTATCGGCGATATGTATACTGGCGCGAAAAGCGCTAATTTGCTAAACGAGCAACAAGTGCGACCAAAAGCCAGTCACAATATTATCGCGTTGCGCACCACTCGCTCAATTTTTCCATCGGGTCTGAGAAAAATGCCATGTGATACGGAATCTGTAGTCGCATACTCGATTGTAAAAGATTTCTGGCGTTAAAACGTGCGGGATATCACGATATATGTATATATATGTGTACATATATGTATACGTATACATATATGCATATGTATATATATACATATATCCATACATCCATACCCGAAGCGAATTGCGGGAAGAGGCGAGTGGAATCGCGAGATATCGCTGTGCCAACATCCGAACAAGCTGGTCGGTGGTTTAATATACTTCATAATTTCTACCATGTACATAGAAAGAAAGAAAGAGAGAAAGAATGAAAAAAAAGGAAAGAATTACAAACAAAAGAAAAAAAACCATATACATAATTATAGATATATATATATATGTATATCTATATATACGCATGTATTACATGTTAACGGACTGAGCGGGGGCAAAGGTCTTCGAGAACGCGTGTAGTCGAGAAATCCGTAACCCCGACGATATATTCTATATGCATGTGTTTTATAAGTATAAAAAAAAAGAAAGAAAGAAAGAAAGAAAAGAAGAGAAAGAAGAAGAAATCTATAAAACGAATGTTAATCGAATCCACTGAATAACACTAAGTATAATAGTGTGTTGTTATACTCCTTTCCTCTCCCGAGTCGCACAGTCATGGAAAGCCAGTGTTTTTTAAATAAGATTATGATTATATTGTCAATAATGATTATATTATTATTTTGATTAGTTAATTAATTAATTATTAATTATTATTATTATTATTGTCATTATCAGACGAGATTTATCACGATTGCAATTGTAACGAATCGATCGATCGTATATTAGGGACGATATATAAAAATAATGCCTGGCCGACTGGTCGCGATCTCGTTCGATAAAAAGAAAAAAAACGAAACGATTTTGCTATTAATACAAATGCAGATTGGGTTACTACGCATTTATACACACACATATAAGTATAAATATATGACCCGGTATATTTTATCGGGTACGTCAAGTATATATATCGTCGGCGAAACGATCGCGGTTTCTGTAAAAATGCAAGAAGATCCACCAAGTGTTCAATGAGTTTGGTAGAATCGTGATGCGGTTAGAAGGGGGGGGTATGAAAAAGAGTCGAGCATCTCCGATCGAGTGCGAGAACGAATAATAATGGGAATGGACGATAAGATAGTGAAATGAAAAATGAAGAATGAACAAAAAGTAAGAAACAAGAAATGAGGAACAAAGAAAAAAAAATCGAAAACAAAACTATAAAGTGCGTGTAACACAATAAACACTGTAGGACCGGGGACACAAATGTTTTTTAAACAAAGATTGGGCTGTGTCAACTTCGTAAAGATTGTTATTGATTTGTATCATTAATATTATTATTATTTTTTTTTACTTAAACTTTTTAGAAACGAGATGCGAGAGACGACGATGGAGCTGTTGCTTGTGAGAACGATTGAGCGAGAGGAACGGAGCGAGCTTGAAAAATCCGTGCGAATGAGCGAGATAAAAAGAGTATGCAACTAGTACGCAAATTTGTATGCGAATGTATGTGTGTGTACGTGTGCGTTTGTATGTTAGAAAAAATATGCGACCGCGAGTAAAACGCCTAGGGATCATTACCGAATGCATTTTTCTTTCTTCTTTTCGATTATCGAGAACTAAGCTTGACGAGGGGAAAACAAAAATACATGAGTACTACGATTTTTTTTCTTCTTTTTTACTAAATACATGCCATGTCTTCATTTGTGTACATCTATTTCTCGTGAATATGTTTGTTTTTTTCGTACGACTGTCGATCCACTTTCAAGACACTTTTACGATCAGTCCAGAGCGTGAAAAAGAGATAAACGAAATAGATTTGCGAGAAAAAAAAAGTCCCACGATTTAATGCTTTTGCGGTGATCGCGAAGAAGAGAACCACATTTTTCAGCGATATCTTCAAAGACGTGACAGAGGCTTGATGCTGCCCTGAAATAACACTGAAAATATGATATTAGTAATAATAGTGATAATAATAATAATAATAATAATAATAACGATAACAATAAGGCTGCAGATTGCACCCCACGAATATTCGCGCTACGTAAACTGCCAATTAAACGATACACTATCGGAAAATTCTATCACGATCGATGACACCAAAAACACACACACGAACGTTTATTCGGTAACTTTTATACGCATCTATATAATATTATATTACCTATTATAAAATAGTATTTGCTGTCGTGCAAAAAGCGCTTGCGCATTGCATGCGCAAAAAGACACATTTCTACCAAATGCTTTTACATACTTTTACAGTTTCGTAATACACTCTATATTCGGTATTCGCAATGTTTTTTCGTACATAATGAATGTTGGGACGAATTTGTCATCATATATATGTATCGATCGACTTGCTCTATAAAACGTGTATACTGAGCACGATTTATCGATCAACGACCAAAAAAAAAAAACTCATATATCGTGTTAATCCCAACGGTTTGTACGACGTAGCGACTGATATGATCGAGATTATAAATTAAATAGTCGAAACATTTTTTCTACCGCAAACGATTCATTCTCGGCGATCATTTTTGTCGGTTTAAATCGGCACAATTTTTCTGTGCTTTCGCCAATTTTGTATTTCGCCGCCGCAACCGCCGCGCGCGTGCGCGAATAACAACCAGTGACTCTCGTGGTCGATTCCGTAAGTTCTTCCAACGTGTACGGAGCTTCCAATACTGGCCACAAGCGTCACTGGTCGCTGCTCGAAAAAAGAATGCGAATGACCTTTATATTGAATTTAAACATGTCACAAAAGTCATCGCTGCGTTATAATCGAAAATGGACTAGCTGATCTCTCCCGAAAACCTTCGAAGAGCAGTGCCTTTTTTTCAAAATTATATAACTCTCATCCAATCCGTTGATTGTGCCAATCTGAAACTCGAGGAGATATAATGGATGAGCGAGCGTGAGTATTTATGAATTTTACCGAATGTTGTGAGATGCGTGCAATGAGGTTTCACCGTAGAAAGTCACTTTGGGGTATCTCGCATCCCGAACATTGAAAAAGGCTATTTAAAATTTTTTAAACTGACGCATGTACACAAATGCATCCACGGTGTCCGCTAGGGCCAAAGCCGCGGTGAGAGAATCTCTCGGTGTGCGGAATGGCTCGAAAGAAAATGCACGAGATAAAACGGAAAATTAAATGAATAATAATAGTAATAATAATATTAGTGATGAAGAAATTGATGATAACGAAAGAGCCATTGCGTCATATAGCACGTCGTTACTCGAAATTCAATAATCTATGAACAACAAATATATTCATCATTATATACGTCATTATAACACTAATTATACGTGTATAGGCAAAAGACTATTATATATATATATATATATGTACATGTTTCGCTCGCGGGCCAAAACGGGAAATCCCCATACGTAATACATCACATTATATCATTGTATGTATATATTGTAATATGCATACAGGCGTACCAATATAACGGAACGTTTTCTCTCGAAAGGATGTCAAACCAACTCGGTCGGCAACGAAGACTATTACAGTTTTCGTCTGTTTCGAAGTGGGTTGCGATTTCAGTCAGACCCCAATTCGTACAACACGCACTTCGTAATATCACGGGAGTTTATATTCTCCGTTTTCCGGAAATGTTAGTGCACCTTTGAAAAAATGGTTTACAGTTATTGTCACCAATCGAGTAGGTTTTACGTTGCCTTAAACGTGTTTGAAGGATTATTATCGGGGAGGGTGCCAAAAAGTGTTCCATTATAAACGAGTGCAGTGACGAATAATGGCGGGAAGGAGAGGTAAAGAAACCGTTAACGCGAAATGAGTCGAGGATAGAACTATTAATGATACTAGATATGAAGTATCGATCGCCCAGATCCTCGGAGAGATTTATATAAATATATGGGCATCTCGATTTGTGCATATGGGAAAGGAGTAATAACCCATTTATGTACCTATGTATGAAGCATTCTCCATGCAGTAACATCATTGATTTTCATACTTCTTAAATATCTCTAATTATTTTTCATTGCTAGGAGATAATCCTTGGTTTTATTGAAAAAAGTATAAAAATTATGTTCACATAAGATTTTTTCAGTTCTGCAATCTTTCTCATGGTTTTTGCGGCCATTCTCAAAAATAATGTACAATTGACAACATAACCTGCATTGAACGCAAACAAATAATTTAGGCTGTTTGCATGAAGAATGTCCCATATAGATTCATGGTACAATAAGACATTGAAAAAGCATACAACTACTGCACAACATGCACGATATACCGTATAATATTAATGTATTATATTATAGTTTCCCGTAATAAGCCGATCAGACCTAAATCATCGATCATCTCTTTCTCATATGTAGTCCCATTCTTTTCAAGCTTTCTTGCGATTGTCATTGTATATACTAACAGAAGAAAACCTATTATTATTATTATTATTATTATTATTATTATCATCATTATTAATATTATACATATAAAGAATATTCATTATAACTGATAGTATTATTCCTGTTGACCGAAATGACGAGTCGATTGCGGTTCGCTGTACGATACAATTATTCGAAGAATATATGAAAAAAAAGGAATGACGGAAAATTTTCAACGTAAGATTATTATGATTTATTCATTACTTTATTACTATAAACCTTATTTTGTTATTCCCATATTATCAAAAACGATCGTAATTGAATTATAAACAGACGAAAGTGGCAGTTGGAGGACGACGGTGGTGTATGCGCAGCCGTTCACTGGGCGCTTCGAGCGGAGGATCGGCCCTGTTGCGCGCGCAATGCAGACAGCTGTTCAGCCATTGCTCGATTTTTCGAAAGTGTGGTTTGGTGGCGTGTTCTTCGTTAATTTACAACGTGGGTTGCAGTACAATATTAATACTGCATACCAATATTAATTTTGTTTTTTCAAACCTTCATGCCATATGCATTTGTTTCAATAGTCCCGTAACAAATAATTGGTAGAATAATTAATCAAAGATTCTCAACTAACTTCACGTACTTGATTCTCAATTGTGACGTGTATCAGCTGACATTGATATATATATTCGTTATATGTTGTTCCAACACTGTACATAAAGTGAATTATCAGATTTGTTCGTAAAGTAAAAAATGAGTAGCTATAACACCAAATCAATTAAATAATTGAACAAAGCTACATCAAAGATTTATTAAATTATATCATTATTAACTTTGATGAAATTATTATACAATATTGTTGAGTGAACTTCGATGATTTTGACCACATTTGCGACACAGTTTAGCGTCAGTTGTTACAAAAATGAATAATAGCTATGAGATGTACGATTTTATCGAGGCTTGTTGGAGCGACGTTTTCAACAAAATAGAAGGAGCTGCTGTTTACATTGACCATGCGGCTTCCGAATGTCTTCACTGGTATAAAGGCGACAAGGCATATTTATCGCTCAAAGATGCCGGTGCATTCTCGGTCCATGAGCTTGCAATGTACAATTTCCAAGTTAGTGTTCCTAGATCATAGCAGACTCGTTTAGCACAGTTGCGGAAAACGCTCAAAAAATATTATTCGTCTTCCAGTATGTGAGAGTTCATGGAACTACTAAAGCTGTTATCATTGTCACGTCAGCCGATCAATCCTTCCACCAGAGAACTCTGAAGCTAATCATAGAAAAAAATGTTTTTGAAAGTTGTACTATCGTGTGTGCTGCTCACTTTACGATCCTTAAATACGTTTCTCTTTTTCCCACTCAAGAAGAGAATAGCTATGAGCAATTGAAGAGAAATGTTCTCAGTTGGATGAGAATGAAAAATCCATCGAAGGTACTACTTCAGCATTTATCAACTCGCGGCAACTTTTTATATCATATTAATGTTTTGTTTTGTTTTCGAGGATCCTGAGGTGGAGGTAATGTTCCGTCCTATATTCGCAGCACCTATAACTCGTAACGTATTCGTTACACCTCCATTCGAGAGGCTCATGCGTCCGATAGATGGAAAATTGACTCAAGAACACAACATGAGTGCGGATTATTTGGTGAGCTCTCTGCACAGTTTATTCGCTCATTTCAATGTCAAAGAGGATATATATTCATTGGGCAAACACAGCGAATATATTGCAGATAAACTCGAAAATTTAGATGCAGCCATTGATAGACGAAAGGTTTAATATTTTTTACGAAATTGAGAGATTAATCCATATTTCCTAGCTTGCATGTACTTGTAATGTGGTCAATTATATGTTAATAGCTCTTGATAGGCCAATCAGGCGTTACACTGATTTTGGTAGACAGGATGATGGATTTATGTACAGCCACGAAAAATAATACAGAATCTATGCTTGCGAGGATACTCTGTACATTGCCACATCTGCCATATCACAATAACGACGTAGCGATTAATATGGCCACTCTTTGCCCAAAGAGCGAGGTGAATGATGCTTATTAAAAAAAAAACTATAAGTCTTGATCCAAATTTTATTGCAAGTTTTCTACAACTCACTTTAATTGTAAATTTAATAATCAAATTGATAGGACGATTCGAAACACTATTAATGATTGTCTCGTATACAGGACAGTCCATTGACGATGATGATACCAGGTTGTTTAGCGACCGACGATGATACCACATTAAATTTACTTATAGGAAAAAAACAAAAAGATGTTTTACTAACACTGAACAAATGGCTCATTGAAATGTCGGCGGTTGAGCAGAGTCCGAAAGCTCATCTATCAACGCGAGTGACCGTACATAGTCTTGAGAAGCATGTAGAGAAATTTCGCGACAAGGAGAGTGTAGAAAATCTCGCAAAATCGAGCAAAAAACTTCAGGTACAAATTTGGATAGTCTTTTATTTGTTAACGATATGCCATTCGTTAACAATATTCGGTAGATTAATGATTAATATAAAAAATCATTGTTTACTTCATTTAGATTATCATAGCCGTTATTCAAGCCCTGAAGTCGAATAAGACATCACAGATTGAACTACTCTTGAGCCTCGAGAAGCTTGTGTTGCAAAATTTAGCTGTAAGCCGAGATTCCTCGAGTATATTATCGCAAATGAGCAACATAATAAAGATGCGTTCTGCAAGAGGATTGGAAATGGAAAATCTGCTTGTCTTGCTGATTTATATTTACGCTTTGGCTGGTACAGAAATTCGATTTTCCACTGTTCAAGAAGAAGCACTGAAAAACGCTTTGGCTGAAGCAATTTACGATGATATAATGAAGTGTAACGAGTCGGTCGAAACTAACGAAGTTTCGATCTATCAACAAACTCTGCTTTTGTTAGGCGCAAATGAAGAAAAGATGGCCAGAGAATCTGCAAATAAAATTACCGAGCAGATAATCGATATCTTACATATTGTGGCATTGCAACGAGAGTCTCTCCATCATTACAGGTTTGTTGACACCTTTTATAAAATAGAACCATTACTGTATGATCAAATTATATTGAAATTATTCATTTTAATTCTATGAATGGTGATTAAAGGTCCATGATGGTGAAGCCAAGCCCCCAAGAAATGGCTGAGTGCACTGGTCTGATAGAAAAACTATTAACCGATCTCTTAAACCCGGCAAAACCGGAAGTTCCAGATTTGCAGAGAAAAACATCATCACTGATTTCTGCAGGTTTCAAGTATGTATAATATCGTTCGACCGTGGATATACCTGGACTCCGAAAAAATATTGTATCGATTAAAATTTCTATTTTACAGCTTGCTTCTCAAAGGCCGAACGAAGCATCATCCAACGGATAATCCTTGGATAATAATTTATGTTCTGGGTGGTATCACAGCGGAGGAAGCAAAGATTGTCGAAGATGTTGCATCTAGAAGATCGAATTTTCCGCGAGTAACGTTGGCAGGCTGCCGGCTGCTTTGTCCTCTTGACATTGCCGATAAAGTTCTTCTGTCTAATATAAATACTTGAATATCATGGATGACAGACACAATTTATTACAGATTACTTTTCCATGATCCATGCGATTCCAATCTCTTCTATTTTGAATCTAATCTCTGTTTTTCCCTGTGTTGTCTCGATCATACCTCGAGTTTCATTATAAAAATTAATCCTATAATTTATCTTTTCTACTGCTGGCTCATTAGCAAAATCGATAGCATAGCCCTGTGTTTTAGACACAAAGTCATTTGGTTTTGTGTATATCATAACGATTTTGTATTGAAAAACGTACTTCTGGATGATTTTCAAAACATTTTTGAGGTACTGATCTATTAGCCAGGCGCCTCTGCGACCAAGCATCCGAGCAGTTTCTCTCTCTTGCCAGTAAAAGGATGATATACCATCCAGAGCTATTAAACCTATTCTAGGATCTTTCATGAGAATACCGTCTAGTACATTCAGTGCAAGCTGAAATTGACTATTATCATAACAATTAACGATGCTGAGACTTTCTAAAGATGGGATGATTATCAGTTCTCTTATTGTCAGTGCCGAGTATGAAACTTGTTCCCTTTGGCAAGCTTTTGAAATTATGCCGTGCATCACTTGTACCAATTTGGATACTCGAAAATGATGATCCGTATTTATCAAGACAACGGCGATGCCCCGGCCTTGAATCGATACTGTGTTATAAGTGGAGGGCAAGATACATTTTGCTACGAGTTGAGTCAGCAAAAGTGTCTTACCACTCGATGAATTTCCGCTGATCTCGACCGTCTCTTGGGGGAATGGGCCGTGAGCAAACAGTACACTCTCCAATCCTTCGATCGAAGGTCTCCTGCTGAGTCTCGACAAAAGCTGGATTCCCGTTTCGATTTGCAGCTCTCGTTTATCCATATCGCCTTTAGATCATCGTGTGTCAATAACAAATCGATGTCTACGAGAGGAATTTTAAAATGCAAAGGTAAGAATTGAAAACGGTAATGTTGTTATTCACCTTCTATATCTAGTTTACTCCTATTGGACCGTTAATGTAGAGCGTTAATGTTGCTTCGACGTAATATAAAAAAACACAAGTTTCCGCACGATGAGAAAATAAAATTAGAACTTCTCAAAACATTTAATGAGAACGCGTCGTCAGCCATTTTTCGTAACTTTTGAACGAACGATTGATCGATAATCGACAGTGAGCGTTTCGATTTAAAGCGCCAGCGCCTGCCGCAGGCGGCAGCACACGATGGACTACACAGGCTACACAGCCATTTATGTGTGCCATAAAAAAGAAAAGAGAGAGAGAGAAAACATTCTAACCTTAAATTAGAAAATGGTCGTCTATCAGTTGGGGGTGTTGCTGTGAAGTATAAACGACAACAATAAGGGAAGCTTTCGTTGCTTATTCGTCAGTGCCCCACGTTTATGTGTGCGGTATGTAGTTTAACACGTGTTTTGCCTTGTTTCCCCGTAAACGACGGCGACGAGACCGATTAAATCTAAAGTAATACGAGGGAAATATATAACTTGCTACCTTGTTCTTCGTCAGGTGACTATCGCGATATAACTTTTTTCCGTTGTTCGGTCAGCATCGTCTATTGAGTTCAGCACTGTTGTCTTCGATACTACATGCACATATTATGATGTTAAATTTGTTCTGTTCACTCGTTAGAGTCCAGCCTTTCCCGACAATTCTATCACGAGCAGACATCAAACGATTTTCATATTAATCTTTAGAATCACGTCATCTTTTATCTGACGTTCTCCTTTGTCAAGATTCAAGGTTGGATGTTTCATGCCTCTGTTGTGATGACGCACGTTTGTTCGGATTGTCTGCTCACAAAAGATGCTGCTGTACACTATACTACCGTAAAAAATTTTGTTCGTAGAACGATGTGCTGTTAATGCCAGACTCTTGTAACAAGATTATGTTATCTGTAGCATGCTGTGATATATCAGTTTTCCTGATGGTTCTTGAAGCATCAATCTGAAACCATGGAACTATTTTCTATCACAAAAACGGCAATTTTATACATTCCGTTTTCCGCCAATCGACGGATAAATGACTATGTGGCCGTCTTAGTAATAGCGTATCTAGATATATTAGGGTATGGATTTTAAAGCAGATCTGTGAGAATCGTATGTCTTGTATTTTCCCAGTGATGTCTTCGATAAACAGTGTAGAGTCCCTAGGGACCCTACAGTGGGACATGATTGAGTTAGCGGGTCATCTACGTCAGGAACGTTTGTTTGTCAACTCTGAACAACTAAACCTTCAATCTCTCAATGAAAAGGTATTTAATTTGACTGCCATTGAATTTTTAAACCGTACTATTGCTTATGTAAAGTTACAAATAGCATATTTGTACGATATAAACATTGACTATTATGACGTTGATCGTATACTTATTTGTAACTCTCCAATAATCACATTCCGTTTATCAAAATTCGTATTGTTTGGAGATTCTCAATTTTTTTTTTCATTGACAGTTTAATATACATATAGAATGTATTTAGTATAGAGCTTTGTCGAACATTTAAATTTTGAAAGAATAGATATAAACCTTTACCTTATTAAAGCGGTTTGGAAGAACTATGCAAATGGGAGTTTTTTCGAGGAAGAAGCCACATATTCATACAAGAAGGTTTTTGGTTGAACCGATTGTTGAACTATAATCAAGACACTTCAAAGCCAATAACTTTTCATGGCACAAATAAAACTGGTAGTTCCATGAACATCAATGTCCAGGTCTACACGATCTGAGATGCAATCATTTTTCAACCAATGTCGAAATATAACTTTTCTCGAGATTTCACAATACCATCTGTATTTTTCAGGTATTATATGTATCTTCGGATCTGGCTCAGCAGGCATGGGTGACGGATCAACAGAGAGTGAACCTGAACCGATTAATCGTAGCAAGACCCGACAGTACACCTGCTTCGTGTTGTCAACGAGCAAATACCCTCGAGAATTCACACTTTGTCGATGCTTACAAGCACCTCCAGTATCAGGCGTGTCTGGCCTATGGAGAGTTCTTGGGTTCTCTGAGAAAATCGCCCAAGTTACTGGCCTCTTGTCTCGTCGAGGGTGACAAAATGATACCGGAAACGATGCAAAATATAATACAATCATTATCGGCTGGTCTTTATGGAAGTTGCTTACTGCCCGAGGACAAAATATTCGTTCTACGGTTGCTCAGAGAATTGATGCTGCTGCAAATAATACCATCGGACAATCCGCGACGATTATTACGGCACGGAACGTGCGCTTTCTCGAGATTTTATTCAGTGTTTCACGAGAGTCTCTTTTCGGCAAAACTTTTTCTCACGGCTGCGCTACACGGACCAATTACGCAATTGCTCATGGAAGACGAAATGTTTCTCGATATTGATCCAGACAAAGCACCCATAAGGTTCCCACCTGCGGAGAGACTCAAGAAATTTGGCAAAGAGGGAACCTCGGAGTATCAGTCGAAACTACAACGTTACAGACTATGGACTGTAAATTCGTTGGTTCGCATTGCACAGAGATTCATCATAAGCATACGCGAAAGTATGCATTGCTTTCCAACGAGCGTTTGTTGGCTCGTCAGACAGATGGCTGGATTATTGGCCAAGAATGGAAACGTTGATCGCAGAGAGGTACATGCGATGTGTACTGATCTCGTTTTCACCTATTTCATATGTCCAGCTATAGTCAATCCCGAGCCATATGGGATAACTGATGCACCAATCAGTTACGTAGCAAGATTCAATCTCATGCAAGTCGGCCAAATTCTGCAAATGCTTTCTCTGATGAAGTATCAAACCATCGACGGGAAAGTCATCGATTTGTATCGTCGTTTCGAGAAAGATTCTGTTTCATCAATACTAGATACGATGCTCGAAGGTATGACCGACGAGCTCGACGACGAACCGACCATAATCGACAACAATAAACTTCAAGGACTCTGCAGATCAGCAGGATTATTAACTGAGAGCGAGCTGAACGCTTTGGTTACGTTTCTACAAGCGATCAACAATGAGAATTATGTCGATGATTCGATCAGCGAGAGTGCTCTCGATCGCAAGGAATTATTCGATATGCTGGCACACTTGCCACCCGGCGCTGTAAACGCTAATAAGATAGTCAACAATACATCACCGGAAACGCCAAGCAAGCGTGGCGGTTTGTTAGGAAAAGGTACCTTGGAACAAATTTAATGCAAAAAGCAATATATTTTATATAATTTTTTACCGTTAAAGAAGAAGCGCTATTTTACGTTTATCTTGAATATTTTCAGTAAGCCGTGGTCGCTCAGTCAGAGTTTCAGCATCATCATCTTCGGGGGCGACGACCGATGGGGCTGACGAAACAAATGGTGCATCAGGACCCGAAGATGACCTACAAGAAAAATTTCAAGATGTTCTTGTCATACCATTTGGGCCTGTGATCGGAGAATCCGTGGGTTTACTCAGTGAACAGAAAGTTCTCTGTATGGGAATGCAAAATAATATGGATCCTGAGCGTGCTACACTCAGTCTCGCGGCTGAGTTACCAAATGGTCATATAAACCGAGAGGGGAGCAACGGCGATCGCATCGAGACTCATGAAAAGCGAACGAGATTTTCATTGTCTCACGACGAAGGTACGTAAAATGCTATTATTGAATTTATACATAACGTGTTCTCTCCATATAAATTGACTAAGAGACACTCTACGATCATACGCTTAGTCTTGTTCGAAGGGTCGATCGGCAATACATCGGACAATCTCGAAGCCGTTTCGGAGGCTGCCTCGAATCACAGTGTGGCTTCCTCGCTAGAACTAGAGACCGAAGATCAGAACGATAATTTATCGGACATGGTGTCAGCTAACGTTTCTGGAAGAGGTACACCCAATATCTCTGGTCGCGACACACCATCTTCACAGATCACCGAGGGTGATGAGGGTCGAGCTGATGGTGAAGCGAGACCGTTAGATTTAGCGCCACCGACGATAACGGCTAAACAGACGCGCTCGGAGATAGATGACAAATTTTGCAAATTTGAGATCAAGAAATTGATAGAAGGTAGTTGACCCAGCAGACGATTTTCCGGGAATTAAAAAGAAAACCGTGTCTATCTTAGTTTTCCTTTACCATATACGTCCGATAATAAGGATACTTTTAGGTGACGAGACCGTATCATTGGTGTCCGACACGTGGTCAACCGACGTACTAGCATCAGATAGTGAAACTGTTGAGCAGCAAGAACGTTTTCCGTTTCCTCCACCACCTCTAGAACCGGTACAGCCGGTATTACCCTCGGAACCCTCGCAGAGTAATCTTGACGTCAGTGAAACAGCTTCCGAGGCTTGGAGTATGGATGTATTGGCCAGTGACTCGGAAAGATTGACCGAGGTCGATACTGATGATACGGCCAGCGTTGCGAGGTATATTCAACATACGATCATGATCGTTTATCACCTGGTGAACAATTTTCTGATAACAGTTTCTTCAATGCAGATCTGACGATACTGCACGTTCGGAGATTGAAGTAGAAAGTCGCGGTGAACCAGAAGGCGGCGAGGAAACTCCACCACCGGTGAATTTGCGTAAGAAGAACGATTTTCGAATTTGAGTTACCATATTAGTTGCAGAATCGTTGTTAAGAGTGCTATGATCGTTTGTCTTTGCTTCTTCAAAGCTGTTGGATCTGTCGTGGACGGTGCTGGAACAATTTTTCGACCAATTCGTGGTGAACCTATCGGTCGTTCGGCGATCGCTATTCCACCTTCGCCCACGGCTTCACTTTCCCCTTCGAACGTCACCGGCTATGGCGGTACGAGATCCGACTATCGTCAAAGTACCAGAGACTATGTCGACAACAATGCAAACAGCATAAGCAACAATACGGATTATGGAAAATCTGGAGGGCACGAGAAACTGGTACATTTGATAGATAAGCTGCATATCGATAACGGCAAGAGCAATGTTGAATGCCCCAGCACTAGTAATCACATCGGAGCAGTTGCTGTGGCTCCTGCATTGCTGTTAGCCAATCACATTACGGCCCCTGTCTTACGTAGTGACAAGCTGGTCAATGGCGATGTGAAGCCAGAGGTCGGTAAAACAGCATGTTGAAAAAAAAAACGTTACGGAGTCGATTCATGAAAATTTCAACATCTGAACATGCTTATTCCATCCTCTTAAGATTCATACATATAACTCTTATATATTACAATACCTGCTGTGAGCCTCGAACACAGACAAGAATTATGCGATTTACGCGTAATCCCTGCATATCTCTGTTAACAAAAATATTTATGATACTTTTGTGAATATGTCACAGGAACTCGAATCGGGTATCGCTAGTGGTAGCGACATTGTCGTAAGATTGAGCACTGCGAGTCTCACATCAAGCAGCAGTTCAGGCTCTGAGCCAAGAACGAAGAACATCATTTCAACGCCAGAGTTGCCGCTCGGTCAGCCAGTTGTAAACGGCGATTGCGATATTACAGACAGTGGTGCGTCCTGTTCGTCAAAGCCTAGTACATCGACCGGTGCCATTCCCAAAAGTATAAGTTTCGACATGACCGCTGCGAGAGGCGACAAAGACTTATTGGACGATGATCAAAAGAATAAACGTGGTTTCTTCGGAAAATTGAAAATGTCGCTGCGCAATCGTCGCGGCAAATCTCTACGAGGTACCGATGACCTAGGTAGATGTTATGATCGGGAGGCTAGTGGCGATGGTTCTGATGTCGGTAGACACAGACTCCGTCGAATAATGTCCGAAGACACAACCTCTGCCTCAAGTGTCAATAGCGGTGAGTCAGTCGTCATGTATTCATTAAAGGTTACAACGGAACCCAGTCGAAATATGTTCACGGATGGTCCCAGAGAAAAGATTTAACAGGTTAATTATTTTCTTGACACTTTTTAATTTACCAGATAGCACGGATGATATTCTGGCAAAATATCGAAGAAAGCCAAGCGCGACTAGTGACACGGCTTCCGTTGAGAGCAGTCAATCACGAACAAAAGAAGCAGAGGACGAAAGACTTCTCATAGATCCGAACAATGTTGAATTGTCATTCGCATTTGCGGATGCCAAACGAAAACTTCGTATGGTACTCAGTACAGCAGATTTGCAGCACATTCCCTTGAGCGCTTCTCCAGAGGTGAGAACATTTCTTCGTCTACACCAAGATTAATAAAACACGCTTGAAGAAATGTGTACATTGACTATTCAAACCTCGTATTTTACTCTTCAGCGAAGCACATGGCTTCAGAAGGAGAACGAATTGGTGGCTTTTCTGCAACTTCAATTAGCCGAAGCGATTAATCTCCAAGATCGAGCACTGATAGCACATCTTCATGAGACACTGCGATGCGTAAGGCTCTTCAACGATGATGGTTGTCGTAAGCTCTTCAGATCGCTCAGAGACGACTACCAGAAGAGATCACCATATATCGCATATCTGGTTCGTTGTCGGCAAGGTCTATTGTCTACACTTGCCCATCTCGACAGGTGAGCGATCTGGCGAGGAATACGAACTCGAAAACTCGAAAAATGCATTAAGAGAGAAATTTGATGTATTTTTTCGTTTTAAGATTGGGCGAGCGAGTAAAGTGTGATCGCGACGCCGTCAACAGTCATTTGGTAGCCGTGTGTGTTAGAGTATTCTTGGAGAAACGCGAATCTCATGTTTTACGTTTCTGCGATGAGTTCAAAAAGCTCACGTTAACGGACGAGAAGCAGGATTTAGTTTACAATTTTTTGGGAAAAATTTACACTGAAATGGAGAGCGATTCGATATGGCAAGGTACATTTAGCTGGCGTTTATTCGAATTAAATAAGAGCGTGAAAAACAACGTTTAGGTACTTTTATGATATCCTGCGTTCCTTTTTTTTCATGATTCAGTCGCTAGCGACAGCCAACTGGAACTCGCGCGGGTGGTCGTCGAACGAACTGTAATGGCACGTGTTTATCACAACGCTCTTTACCCAAACGGTGATGGTGACGTTTATCGCGATCAATTGCTCAATGATCACATAAAGAGGCTCGCTAAGATCGTAACGCCAAATCACAAGGACTTGCGAATTCCGAAGATTTATCATTACGAATGTCCGTGGCCTTGGGCACAAGCGGAATTGGCCGTGATATCGGCTTACAAGACACCGAGGGATAAGCTTCAGTGTGTATTTCGTTGCGCCACGACAATCATGAATTTATTGTCAATGGCGTCGGAAAGAGGAATACCGGCGGCGGATGATTTGATCCCTGTACTTGTATACGTTATTATAAAGGTGAGCCGATTGCTATGCTATAGGATTATCTCGTATGTTCTTTGTTTCTATTTCCTAGCTGCCGTTTTTGTTGACCGTGGACTGAGAAGAAGGAGACTTAATCTTCATTTATTTTAGACGAACCCGCCATCGTTGCTTTCCACCGTTCAGTACGTGGATAGCTTCTACGGGAATCGTTTGGAGGGTGAAGAACAATATTGGTGGACTCAATTCTGCTCGGCAATAGAATTCATAAAAACAATGGATTAGAACGTCGTAATGAGACAAAACCAGTGAACAGAGCATATAAACGTAATTACCAACCAATATATTAATAGAGGATATACGATAAGATCGGTCTTTCCGTGTCTGCGAACACGCGAAGTAGTTAACAGTCCTTTGTGAGGGTAGCTAATATAGGGAATTAACTCCACTGTGAAGAAATGCGAAGATCGGTTTTTCAAGGGCACACAAAAACATTTCCATAGAACAGTATTCTGAAAATGAAAAAAAAAACGCTGCTGACTTTTATTGAGTTGGAACATGATGATAACTTGGAAATTCTCGGTTTCGGATGAATTCATTCAACCAAACAATGGATTATTGGCTGTTGCACATGATGGTTGATACAATCGTACAAGTATAATAAAGAGACGAAGTATTATTAACCCGTATAATTTTCATGTTATCTCATGTTCGTCAAGGTCGAATGAACAATTGCGTATTTTGGTCGCCTCGTCGAGGATAAAACGTATAGAATTCCGTTGTTAAAGTTAGATGGGAATTATTTGGTCCCCACAAACTCGTTCGCAAAACGAATATAGATAATTCTGCGACGAGGACTCTTGAATCACGATAACCGATGGAACTCTAAGACAATTGAAATGTTCAATGTCGTTAATAGTTTGAACATGAAAGTGGGAAGAAATAAAACGAAAGATGAATACTCTTCGTACGTTAGCATATACGCGCATAATGACATGATCCCAAAATATTTTGCAATATATATTTTTTTAGTCGAAAGAAAATGATTATACTCTCTTTGAAATATCATATTGTAAGGTATGCACAGTAATGCACAGTAAAATGATTTGCACAAAACAAAAACAATGCCTGGCACTATCGGTATAAGGGCACTGTGTGAGATTTTTCGGCTCATTCGGCTGTGCTTTACGCGATAGAAATGTATCTATTTAATTTTAACGTGTACACTTTTACGTTTTTCAGAAGAAAAAGAAAAAAAAAGAAAGAAATGAAGCAGTTATTTATAGAAAGATTTATTTCTCGTTCAATACTATAAATGCAGCATATTTTTTAGACTGTATCAATTTTTTTTTCTTTTCGTATTTTCTTCTATTGTATATTTGTTAATTTTATTGTACTCTACCAACAGAGATACTATGTTTAGTAGTGAACTGATCGGTGATGAAAAGTATTCTTTAACAGAGTTCTATTTTAATGAAAACAAACAAATAATCTCTTGGTTTACCATATTAATACGCATTCTTGTGTTTGAAGATGAGGGACAATCTGAACTAACTTCTTACCACGTAAAGAGTTAATAATTTTTGAATGAAATACGATCTGTTCAAGAGGCAATAAGTTTACAATATTTGTCACTTGTAATCTACCGATAAGAGTGTATTCCACGAGCTTTTGTTAAGCTAGCTGAGCAAAAATTGGAGAATTGATATCGAAGTTGTCGGACACCAATGTTCACACCACATTGTGTATAATGAAACTTTCCTTGCATGTGGCAACATAAGATATTACCGCTACCTGTATTTATTAATTCGTAAACTCATGTGTACGTAAATACGTATTGTCTTCTTCGTCACGTATCAGATTTAATTTCCAAGTTAAAAAATCTTCTGTTTATTCGATGAATGAATGAAATTTAATGGAAAACGCTTTATCGAGCCGAATATCCTCATTTAATTATTAGCAACTGCGTTAAAATGGAAATGAATAAAGCTATATGGAAACTTAGGCCCGTAAAGCACATTCTGAATCAACGAGAACATCGAAATCCAATATTCTTTTTTTTACCAAACATATTCGATTATTTGACATATAATTTATGTCTTCTGTATAACCACAGATCGACCAGTACTCAACCTACGTACACATTCGAAACCGAAATTATCATTGCAAGATCTATTATACGTAAGGATTGATCGTTCTAGACACTAATCGTAAAATTAATAAATTAAAACTTTGTGTAAGTACACATAGTATTTTTGCTATAGAATATTTATAGATTATCGCATAAAAATCGTAAAAATGTGTGAAATCGTACGTAAATGCATAATAAACTGGTTTGTAGGCTTCCAAATATTAATTACAAACTTCACAGAATAGAATAGATGAAAACTATGTCTATTAAGATGATTGGAGACTTGTGTATTGGTAAAGTTTCGCCGTAACAATGTTCATGGCTCAATTTAACAATTGAAAGATTTCATTGACCGGAAGTGTACTCATGCACGTGTGCATTATATATTTTTATTATGTGTATCGATGCATATATATTACAGTTCATTCTGCTTCTTGCCAGCAAACGAAAATTCATTCAATGAACGGAAATAAGTTTTTCAGTTTTACAAATGGTTTGAAAATCATGTCAATTAATGGTAATAATACATATTATTTATATGATATCCACATCGAAACGAGTCAAAGATTTAGAGTTGTGTGATTATTAGTTGTTATTGCTGTATTTTACTTACTGTTGTAAATGTACTACACTTCTCTTCACTGGCTGTATGTGTTTTTCTGTGAACCGAAAGCTTTTTTTACACGTATAGCAGTCTTTATTTTCAGATTGCAAAGGTCTTTCATTTTTTCTGGCATTTTAATTAACTTTGCACGTCGACTTGGGGCGATTTTGGACTTTTCGTTAAAAACAACGGTTGAAGTTACATTCATCAAATATTGTCAGGGGAAGTATGAAAACCCCTCAAGTGCGATTTTTGTTCTTTCGAAAAATTATCGAATTTGCAGGTTTTCTGTTGTGCACATTATTCTTTAGACCCATTGTCCAATTCATTGTTAGCTATAATATTCTAATAGTAAATTGGAAATTAATGGGGATCTTACAAGCAGTTTTTCAAAGTCATTTGGAAAGTGCCTACCATGTCTACCAAACACGACTAGAGGCAGAGATATACAACGAGAGTTCCTTTTGTCTTTATCCGAGAGATGTCCCTGTATCCTCATTCTGGGTCATCGAGTATGCGGCTTGTTCAAGACGAACCATTCTAACGGCATTCGTCATCAATAAGAGACATTCTTATATCGGAGCATCTTATTCATCTTATTACCTCGTACGTCTATCGCGTCTATCCTTTCGAGCCAACCCACTGTATTGTCTTTGCGGGTCTAGAAGGATCTAGAAGCATTTAGCTAGAAGCGTCTAGAAATACCAGTGTTATACCTCGTTGGAACAGTGATCTCTTTGGATTTCGTGAAATCTTCTCTAATAAATCACAATGTCAAAAGCTGAAGAGGTAAGTCTGTGATGTCTGGTGATAGAACATGTTTCGATCTAACCTTTTGCATATACATCGTAAACGCGTGTATCACGCTACATCGAGTAAATAGCTGATTTTATTGGAAAAAGGGCATAACTTCTCCTCGTGAGATCCTATTCTATTCATATCGGTACAATTCGAATCTACAATATCCAGGAAGGTTGACTTCATGTACTTGAAATTAAATCATTTTAGATGGAAATACACCCGTTACTTTCCAATCTAAGAACTTAAAACAACGGATCTTGGCTCGTTGCTTTATGCACTTCCGTAAATAATGTGATATCAAGGAACGATTGAGTGTCTGGAAATGCGATAATAATAAGTAAAAAAGTCTTAGACAGATTTAGTCTTCATACATATTTAAAATGATAATCATTTTGTTTCAGCTGAAACTCGACATCGACGATCTGAATAACCTATTGCAACAGGCTTGTCGGCAAAAAGCCAAAGATGTACTTAGCATTGAAGTGAGAAGATTGCAAACAGAGCTGGCAAAATTGGTCGAATCCACACATAACGTCGAAAACAAAACTAACGTTCCATCGTTGAGCTCGTCGCCTAAATGCTATGAAATCAAACTGAGCAATTATGGCTGGTGTCAGACAGATACTTTCATGCAACTCTATGTTACCCTTAGCGATGTTCATACATTACCGAAAGAAGCAGTTTCCTGTAATTTCACCGAAAGATCCCTTGAACTCAGAGCACTTAATTTAAAAAATAGGAATTACGAATTGTCCGTTCGCAATCTGTGCGAGGAGATAGACCCAACCAAAAGTTATATAAAAGTTAATACGGACAAAATCGTGGTGTTTCTTGCCAAGAAGACACCGAAACAATGGAGCCATGTGACAGGTATTGAAAAAAGAATAAAGGAAGGGAAAACAGCTCCGTTGTCTGAAATGGTCAAGGGACAGGATCCCGAAACCAATCTGACGAATCTTATGAAGAAAATGTATCAGGATGGCGATGACGAAATGAAAAAAGTAATCGCCAAGGTATGGACGGAGAGTCAAGAGAAAAAGACGTCAAATCTGCCAGACTTTCCATCCCTTTAGATGAATATACAAAAGATACAAAAGATTCTGAATGTGAGAAAGACTTGTGCATTTTTTCGTGACTTCGAAGAGAGTAAACTGTAATTTTAAGAATACAGATCTACTCGATACAATAAAAACCAGTTTCGCAAGATGTAATCAATCCAGTTGTTATGTCGATGTCTCTCTCAATTTTGGCACCTGTTTCAAAATTCATAGACATATTTGTTATGTGCAATTAGATAAGTAGCGGCCGATTTTGATATTTGGATTATGCTAATGACAAATACTAACATTCCCAGGAAAGTCCGCAAAGGGCTTCGTGTTTATAACATGATTGAGATTTAATTGTACTTTTGTCACCAGCAACTCTGTTCAACCAGCATTGTATGAAACAACTATAAGACGAAATGAATAAATATACTAGATTCTTACAAATATGCAGGGGTTTTTTAAATATGTTTTTTAATCATCGACTTCTCGTAATTTTCATTACAATAAAGTCAGCCGTTATACACCCATTATTACTCGCCGTAATAGTACGTCATTTACAAAACCTTAAGCAATGCCACAATTCGTTTTTTATACCGGTCTCAATGCAAAGATAAATCGATCATTCCTTTTGATTATCTTACTAGCAATATCTGCAATGTGACCATTGTAATCTCACGACGGTTCAAACTGCGACAGTCATGTTCACGTGTATAATTTTTTTTCTTTGTTCCTTCCACAACCAGAAATAACGCTAAATGGCCAGAATCACAGCCTAACACTTCCATTCCTCAGACTCGCGTAAACTCTTGATCGGCGACTCGCGTCTAGTTAAACGGCAAAATTAAATCCTGAATTGAAAGAAAAAGAGGACATGTCAAACAAAAATGTTAAAAACGTACCATTTGCCAATAACCCATGGAAGAAAGAGTCAATTACATTAATTATTAAAAAAAAAACTATCACATAAAAGAAAAATTGAATAGTCTTTTCAGAGGAACATGGCGTGCTCGATATGAGCGACCTTGTACACTCGTCTATATTTTCTTTGTGGTCTCCTATAATATAAATCGGAATGTCCTTTTGGGTGTACGTTAGAAAAAAATTAACTAGTCAAAGATTCAAACTTTCGACATGGAAACGAAAAAATAATACTGAGAGGGGCAAAGGTGAGGCCAAGTCAACTAAACTTCACGATTTTGTTCATTTTTTACTGATTTAGCTGACTTGACAGGAACACCTTTCGTTTAGACGAAAAACATTAAGAGGCTTCGATTCTAAAAACAAATGGACTTTTTATCTAGAACATTTCGTCACAGAATCTGTGGGCAATCATACTTCGTCGTTTTCTTTTCAGTATACTCTGCACAACACTGTATAAATACCTTAATTCATATCAGCAACATTTAAGTTTAATCGTTAAAGGGCGCGAACGGGAGAGTGCTCTCTGCCGCAGAGAAGACTTCTAAAAAGGGCCTTTATAAAGTTTTTACGATCATAAAATTCTACAAAAATTTTCTAAAGACCATAGGGCAATAAAATATTTGTCATGTAAACGTATCCGACGATAAAACGGTATAACTCACAGAGAAGTTCTGTACTGATAATCGTGGAAAAAATTCTGTACATTACTTATGTCACCGATTTTGTTGATATTGATAGTTGTTGGGAAGATGATCGCTTCTTTTCTTCCGTTTTTCTATTTGTGTGAAAAATGTTTCTCAATATAAAGGTGTGCAATGGGGACTCTGATAAACTGGCCCATGGTTGAGATCGTTACTTAAAGTAATTACAAACTTTTACAGCATGTACTAAAATAAATAAAATCAAGATTAATTAATCGTCATTAACTGAAAGTAAACGTACCATCAATTATCAATATGGCATAAAACTTATTACAAGAATAGTACGATTGTACAATGGAGGACACGCTTACTAAAAACAACAAATTTCTTGTTTAAGACGATCATGGCCAATGCATCATTAATCGTCTTCCTATAAGCTGCGATAATCGTATTTTAAAAGTTGTATCAAATAATACAATGGGATTCGAGACTGAGAATGGTGCGAATGATATTAAAGATACGGCATATCGAAACTTTTTGTTCTACTGTGAATAAAAGAGGCTCGACTAAACGTCGTGAATTGTCAAAATACAGACAAACAAATATAGCTGTAAGTCTTTGGTTCCATAGATAAAAGTTATGTTATCGCGCTCAGCTCTCTGTATCTATATCAGAATATAATTGTTTCAAATCAAATTTTTAGTACTAAACTGTTGGCAATGGCCACGTTTGTATATTAATTTGGACAAAATTTAGTACTAAATGTTAAATTGAAACATGTGTGAAATAGATAGGATTTACCAAACGTTTCGTGGGAGCATTGTGATTTTTTACTGTACAAAATGATTATTATTGTACGTGATGCTTGGACGAAGCTACGGACAATTGTACCTCGCGACTTGTTGCCTGAAACACGTCACTCATTGCGTTCCTTGTTCTTTCCATGAGTTCTTCGATGTCATTTGGGCCCAAGCCTTTGGTGGGAATTGGTGGAAGAGTCGTGATTACAATGCGACCTATAATCATACAATTAATCAATAAAATTCCTCTCCTTTCATCACAATCCACTGGCCATTTTCAGCATTTTGTATATGTTTATTTACCTGCATCCAGCCTCTTTTCTTTTTTCGACAAGAAATAATAAGAGGAGAAGACAACTGGTAATATTGGAAGCTGTGAACTAATGGCAACATGGAAGGCACCTTTTTTGAATGGATGAATTTGGCCGGTGTTGTGTCTTGTGCCCTCAGGAAATATCCACAGCTTGATCTGTTATACAATAAATGATAAAATAATATACGCGATACTGTAAACTAGTAACCAATCAGAAATCGAGATTTTTTCGACATCGTCGCAAAAAGTGAAAAGAATTGTCAAAACATTTTGTCCGAAGGAAGAACGAGCTTACCTTTTTCTCCTTGATATTATCCGTGGCGGTATTGATGACCGTTCTAGCTTTCTCAGAGTTCATTCTGTCGATGAAAATGAGCCCACAAAGCCAGGCGGCAAGGCCAAAAGGCCAAGCATAGAATATTTCTTTCTTTGCTACTACTGTACACTTGTCCATAACTGGCCATATATCAAACATTCCTAAAATATCCAAAGAGCTCTGATGATTGGCCACTATAATGCAAGCGCGCTCTTTCTCCAAATGTTCTCGGCCTCTCAATTCCCATCGTAAGCCCAGAAGTGTGCTCACATGATGACAAATCGAGGAAGCCAGCCTAAAATTAAGCATGACATTATGGTATAAAACGAATTGTTAACTTTGAAACACTGTATTAATTAACTAGCGCTAATATAAGAAGAAATCACACATTACAAAATACCTTAGCATACTCAAGATGTACTAAATATGTTAAAGCACAAATCATCGTGCGATATACTTTAGGACAGAATGGGTGTCAAAGCAGGAGAAATAAATAACTAAAAGTACAAAAAATAGATAAAGAAAAATATAAAAAATTGCTTGCCATTCGTTACGCATCTAGGAGAAATTCTTACAGGCTCCATGCGATTTTTTGTGAAACAACATTGTAAGAGGTTTCATCCAAGCGATATTGCATAAAGTTGGAGTTGATTTTTTTGTTCTGAGCTTACTAACAGGAGATTTTTGACGTTCCCTGGCCGGAACATCATTATAGGAATCACCAGGACCGCGTTCGCCATAACAATACCATAGTACATTAAGAACTTGAAGTAGTATCTGAATGTACGACTTGTTTCGTATAGAAACGGGAGAACGAGAATGAAGGCAACGAGTATCACCTCGAAGCACGAAGGTGCCATTTTTTTCTTTGATGTTTCGTTCCGTTTTTCGCTCGCGAGGCGTCCTACCAAATTGCACACACGAAGGGTTACGCAGGGGGGAGAGGGATCTTGTCGATTTTGCGTGTCAATCACGCGACGAAAAAAGAAGTTTGTGTATATGCGTACTAAGAGGTCGTTCTCAAACCAGACGTTGAGATCACAGAGTTCTCTATCGCACAAATGTATCTTGTTCTACTTTATATTCTTTAGATTACTTCAGGCTTGTCGCCAAGTGGTCAGTTTCACGCGAATCCAACGGAAAACCTTTCGCGTTTTACCGTGGGCTTTGCTCACGGGCTTGAACCCATCGCCTCGACTTTCGTACGCGTACGCCAAATTGGGGATGACGCGTTTATCAGCGCCTCCAATCTTTTGAGCTCAACTAATATGTGGGGTATATAATACATATATATATATATATATATATATATATATATATATATATACATAGCCTTGCAGTACTATATTTCATTCACAAACGCCGGAGCAGCTGCCGACCCTGCGCGGTGCTATTAGATAATTAATTTTTGATATCTATATGACCGACCTCATCTCGAACCCTTTTTTTCCGAATATTAATGCTACAGGTCGTTCATAGTTTCTGTTCATACGACGGTCGGCCAAAAGGAAGCTGGAGGGATTGGATCGCGTAAAACATCGTACTGGAATTATAGGGTATCTGGAATTCTACGATTCAAAATACTTTTATTGGGGTAGGATTCCCATCGGAAAGTATCGAGAGGTTTTCGGAATTTTTATACCCGTCGTTATTTTACATCGGGATATGCTATCATTCTGAAAATTTAACGATGGAAACATTAATTTTTCGAGTTGCGTAAATTTCGAGTATGGGTGCTTCTTGACTAGCGAGTTTTTGAAAAACGCTCTGAATCCCCAAATCATCCGGAAGGATATTCTATGGATAGCCGAAGCGATTTAACTTCTGACAGTGCTCGCGGTAAAAATCTACTACTCTCGTCAAGCTGGTAAGTTATCGATACTGAATTTTATAAATATTATTCAGTCGGTTGAAATTGTTTATTATAATTTCTTACATCAAACCATATTGAACATGATGATTAATGTACGATCTTATTTGGACAGATAATATCTGTTCGTTAAATTAGAATTGCATTTGATTCCGGAAGTCAACGATTCACTGACGATACGCAGAGGGCGCATTTACGTCTTTTTCCGGTCGGTTTGTCGGGTGTACAAGAACGTTACCAAAATGGTAAGATAGGTTATCGTGATTTATACATTTAATCTCAAGGATAAATACGTACATTCATGTGTCTAATGTTATATGGATGAATTGTGCATCGTTTGTTTATAATATTTATGTGATTTTATTCCAATTAATGTGATTCTAACGCGTCCGAAGTACAGTGTGAGGTTGTGTTTGCCCATGATTTTGTCAAGCAACATCGATGCTTGATGTTTTTCACGTTTCCTCGCCAATACTTTCAGTGAAACAAAATATTAATACGCTAATGTATTCGTTTCAAGAAATCATCAACGTTTTAAGAATTATCAACAATGTGTTGTTTGACGATGTTTTGGCACGATAAGATTTCGAGGTTATGTGACATGGACAACCTAAACAAACGTTGAAATTTCACATTTTCAGTCATAATTAGTACTTGAAATGCTTCCAATCCATTTTGTTTTACTCCATGGACATGAACGCGATGACTCGTACATTCTTATTTAAAATTACATTGTTGTGTATCGATCGTTTTGCAATTGACAGGCCAAGCGTACCAAGAAGGTAGGAATCACAGGAAAGTATGGAACCCGTTATGGTGCTTCCCTCAGGAAGATGGTCAAAAAGATGGAAATCACCCAACACAGCAAGTACACCTGCACATTCTGTGGCAAGGTAAGTAATACATTTTTATAAAATTGATCGTATCAGAAGTTCCATGTAATAATAATTGTTTCATCATTTTTTCAGGACGCAATGAAACGCAGTGTCGTCGGCATCTGGTCCTGTAAACGATGCAAAAGAACTGTAGCCGGTGGTGCTTGGGTGTACTCAACAACTGCTGCTGCGTCAGTCAGATCTGCGGTCCGCCGATTGCGCGAGGTTAAGGAACAGTAAATCTACAAAATAAACTTGTTTTCCAAGTATTTTCAAGTGTAATTTTTTCAAAACAACAAGATACCTTTACTCGTCTTCTTATTTCATCGTACATTGGGAAGGGGTATCATTGAAATCGATGAAAAAAGCAGTTTATTCAAATTAATAACAAATACCTGTATTGGTGGATATATCATAGTTCTACAAGCGAGATGGAACAATTCTATATAGATTTATCGAATTGTGCCACAATGTATATGGAATGAAGGAAGATATTGCATCTGAATTGGAACGTATACTATTAATCTTTTTTTTTTCTCTTTCAACGTAAATTAAAATGAAAAGGATAATACTGTTGTTAAGTATTTATCCACTTGCAATATACAAAATCTTGAGGGACATGGTAGAAACATCTGCATTAACGAACAATTAAGCATCAACTGGAAGAACTATATAAATTGATATCCGCAAAAAAACTCTGTACCTCACATCGTTCGCTTCTGTTTTTTTTCTTCCCAATTTAGCCAAATCTTATGAACTATCGTCACTTATACGACTTATTTGACATATTCGAGTAGTACTGTACAACGCTCGCCGTAGACGACAAATAGATTTGTCTTTTTGCTATGCAGAGTCCTTGAATATCACTTAAATCTACCTCGTAAAATTCGAGAAAATAACTGGTTGAAAAGCTGACAATTTAGTTTCAAACAATGTGCGATAGTTTGTCACTGTACATGTAGATGCGTGTCCTCTCACTATCGGGGGTAGAATAAACGTACAACGCACAACACTCAGAGGCACGTCCGGGTTGTAAACTTATAATTCTTCTTCATCGATTACGCGTCCACGATATCGCTTAATCATTGACGAGTATACTTTTGGAACGCACGTTGACAACGCTGATGATATAAACAAAAAAATTCGAGCGACGCACGTTTTCAATTATTATTCAAACATTTCCACAATGGTTTTTCGAGTGCGCTTAGAGAGATTCTCCATACAGTACGGGCGAAAATTCTTTCTTTTTTTTTTCGTTCTAATCTGCGAACCCCAGAGATTTTTCCGTCTCGAGAATTACATTGATTCTAAAAATTGATTTCCCGATTTACGATTCTTTCGAGTAGAAAATAGACTCACTCTGACGAACGATATTACACTTTTATTATTTGTGTATCGTTCGCTCACAACATGCCGCAAGCAGTTTTGTTGCAGTAGTTTCCTTAAATGACCGAATATAAGTTAACGAAAGCTAGATTGCTCACAATTCAATGACTTATTTATTCTTTTTTAACGCTTTCTTAACTTCGTAAATCAATTCGAGGCCTGTACAAAAATAAATACTGCAATCTAAAATTGAGAAATAATTAATCAGTTGTACCATCACCATAATTACATAAGTTCCATTTTTCATTCTATTTGAATAATGGATATTTGCTTCGGGAAATATTCATGTGGCGAGCAAAGGGAAACAAATAAGATTGCCATAGACGCAACCATTAACACGTCATTAATAATAATTGGCAATAGTGTACTCGTAAGTTTTTCGTTTAAAATATAAAGAATTGAGATAAAGTAAGGAAGAACGCCGAAAATTTGTTCAATGTTGTATACACGAGGAAGTTTTATCCGCCGTAAGGGTTTTGTGGGATTCAGCGAAGCGAACTGCAAATTCGCGATTTTCTTGTTCTATCGAAATTACCTTTACACCATCGACGGATTATGATATATAAGTACAGTCTTCTTAAAGAACGAGGTATAACGCAGTATTATATTTAAATAATGATTTGTTATCTTTTATCGATTGAAGCGAGGAACCATTTATAGTAAAACAGTATAAAAAGATTCAGTGCTCTCCCCATATACGCTAACGGATTGTACAATACAAGTCGTCTAATGTATACCCTATTAAGTAGAATTATCTCAGCTCGCACTCTAAACAAAAATCATCCAACCAGTGTCACTCTATCCAGACACCTAACGCCCAATGTCACGAGCAAAAAAATACATATTTTTTTTTTAATCGTGGACATCGGGGCACCATGACGCAAAAAGTCCTTAATTCATCATTGCACTCATCCCCCAGTGACGAAATATGTTTATCAATTAATTTTTTCTTCTACGTCAACAATTATTTATTTATAACAGTGGTTCTGATATGCTTCATCTACCATTCACCAGCAATCGTTCACTTATCTAGTCTCTCGCAATCACGTATTTTTTGTTTAATCTCTCGCTCTCGATATAATGCTTTTTTCGCTCATGTTCATTCTCTTTCGCGCACGGAAATAATCGCTCTTTTCCGTTATTCCTCAGGTGCATTTTTATCAAGGCGTTACCATTCTATTTGTTGTCTTTGAAAATAAAAATGGCAGTAAATGCTCGATACTGCTATCGATACTAGAAAAGCCCGACGATCGTCGTGAATGAAAATAAAATAAAAATATAGAACTAGATCACGACCTTACCGGTTTCAACGTGGTCCAATTCGATAGTCAATTCTTGAATGTCATTTCATCTCTCTCACGCAATATGTACGATAGTTTAGTCCCCGCATTAGCTAATCCCACAGTTATTTTTCTTCTACAAAATGTGTCCGACGAGGACACGGAGGACGATCGTGGACGCTCTCACTTAACAGTCCATGTTCGTATTAGAATTTGATAAATACATTAACAAGTATTGCGAGCAGTTTTTATCGCCATTAGGTGCCTGATATTAGCTAGCCTGCCACTTGAATTTGCTCTTCATTATCCATTTTTGGCCCATGTTACTAGGATCGCACTTTGCTAATATCGGCTGTGCTGGGTCACCAGGTCGCGGCACCGAAAGGCAGTGACCCGTATTCATGTGTCTTATCATCTTCATCTGTAATGCAAATGGCACATTAACTATCTTTTTTACATTTGATATGCAAAAAGATGAAATTAAATATTCATTAGATTCATCGTCCTAATTTTCTTTCATTGTACGAAAATTATTTAATGTAACAGATTAATGGTTCTCTATCGTTGTTTTTGACCATAACCGTCCTCACCTGTTTGCTATACCCCCAGGCTTGATTACCACCCAGCCCGTGACATCGGACTATTTTAACCGGTCCCTGTGGACTCACTGCATCCAGGCACATATCGTCGGACATTATTTGATCCCTCTTCGTATAGGCAAATACCTGAAAAGTCGTTTGATTCATTATTAGCATTTTGACGATTCCCAAATCGTCCTCCTATTCTCATCACAGTAATATTGGAATGAACTTTCTCACCTGATTGCCTCCCAGACCATGACAATAACTTAGCCCAACGTTTTCACCCGTTCTTCTGCCCATCGTGTCTAGGCAATTTCGCATCTCAACGTTCTTTACGTCACCGAGATAATGATAATCCAGTGGCATCGGTGATTCTGGATATATATTTTCCAGATACCATCTAAAGCTCTTGCATTGGAGCTTCTCGCGAAGCTTGACCCGTTCGGAAACATCACCTACCGGTACACTTCGAGCGCCTGAAAAACAGTCTCGTTGAAAAGAATGATCTTTTACAGTGGAAGGAAAAAAAAATAACGTTTTATTCCAATTCTACTGTTGGTGCTCGTGTGTGTGCGCTTCGAGTATACGAAAAAATAAATCATTGGTGATACGAACATATGCGTGCTAAATGAGTGAAATAATGATAGGTTTTATATGGGACAATGTGTTTCTGCCTCAAGCTCTCGTTTATGAAACCTAAAACAAGGTAACAATTACGGTCAACTTTATAATATATATATATATATACACAACGATTAACTAACAATAGACTCATCAGCGAAAATGACCCTTCCCTTGACCAGCGTTGGAGTACACATCCTCTTCCATTCGTAATTAACAACCCTCTAACTAAATAAACGATTACAAATAAAAATTGTCATTCGCGATGATGCGTGTGTAATTAATGACCGTTCAGCGTTACGCCCATCTCTGTTCCCGACATACAGATCTTGCATGCATGACGTTCCGCGGTTGTCACGGAATGAACTAGACAGCTGTACGATTCTTCAAACCACAGATCAACACGAAATTCAGTAGTTCATCAGAGAATCGATCTCGTTAACGGGTATCTGATAGAATTGTATATTCGCGAGATAGTAACCCATAGCTCACAGAATCATGCTAATATATACGTGTACATGTACAGAATAAAATATACAAACTAAGGAAACAATAGTTATTGGATTAAAATCAAATTATAGTTGATTCAATTAATCGACTCGAATCATATTTCGTTTTGACTTCATAAGCCTCGGACTGACTATGTTCAAACAAATGTATCTCCTCCGTGAAGCCATCGTGCACTAGCTGACGTTCATTGACACGAAAAGGAGATATTCAGATAAAAAAAGAAACAATTAAAAATGACTTTATAAAAAAATAATTATAAATATATTATGAGACAATTGGTTACTATTTTGGTTATGTATCTTTTCTCACATAGTTGAAAATAATTCGAATTAAATATTGTGCTTTGATCGAATATCGATACTTATCTCTAAAAATTATTTTAATACTTATTTAATTTTCAAAGGGTTTTCGTTTCTTGAACACATCTCCATATTTAGATCATTTTACACTCAATCACCTATGCATACATTATTCTAGTACATGTTCTATATACAATATATTAGAGACAGGAGGAGATATCATGCCGCACATGCAAAATGTAACGAGCTTTTTTGTTACGCTCTTTTTGGTCGTTCGAAATTAAAAATGTATATATAATTTTTCTATCGTTCTCTTCGTGTTAGTGCTACCTGGATTAATGTTGTAATAGAAGTACTTCCACTGGTCCAACCAGACCTCAGCGAGCCTCGCATTGTTGTGGTTGACTATCTTGCTCGTACCACCGGGGAAGGTGTACGGCGTTGACTTACGGAATACATGCCCGACGTGCGAGCAAGTTGCTATTTCCAATGTCCCACCACACATCCATATCTAACCAACTCAGTTCTGTTAGTATGTTAGCCATTTTTATATTTTGTTATTGTAAGGCTGACGAGACAAAAATAAAACGACGATCAAAAATATGTAATGCGAAAAAATTGAGATGAACTATAATTATGAAAAAAAAAACAAACAAAAATTGAAGAATCCTTGGAGCAGCAGAGATGTCGACACGCTCGCCATCTAAAGTGGTGCCTATAATCGCCAAGTTAAACAAAAAAATAAATGAATGCATTCGCAATGTTAAAAGCACACAATTTCGCTTGATGTTAGTCGAGTTGGATGGATGAGTGGTTAAGACGTTTCGGTCTGGCAATAAATAGCCCCGTTATAATATTAATAATTCGTGACATAATTCTGGAATATAAATGTAGACGTTTCTTTTTGTTATTCGATGAATCAATCGGGCGGCCGAGAGCAAACAAAAGCTTTGCATATCAGATACCCGTTCATTCGGGAAACATAACTCGATAACTTTTTTTATTACTTCCTGAAAATCGTGCGTTCGACCATATGTGTATGTAGCTGTAACGAAAACTTAACGAACGTTCCCAGATATATGAGATCCGACTACTGTCTCATACGATAACGTGGGTATTACAAGACGGTGTTTTATACGTGACTAACGCAGCCTCGTGTCGTATATTTATTTTGCGATAAAATAATCATATGCGGTATAAAGAACGCGCAGCTCTTCGTCCGTATAATTTTATGCGAACCTGAAATATTGCGATATATTTTGAATAGACATTCACGCTGTCGACGTTCATGAATCTTGGAAAAATTTATGTTTACTCTATTGCATATGGATCACATTTATTTAAACGCAATCCTTTTTAGCGTTTGGGCAGGGCATTGACACCAATCGTTTTTGTTTACCAGTTTTTAACAATCAACGTGTTAGGCTAACCTGGGTTCATGGCATAGTAAAAGTCTCTCCACTCATCCATCCAGACCTCGGCTACCCTGGCCGCGTTGTGAAGCACAATCTTGCTGACACCACCGGGAAACGTGTACGGACTCTTGTCACGGAAAACATGACCCACGTGAGAACACGGACTGATTTCTAAAATTCCACCGCACTGCCAGACCTACGAACCAACTCGAAAAATTTTACATATTGCGGTTTTTGTTCGTCGATCAACGAGATTTCTCCCTTTTTTTGATCCACGTAGCACTGCGAAGCAAAATATTCCTGAAAATGCGTGTCTCTTGGTCTTACGACAAACGCTTTGTTTTTTTTTTGTTTTCAAGTCAGTTTTTTATCGAAGGAAAAAATAAATGCCCATTATGAGGTGTAATTATGAAAAAACATTATGACTAGATAATGAAAAAAGAAAGAAAAAGGAATATAACGTACCCTGAAGCTCATTTCGAGATTCTCGCCTCCCCAGATATCCATACCTTCGTCGTAGGCCCCCAATTCGTAAAAGTATTCTTTGTCGATGGAGAATAATCCACCGGCCATTGTGGGAGTACGAAGTGGTGCCGTACGATCGCCGTTTCTCCTGTCCATTTCTCTCTGAGCTACTCTGTACCTAAAATTTAACACGAATTTGCACAATTAATAAAGCCTTTCAACATCTTTCAAGTCTGTGCAAAAATTCACTAACGATCTACAAAATAATTTTATATCCAATATATTCGTTTACAAAACGACCGACTCACCATCTAAAGTTGAGTTTCCAATTAAATCCACCCCAAGTCATATCACTAGCTGTTATATACTCGAAAGTATCGTCACTTATGACATCTATTATCGGACAGACAACCGTTGTTCTGTCTTCGGCTATCCTCGATAAAAGCGGCTCGAGCCATCCCTCGGTGCATTCGCAATGTGCATCGAGGAAAGTTATAACTTGTCCTTTGACGTGCTTGGCTCCCAATAATCTCGCTCTGATGAGACCGGAACGTTTCTCGGTACGAAAAACGTACGTCGGTACCGGCAGAGTTTTCACATATTTCTCAAGATCCTTTTTAAGATGCTCTGCTCAAATAAATATTCAACGAAATGAAGTAAGAGAACGAGGTAAAAATTTAAATGATGAAAATTAATACAAGAATCGATCGTGCCTTACCTCGCTCACTGGCGTCATCAACGAGAATAATTTCCTTGAGTAAATTCTTCGGCGATCGATTGATAACCGACCAAACGGTTCTGAGCAGCGTGCTCCAGGCTTCGTTGTGAAAAACAATGACGATACTCGTATCGGGCAGATACTTTGGAAAATTTTTGTTCCTACAACCGTCGAGTCGGACGTCTTTCAAAGAACGATTAAGCGATATCATGTCGCTGGCCATTAGATTGAATTGATTGAGCTTGAAGAGCTCCTCCTGTTTCGCCTCGTTTTCCGGTGGTATGCGAACCGCGGTGCCCAATTCACCGGGACTACCTTTGTTCTCACGAACGGATTTCGCTGGTCGCCAAAGATGTAATTCCGATTGCAAATATTGTCTTCGTTTGGTCTCCGGTGATATCGGCTCCTCGATAGCGTCGTGCGACGGTTGACTCTCCTCGGTCAACTGTTGTTTCTCACCGCAACCCCAGCCGGTGCCGCCCATGCAATCCGAATAAAACATCAATACCATAACATCTACGAGAAACCATACCAGGGAGGTCAGCAATATAACTTGACAAGTGTGAATTCGTATCTTGGAGCGAAACATATTGAGGCTGTTTACGGCGACGATTATTTCCTTTAAATGTGTAACGAACGATCTCCGGCGATACTGAGCTCATCACCCAATTTTTCTTATCATTTATTTTTTTAGTCTCCTCGCTGAGTAACGAATTTCGCTAAATTTCTCCGTTGTCCTTGTCTCCAAGTCTCTCTTCTCCCTCGCTCTTCGAAATCTTCTCTCTTCTCGATTCTCGCTAACTTCGATAAGACTAATCTCGCCGTGGACTCTCGTCGTGTCTCATGACTCGTTCCGCAATCTCAAACCCTGCAACATGAAAACAAAAAAGTTTATAGTTACAATTCGACGATAAGCGTAATAAGAAAAACAAGTGCGAACGTACGAATTGTAAGTTCCTCGAATCAATCTTCTCATGAAATTAGCGATTGGTCGAAAGAAAATGTATTCAAAATTTATTCTCGTTTATTACGAGACATTAATATTGATAATAACAAGAATAATTATCATTATCAATCTATAATATTTTTGTAGAAAATAAAATTTACGAATTCTTTTTTAAATTCGTATCGACTATCATCCTGCGTCGCAGATTCGTCGCTACTTATCTCACTTTTTAAAAATGTTATGTTGCATCGACCACAGAGTCGAGCACGGTACGAACAAAAATTTCAATGTTTTTATCTGTACGTGAAGATTCGTTGAGACACGTAATATACAATATCGGTCCACGTGTTAATGTAACGCACGCGCGAAAAATCAAATCGAATCAGTTTTATCACTCGTCGTACGGATGCAACGGTCTACAACAATGCGGACTTTATGACGCGCTCTGTACCATTTCATAAAAGATATATATAGAAAGTAATGGCACACTCGATTAACTGATGAATTCAAGGAACTCCGAGTATGTACCTCGTGCCAACAGTTGAAATCAATTACCCTCATTTATGTATATTATATATATATACACATATATAAAGTTCAATGATCAATACTTGAAGAGCTTTGAGGTTTGACGAGCGTTTGGCCGCTGCGCTTCGCAGTAAGGTCCGGTTACCAATGGAAAATCAACAAACGACTAATTATTCATTGGACGTAATTATGCCGAAACGAACGCTCGCTTTTTTTTACGTTAAATTTAGGAACGAATTTTGATCATTGCGGATATAATAATTATACACATTATCATCGTTAATGTGTATAATTACACATTAATTACACACACGAAAATAGCAATTCTTATCATTTCGCTGCCGTTATAAAATATTCACTGGAACGTTCTTTCATTCATATCGTGCCTCTCCCCTCTATTATGATTAACGACAATTAGCGGCATGAATCACGAATGTAGCGAGCCTCGCCCGTCGTTAAAGCGCTCCGGTAATCACATAATCGATCGGTAAGAAAAATAAAAATGCTCCGCGACTAAGACCGAGGCCTTGAGTTCGAGTTGAACGTTTCTTTCGCTACCGGAAGTACCGAGAAATTTCAATATTTTTTTTTTATCTTCGAACGTCCGAGATTAATTTTGAATAAATAATTCGATACGGATTATTATCGCATCGCTGATTTCCCATTAATTATTTCCTCTTGAAATGCTCATTCTTTATGAATAATTATTACGATTTTTTTTTTCAAACTATTAACGATTATTTATTTCGTAAAAAATTATACATCGATATTTTTTCGTTCCCGTCGACCGAAGTTCCGCTTCGAATTAACGACGATCAACGCCTGTTTGCTATCTATTTTCATTAATTATTTATAATCGCTCGGAAAAACAGAACAAAAATCCACCCGTGCGAATAAAGGTTCGTCGTCGCTTTGAATATTTCATTAATTTCCGGATTTTGGTCGGAAATGTCGGGGACCCCTGTATGGGCGAATAATTTCCACGGTGATGAGCATGACACGGAATATCAGAGGCGCAACAACGAAATAGCGCATAGAGAGAGAGCTAGAGAGAGAGAGAGAGAGAGAGGGCTGAAAAGGTGGAGAAGAGAGAGAGAGAGAGAGAAGGGGGAGGGTCGCGTTTGTCTCTCTGCGGGAAATTGAATGTTTCCACCGAGCGGATTTATTCGCTCAGCGATTCGTATACCTCGTACGTACGGAAACCACGCAACTGTATTAAATCGTGGAACACTAGCAGCACGCGCGAGAGAGAGAGAAAGAGAGAGAGAGAGAGAGAGAGAGAGAGATATGCGCCTACGCGCTGTAACTTTGCTTGTGCTGGGAAACCGAGTTTGTCAGACGGGAGGAGATCACGATGGTCCGTGCTCTCGGACTCTTAACCGCAAACTCCCCCTACTTCACCCCTGGCAACCCTCTCGTAGCCCACGACTCGCGCAATTCAATCGAGCTCCGCGCGACCAACTTTGAGAAAACACACGGGTGTAATTCGAGTATCCCGTCCGTGGTACTCTCTACTCACGATGCAACGTACCATACATATACACACCCACACACATATAATATAGCCCTCATATGTATGTATATATATATCCAGAATAACAAGAAAGCAGCTTTTATTCTCATATGACGTTTATTATGAAAGCAAGAGAAGAAAAATATGGCTATTATTACGGCGGCAATTGAGAAAAAGTGAAGGACCAATAGAGAGGAGTAAAACAGAACGATCGAGTTGGGTACACAGTGAATGAATTTTTGCGTTATTTCTTTCCGAAAAGTACCCTCTTGTAATTCGTGAAAAAACATCGATCGAGCAACATCGGTTAGAGAACGGGACGAATTAATGGGAAATAGCTAAGAGCTTTTTAAAAACAAATTTTGTATATGAAAAAATATGGTAATATTAAAAAATAATATCGATAATTCTCGAACAATGAAATTAATCAACAAATGGTCAAGTTTTATTGCAACACGCTTCACAATAATAATGATTATTTAATTAATGACGTTGATAAATTATTCTAATTTACGTTATGAATCAAACATACAATATTATTAGAATAAGAAATATTATTTCGTATACTTTGGTCAATCAATGCTTCGCATAACAAATATCCGTGTTCCTTCGTCGAAATTAAATTGATAACTTACTTTGCGTTATCACTTCCGGAAAATCGCGGGTCCGACAACACGTAACGAGAACTCGACTCGAGTTCCGATGATTGTCTCAAACGATACTGTGTTTTTACTTGTCAAACACAGGCTCGTGTAGTTCGCGATAAAATAATCGTATTACGTATAGAGAACCCGTATATAAACATTTTCAATTTCTATCTTCGTTCTTAGGGTATAAACCGATTGCGAGCGTCCGGCGAGGCGTTCGTTTTTAACACAGCAAACGCTCGGCACCCGAGACACTCGTTCGCGTTCGCATATGTTGAAAATTAATGCTGGACGCTCGTACTCAGTCTGTACCCTTTATAATTCAAACGATTCTGAAATATTGCGATATATTTTTTAAATATATTTTTTATATCATCGACCTTCATTAATTTTCGAAAAATTTATATCGATTCATTGGCATATGGATGACAATCATTACGTTAGTAATGATAGTAGAGCACGAACATCGATATTTTCTTTTCTATCATTCTGTAAAAAAAAATCGATGCGTTAGGCCAATCCGGCTTCGCGGCATAGTAAAAGTCTCTCCGCTCATCCATCCGGATCTCGACAACCCTGGCCCCGTTGCGAAGCACAGTCTCGCTGACACCATCGAGAAACGCGTATGAACTCTGGCTAGGAAAAACACGCGTCTGATTTTTGTCGTTTTCCGTCGGTTTAGAAAAAAAAAAAACAAAAAAAGGAAAAACCGGAGATGATCACATTTTATGAAAATCCGTTGTTAAACTTTCGTTTTAAAATCCATTCATTCTTCTCTCTTGGCTCTTGGTCGTTGTTTAATTATAGCCGAGAAACTCCTACGTAAATATCCGATAATAAATCGTTCGCGGGGACGATTCGTTATAGCGCGACACGTGGAGCTAGCCGCGTGTGTAATAGTGAGTCAGGTGTCGAAGGGGAATTCGCGCGATTTCTCGCTGTTACGTTTATTTACATAAAGGTACACGCGAATATGAAAATTGCTCGGGAGTATTTTTGTCCGGTATTAAATCTTCCAATGCTCTAAATATTTCACGAATGTATATAAGAGAACCGTAGTGGCCGCTTGGTGGCAAGTTAGAAACGTGGCAAACGTTTCGCCAGAGCGACTGTAAATGTGTGTGATTACCGAGAATGAATGCAAGTAGGCACACACGGCCCGATAAACACGCCACGTTGCAAATCACATCTCCGGCGAGAGGTTACCGTACACGTAGACACGAGTGCATCGTGCTAGGGTATAGTACCATTGTATCTAGCTCGACGCTATACGGTGATACTCGAAGCACCTTGCTCGCCGTCGACGACAGAAAAGAGACAAAAAAAGTGGGCATTGTAAAAATCAAAAGATTTTATGGAACAAAAACGTGGCGATAAATTCTTTTCCTTAACTAATATTTTTGTTTTGAAGAAAATATATATGTTAACAGTTTCGAAATATAGAAAATTTACGGATGAAGGGAAATAACGATTTTAGCTTTAATCTTGAATGTACCGTTTTAAAAAAAAAATTTTATTATGTGTTATATACCGATGTTTATGGTGTGTGTATTAAGCGAGTCGTCACGATGGCAACATTAACGTCCCGAAGCGAATGACTAGATGGAAAAACGAAGAAATAGAGTGATACTACCCGTAGGCTTCCCCCACCTAGCTAGACTAGAATCACTCTGGAAATATCGTAGAGATGGTAAACGTTGAGGACAGAACCGAAACCGGACGTTTCGAAGGGAGGGACAGAAGTCGTTCAGGTCGAACCGGGAAAGAGCGAGCGAGAGGGACGTATCCGCGTTAAAAGTGTTCTAAAGAGGGGGAGAGATAGAACGAGAGATAGAACGAGAGAGAGAGAGAGAGGGGGGGGGCATAGAAAGAGCTATGGTATTATTCATTGCCTTTGTTTTTTTATGCGTCACGCCGACGAGCCGGGCGATTGAAACGATTAGGTAAAACCGTGAAAATTACGGTTACTTCGTATCGTCGATTGAATTTTTATGACGCTGCATTGTGTACAGTCCGAGTGTCGGGTAACAAAAAGAGGAATATAAAAAAGAAATTGCTGTGAAGAATGTCGGTGTAAAAACGGCTAATAAGAATTTTAATTCCATTTCCAGAAAAAATCGATAAATGTACAATTGTTAAAAAAACATTCGATTACTCGACAGATCTTGAATTATCGAACGATTAATATTTAGTGTTGAAAAAATAAAAAAGAAAACAATTTTTTACAACTCGCTAGAATTAATTGTCGCAACCTCGCGAAGCCTGCGACCCGTAGAGACCATTGTTGATAAGCTCCCTCGTGAAATTCACCTTGTATAAATATATCTGGCACAAAACGCGAGCTCTCTCGTCGAGGTGAATCTATCTCTACGGGTCCATCGTCACAGGGTCGAACAGAATTTCCGTTATTGGACCGAAGCGTCGCGGGAAAACTCTGCGTGCCCGTTTATACGTGTTATCCATATAGATATATCGTGTTTATATCGTGGCGTTCGTACAGCTCGTACCGAGAGTCGTCCGTGTGTCCGCGAGCCAAGCGACCGTTTCACCGTGAGACTCACGATATATCGTGATCGGTGCGAGATCCGTTTAACCGTGTATAGCCGGGAGTCGTGTTGACCGACTACTCGCGGGTGTGAGTCGAACGAACATATATATACAACTCACAGATATATGGGCTATTTCTCTTCAAGTGAGCCTAGTTTTTCCACAACTTTTCAAACGTAACTCCCATACTCCACACAGTTTCTTATAAAACTTTTAAACTACTTTTTGAACAAAATTTTCGAACTTCTTGATGCATTTACGTGTTAAATTTTTCTCATTAGCTCTACCGTATTTTATAAAAAAAGAAACACGTTATGAAAACAATGAAACAAGAGAATAAAAATAGAAAAATGTCTCGTTACTTGAATACAATATTGTTTTTATTTAAATATAACAACGTCAGTGAAATTTTTAAGAAGAACACAGATTTGTTTTTAATTCAATGCCAATCTCGTTTCGCGAATGCGAACATTTTTGGAACGCGGGATTAACGCGAAGCGAACGAAAAATTTTCGACAGATAAAGGGGACTGGCTTCACGGAGAATGCCTCGTACGTAGAGAATCTATATGTTACACGTGTGTATGCGCGAATATCCGCACTCCTCGCATTCGCGCCAACGCCGAGCGAGAGGCGCGCTGATCGACGTCGTATCGCGTCGTAAAACGGTAAAATACGACGGGGCTACCGGGTATATAACGCACGCTCCGGAGAGCCAGCAGTCGATACCGACGCGCGGGGGTCTTGATGTACAATTGCGTATATCGGTACGTACCGATCGTTATACGAAGGTAAAATGGGTATACGAGAAAGAGACGAATAGACGGGTATTTATTTATATAAGCGAACGCCTATATACAGAGTGCCAGGCAACTATGAAGACACAGAAAATACCCAGTTAGTCGGCGTCGATATAAACAAAACGGTTGCTTAAAAATTGTCCTGCGATGAAAATTGGTCGAGATATTAATTCTCAAAGTTTACAAATTTGAAATATAACCTAGAAAATCCGATCGAACGCGGTATCGATAAACGGCGGGATCGAGGGTTCGAGTCCCGGTCACGAGTTTCTTTTTTTTCACAGATTATTACTTTGTTTGTAGACCTCGACAAAATAACTGTTAATATACGAACTAGAAACGACATGGGAAGAGAAAATAATGTGTTTATCACTCTATACAGATTTTTTATGGCTATATACAGGGTGTCAGTTAGTCGGCGTCGATATAAACAAAACGGTTGTTTAAAAATTGTCCTGCGATGAAAATTGGCCGAGATATTAATTCTCAAAGTTTACAAATTTGAAATATAACCTAGAAAATCTGATCGAACGTTGAATCGATAAACGGCGGGATCGGGGGTTCGAGTCCCGGTCACGAGTTTCTTTTTTTTCACAGATTATTACTTTTTTTGTAGACCTCGACAAAATAACTGTTAATATACGAACTAAAAACGACACGTGAAGAGAAAATAATTTGTCTATCACTCAACTGCAGGGCGCTCGATGGCATTGTTTAAACTTAACAATTTTGCCAATTAATATGTCGGTCAATTTTCCTCAAAGGACAATTTAAAAAAAAACCATAGTGCTTGTACCGACACAAACTACCTGGGTATTTCCTGTATCCTGATAATTGCCTAACACCCCGTATATGTATACGTTATTTGCATACATATATATCTATATACATTCTCAGCGAAATTCGGTGCGGTGAACGGAGAAATCGGTCGATGGGCTCGAATCGTCGGGAAATCCGTTGGTGTCCCACCCGTTGCAAAACTCTCTCTCTCTCTCTCTCTCTCTCTCTCTCTCTCTCTCTATATATATATATATATATATATATATATATATATGCGTGTGTGTACACGACTATGCACATAGTCACACAGCATAGAAATTTTAGTACATTCAAATGTCCAGTGTGGACTTTGACGTGCAGTAGTTACGCGTACAGATATTAAAGCTGGATAGAAACGCAATTTGAGAGATGGAGAGAGAGAGAGGGAGCCCGGAGCCAGCGTGTGTGCCCATTGTTGAACCGTTAGACCGGTGCGGAGAGTTAATCGGCGAATATAGGGAATACGCGTGAACGCGAGTCACGTGTGGTCTATCAACCCGCATGACGATTCTACGTCAATTCAGGAACTCAGCGTGCGCTCTCGTTTCCTGTACTCCACTGCGTCACGAAACACGACATTTCTTCTCGAGATTTATGACGGATGTTTTTGAATTTTTATCAAAAAACAGAAATGTATAGTTAAAAAAAAATAAAAAAAAATGGCGAAAGGATATAAAAAAAAACGTTAAATTGATTATTTTCATATTATTTATTTTTTTTCGAATATTTCGCGTTCTTGGAAACATTGAATTTTTTTTCGTATTTTGTATAGGTAAATTTTAATAAACCGCTGCGCGAGAGAGATAGACGGACGAGCGTGGACGGAGGAGAGTCGCGATCGATGTTCGGAAAGAAGCCGAACGAGAGTGGCGAAAGAGCACGTGAGCTTTTCGCGGAGGCCGCAACTCCGCGTTGCTTGGCTGCGTGGCATTTTTTAGTCCGCCTCGTCTTGCACGATGCAGTCGAGGCGGAGGTGCAACGATGACCTTACGCGCCTGCATGCATCTCTCCTTTCTCTCTCTCTCTCCTTCTCTTTCTCTCTCTCCTTCTCTTTCTTTTTGTGTTTCTTTTGTCCTTTTCTCTCGACATTCTATTTTCTCAATGGCCCTCGTTCTTTCTCCGATCGCCCTTTCCATCCACGGCATTCGATGCGAGACGACGAACAAGAATGACCACGTCATTCGCCGCGATGATGCGTCAACTCGACCGAGAGAGAGACAGAGAGGAAAGTCTCGAGAGCTATCGAGAAGTTTTTCATTTATATCGCGTGATAATACAAGCTGCTGGGTAGAATCTCGAGGTGAAGTTACGACGATGAAATTTATATCTTGTTTTCTTTTGTTCTTTTTTTTTTAATTACTCGACTTCGATCGATAGGCAACGAATGTTTCCGAAATAAATCATTGTCTTTAATTAATTCATTCTTGCATGCAACGTGGTAAATTTGTACATTTTTGGTTTATTTCTTTCTGAAAAAAATGTGGCAATTTGTAATTCGACCGGATGTTACTAAACTTGTTAAATTATTCCAGTTTGCCGGTCATTAAATCGTTAATTTTTGCAATTTGCTTACAATGGATGGACTCTCTCTTTTTTTCTGTCTCTCTCTCTCTCTATCTTTCTTTTATGGTGGTCTGTGCTCGCGCTGATGAAAGAACAAGAGGCGAATGAAGCAATTGTAAACGCCGAACGTGAATTGCCGACACTCTTGAAAGTATATCGAGAATAAATTCTTGATAAATCACTATCCGAGGGTCTCTCTCTCTCTCTTTTCTCTCGTTGAAGATGCGCATCGCGAGTTATTCTCGAACGTTTCCCACGTGCCACTTGCTTCTTCGTCTCTCTCTCTCTCTCTCTCTCTCTTTCTTGCTCTCCCTGTTTCGTGTTCACTCGAAACTCTCAATGAGAGCCCGATCATTGTCAATTTGCGAGATGAAAGAAGAAGCATAGAAAAGAAGGAGATTGCAGAGTAGGAAGTATCCCGGGAGACCGAGGAAGATTGCTCTTCCGAAAGTCTCGTCGAGATGAAGATAAAACGATTTGACGAGAAATAAATCGAGATTATATCGTACGACCCCCGGGTAACGAAATGCACTTGGACTCTATCGCAATAGTTTATATTTTATATTCATCAAATTCGTACAACCCATAAAATACCACGCTTGGCTAATCACATTTTAATTCAGAAATCTTCGTTAACGCGATTAACCAAAATTCTCTCCGTTCGAATAAAAATACATAATAAATTATTCGATGACGATATAATTACCGATAATTATCTAGAAATATAAAAATTCTATTTTTTAGAACAAAATTATATTTTTATGGATTTAAAAGAAATTGATTACGATGCTATTTATTGGATATATATAATAATTATTTAGAGTAAGATATATATTTACTCATACATAAGATTAGAGAGTACAAAACCAAATCGACACACGAACCCGTTGTAAACATAAATATTGACTGGCTATTCGATAGCCGACAAATGCATACCAAGAGACGCATAGAAATACGATCGCCATAAAACGCACAAGGGGTTTCGGTAACGGTTGAGAGGCTGTTCCTTTATTTCATGTGACAAATAATTAGTCTCGTAAAGATCTTTGAAGAGAGTAGACGGACCTTGTGTCAAATAAAGAATAAATGAGAAACAGTATAACGAACATCGACTAAAGAATATAATTAATCCTAAACCAATTTCCAATACTATTTAATAAAAATTAAACTAATAATTAATAGAAGTTGATAAAAATCAAACTAGAGAAATGAAAATAACATTTTTCAGCACCAAATTATATTTTCAACGATTCTTATGTAATCGACTAATTGTAAATCGTCATTTTACAAGATTGTTTTTCGAATGAATATTCTATTATAAAACCGCGACGATATAAAGTTGTTAAAGATCGTATAAAATTTGTCAAATGGATAAAATTAGCTCGCGCGTAAACGTCGTCTGCGAAAATTTCATTCTTAAGGGATCTCGCGTACTGTAATTTGCCGAGAAAAAAAATATTCCACGTATATCCTGATGGATCAACGTACGGATAATTGGTAATAATAAGAAAATGTAACTCCGTCAGTTCGCGTTTAAGAGAACCGGGTGTATGGTTATAATAAACCACCTCTTATTTCCGTTCCCCGTTGCGAGTCGTGCTTATTACAGTACATTAACGCTTTGATATACAGGTATTTATTTACGTATGTGGGTACACATACATACACAAAGATCGTTGTGTGAATGTCCGCGTGAGAAACGTAGTTGCCCCTCGCGGTGAGTATATCACGCAATATTTTATAGAACGAGAGAGAAACGGAAGAATCCAGAAGGACGGAAACGAAGACGGGTTGAAAAGAAAAGAAGAAGAAAAAAAAAAAAAAAAAAAAGAGAGAAAGAGAGAAATAGTTTCTCGTCACAGTGGAGCTGCCTCGACAACGCGAATTCTTCTTCCATATGTATACTCATCGCGTTGCCGATGGTTGCCCGCGCAACGGCATTTCAACGAGGAATTCGCGAGCACGAGGACTCGAGACAACGAGAGAAGATTTATCAAACTCGAGAGAAAATTCGAAAGGAGCTTCGTATAAAACGCGATATCGTATTATTATCGTTATCGTCGTTATTATTGCGCTTCAAATTTCACGGATTCGAAAAGATCGATCAAATTTTGGGCATGGAGAGCGTTCGATTAATTAGCATAATTTTGAGAAAGCGTGGCGAACGACCGGTTCAAGACGTTTCTTAAAACGTAAACGCGTCTCAAATATTTCAGAAATTCGAAAAAAAAGAATAGTAAGCAAAGCCGAAATTATTCCCGTTTCACAAAATTCAAATAACAATTTTTAACTTAAAAGCAATTTTTCGAAAATCGCAAGTTACTCATCGTGACCAACTCCCATATTATTCTCTTCCTTTTCAATCTTCTCTAATATTCATGAGTATTTCTAAATATTTATGAACACCCCTTTAAAATTAAACGTTATAAAAAGTTTATAAAGAAATATGTATTATAATTAATCTTAGCGAAAGAAAAATAAGAATTACCGTAATTGTTTTAAACAAGAATATTCAAAGAGTAAAGAATTATCTTTCTATTCAAGAAGTATATGCTCGTCCCTGGAGAGCGTTTCGACGATCTAACACGGTCACGAAGTTGCGCAAAATTAGCTGAATAAGATCGCGTTAACGGGTTTGCGTCGGTGATCTAATCGTAGTCGCTAATCAAATAATTTCAGCGCTGTACGTTTCAACGTTTCATTACTATACCTATATCCATGATACCACTAACTGCACACATATCTTACCGGCTCGTTGCTGTATATACCGCGTCGTGAATAATGTATATAGCGTATAAATACATATGTATACAGATATACGGATATATATATGTATATATATATATATATATATGTGCACATCGTCCACGTTATAAAAGCGATTCGAGTCTCCGACGCGACGGGACCGTTAGTCAAGCTTGCCACATGGTGCGCGTTCTTACGGACTATAACAAGCGAAATGTCAGTGGAAAATGGTTACCGAGAGGACGAAGGAACGAGGATGCTTCGAGCGAGGCGCGAGAGTTAATGACGAAGAGAAAATTACGAGAGGGATGAACCTCGGCTTGGCTTTTACATTATTGCGAAGTGGGATTTCGAGACAAGAACGGGCACCGGTTGATAAGGAAATCATTAAAAATAATTTCGCAAGATAAGAATAATTAATTAATCTCATTAATAAAATCCGAGAATCGTGACGAGAATGAAGAGAAAAATACAAGTTGCAAGGTTTTTCCCTAACGTCATTTTTTTAACCGTTAATAATCGATATTTAAAAAAAATGGCAGCCGAGAAGTGAGTCTAATTTATTAAAAAAATATATTAAATGAAAATTAAGAACCCTATAATTATTCTTAATATTGGTTTTATCTTTAAAATAATGTTCGTATGGTATGATTACTTTTATATTTAAAATCAATAAAATAGAAATGTATTTTGAAACGATCGGACGCGCAGTACCGTTTACGTATGAAAGTAATGTTTCAGCCGTACAATTTTGCATTGTCATAACGCTCTCGGAGCAAAATATCCTCGAGAAAATGTCTCTCTCTCGGCGAGTATCTTTCCAGTCTGGGACCGTTGAGTGCTCGAAAGGAATTCCGTTCGTACAGCACGCGTTCCCCGCGGGACGATCCCGCTAACCGGTTCCTGCCGCCGGCAAAGAATATTCGGCGATCCATATATATACGCAATATACGTATACATCCTATATTATATAGAGATATATATAAGGTAGACGGGCTATACGTCTATTTGAATTCAATGCTCTATACATATGTTACATTTCCTCTCACCCCTAAATTCTTCTCAATTGAATTTTAATACAGCTGCGTTCACACCTACGTTATATCGAAATGTCTGTGAATCGTACAAAGCTCGTCTACGTATTTCGTAAATATAATATGCATTCATTGTTTATCATTTATCGACGTTACATCTGTCCTTTAGGTCTTTAATTTTTAGGTTAAAATTTATGGTACCCATTAATCATATTGTATAACTGTAATTTTTGTATTTTTTCTGTATAGAGGTCTCTACTCGAGGTCACGATAAAGAATATAATAATTATTATTATTACTCTATATGATGTTGCAGTGGATACATAGTAGTCGAGGTCGTTCCGCGCCTTCGTTAGGCAAACGTCAAGACGTTGAACAAACCAATTTGTATATGTACTCATACATCTCTCTCTCTCTCTATATATATATATATATATATGTGTGCAATACAGGTAGACTATAAAAGGGGAGAGAGATGTGTAGGAAGGGAGGAAACCACTTTCACGAAAGTAGGTGCTGGTCACTGTCGTATCTCCGGACGGTTGACGTGGAACACCGCACGGCCCCAGGCGTACTGAACGCGCGAGTGAGAGTTCAACTATGCGCGCGCGGCCCCCACTCCCTTGCGAGCAAAGAGATACCTCGACCCACACGATGTAAATATTATACATGTACATTTATATATATATATATGCGTGTGTGTGCGTGCGTGTATGTATGAGTGGGTAAAGAAGAAGGAAAGAAAAACCGGCGAGGATTCACCAATTCGATGAATGGCGATGCCCTTCTACTTTTGCCGCAAGCAATTTGATGATGCGCTCGGTTATTCTTGCCAAACGAAAGTATCTACCAGTATATAGATATAGGAATACAGGTTGTATGAAAGGTACACGAGGGAGAGAGCACGCGACTTGTGACCAGGTGGACAAGTTACCAAACTTGGAAAGGTGACATAGGAAAAAAGGAGGCTTTCCTATTTCCCGTCAGGGTTTAATATTTCGATAAATAATTTCATTACTTAATAATTGATACTTCAAAGCTGGTCGAATGGAAATTACGAAATGGAGAAAATTCGGAGAAAGTATCGCGACATCTTCTTTGTCCGTGGTAGAAAGGTGAAAGAATTATTGAAATTGTGAATTAAAATTGTAATTAAGAATATGGTGGTTATAAAAATGTAGCGAGGTTCCGGTGACTGATTTGACGTGCGTTAATCACAAACCGTATAATTGTTGATTTTTATGGATATTTGTAATTAAATTATTTCAAAGGTCACTCACGTTTCTATTGCTATTGCTTCTCGTTCCGACGGTGCTCGATGCTCTCGCACACAACAAATTGTGACAATATGTATGCAGCTTGCTCATTAAGTGCCTGGTTTGTCAACAACCGCATATTTCGCTATTTAAGCGACACCGGGATGCAAAAGAGTTCGTCTGGTCGTCCGACACGAGAACACGATGAACGGGTATGATACTCCAAAGGACCGACGTTCAATTCCATCGATGCACACACACCACACACACACACTCACGCACACAGAGCTCTTTTGACCTAGTGACGTATCCGCGAGAAACCGTGACAACGACGACGAGAACGCACACTTCGACAATTCTTCCTGACGTTTGAGCAGATGTACATATCGCCGTGACTTCGTCGTGTGTGCTCCGAGCTCGCCGCTTGTTTTTATTTTCACTGACTATCGTCTGCGAATTCGACTAACCCCTCTACCCGTTTCTTTCTTCATTCGTTGAGTCTACCTTTACCCCCACTCCGTTTTTTTCCGTGCCTGTATTACCGCTGCACGATAGCGTCTCTGACGTGCGAGAAAATCACAGTGAGGATTTTAGACGGGAACACCTGTTCGATGTTCGTGTTTGTCACTTCTACTCGTGCGTGAAACACACGCCGGGATATCCGGCGTTGTTTTCTCTTTTAGCAGGCCGTGAAATACACGCGAGTCAAAAATTTCGATATTACGATAGAAAACCGTTTGGCTCAAACCGGATTTAGGTTATCAATGCGTATCGCTGTATCTCACACGGCGAAAGAGAGAGTTCTTCGCCCGGAACCGTTGTCGATCGACCTAGCAGCACCGCCGTCGCCTCACAGACTGTGTGTCGATAAGATCGAGTTTGTGAGCAAGCCGAGAGAGAGAGAGAGTAGGGACTAAACCATGGAGTACAGAACTCTATGGCGCGATGCGTATACCGCGACTGAAACTGACCGGGAGCGGGAGACCGACGCGAGAGCGCGAGACCGGTCAGTGCTGCCACCATGCAGGAAAATCGTGAAGCTTCAACCTTTTATTAGTTTTCCCGAGATATTGCGTGTCATTCTTAGCAAAAAAGTGGTCGAGATTATTACAATGTCTATTTGATAAAGGTTTGGGTTATATATAGATCTAGGAATTGTTCATCATTGGATGTTTAGAATTAACGTTTGAATTTACTTCCAAGAAATTCCTGACGTGGCGACACTAGCGCCGCATTCAAAGTCCATTGCAGCGTGTACATTCTATATCAACATCACATTGTTCATGGGAGTTCCAACTCAGCTTTTGTGAATGAAAAACGTCATCGTGGACCAAAGATGGCGCTACTTTGCGTTAATTTCAAGAAAGCTTGAACGCGTTTTTTATGAAAAATTAATGTAGATTTAATTCGCAGATCGATCCGTCGAGTGTGGTGAAATCTTCTTCGCTTTCTAATCGATTCTAGAGAACGTCCGTACGCCCGGGCATATTGAGATTCGTCTATTTAAAACTGGATCAATATCGATCGTTTTAACTTTGAAAATAATAATTTATTTACAGGATTGATACATTAGCGAATATATTTAATAGTATACGATCGAAGTACAACAAGTTTCGTTTCATTTTAATGTCAACCGTTTCGCATGCGCCGTCTCATCGACACTTCATTGACTCTCTATAAACAAACAAATGTATTTCATTACAATATTTCCCAAAGTAGCTTGCAATTTGGCATTTTCGTTTGTAACTTACGGATATAAAGCGAAAGATAATAAAGTTTCTATTCGCTGAAGTCGATAAGACGAAATTGCGAATTGATTATTAGCTCAATTATTATTTCGTTTTTCTTCCTAATTGCAACTTACGTGCAATATGAACGTTCCAACCTCAAATTAATCTCCAATTGGATGCAATCGTATAAAAAACCCTAGTTTCGTAAAATAAACAAGCCATGTTGACCCCTACGGCACAAATATCCCCAGTAGTCTGCAAAAAAGACAAAAAAAAGAAGCGGTAACACTGCAATCGAGTAGGAATGAAGTAAGACGAATCCAACAAGTTCGTTTCGTCGGAATTCGTGCTGAGCAGATGTAAAATTCGTTCCCTCGAGTAATTTGCTATTCATCGTGTGCAAGTGATGCTAATCCGAGAGGGCAAAACAAAAAAAAGCAAACCGGGCCGAGTGCTCGGTACATATAGATCGTAGTATACATTTTTGTTCACTGGCACTCTTTTATATGCCGCGAATGCGTTCCTTTCGTCGATTTCGCTATGTACACGCGCTCGAGAAGGACAGAGTTACACGAAACATGCACGCACGCACACATTCGCACAGTTATCCTCTCGACGATTCGCAGAGCTGATTATAAATCTCGTTCTCCGGATAATTTCTTCGAAGGAACACCCGTTTTCGGGGGGAGCTCTTTCAACGCTTTTTTTATGACTACATTAGTGTATAACGTTGATATACTATATATATATAAATATGTGTGTATGTGGTGTATATACATATATATAGCGTTTTAGAGTATATAATAAAGAATTTAACGCTGCCGACGAGATTACATTGGTCCTGCTACGATCTCTACGTCGATATAGAATCGTTTATAAAATGTTTAAAAAAGCTTCGCAAATATAACTCAACGATTTTATATTACTATTGTATTGTTTTTTTTTGTTTTTTTTGTTTTTTACATATCTTCTTTCGTCGAATCCCAAGCCTGTCGATACGTCAAAGCGGAATGAAATTCTCGTTATCTCTCCTGCACGTGACTCACGTGTCGTAGACTAACGTTATAACAGAAGGTCGATGATTTTTTTCGTTCGACAGCGTGGGGAACCGTTCGACGATATCTCGTATTCGATTCAGCTCTGCGCCGTCTGGAAGATCGCTTTTTTTTTCTTTATTTTCTTTTTCCTCGAAAAAACGAGCGCGTTCGAAATTCTTATCGGACTTTCGTATTACACGTATATACATATATATGTGTTTACACGGATATGAAAAAAACAAATTTCCGCGAAAACCTTTGATATCGTGAGCTAAGACCGGCGAATTCTTGTTATATCCCGAGCGAACGAGAGAGAGAGAGAGAAAGAAAGAGAGACTGGAAGAGTTTACAAATTGCACGTTAATCTTTTTATTTTCATTTGTTTCAGCTCGCTGATTCTTTTTGCGCGGTCTGTATCACGCTCAATTTCGCCCCGAGGCCTCGGCACATCGATCACTTATATGTACTGACGCATTCGCAAAAAATCATCGTCATCATTTTAACTAGCGGACATTGAAGAAACTCGGTCGGTCAGAAACATAATAGTAATGTTTGCTTCGCTGAATGAATTTCAACAGTCTCCGCGCTAAAAATAATATTTCTTTTGATCAACTGACAACCGAGGATCGCGAACGAACCGATTTCTTTTTTTTCTTTTTTTCTCTCGACCTAAGACCCTTAAATTTCACCCTAATTTCTTATTTCGAAAATACATTTCTGACGCAATACTTGTTTTGCTTTATGTTAAACGGTGAAATTTGTTCTTCGAACTTGACGTAACGACTCGAGCGTCTTTAATAGCGAAGCAAAATATTGCAACAAGCCACACGTCTGTCGCAGAGACAACGTTGGGGGATTATTGTAATAGAACGAAAACATCTGCGCCATCGTCGGATAAATTAAAAGTAAAGTAGGAGGAGAGACACCTGAAAACAAATTATGATTACGATTCGAACAATAAAATATACATTTTGCGACGGAATAATGATGCTAAACTGTACGAAAAATTAACGATTAGTCTCACTTTTTCGAGTAAAATAAATTTTGTATTTGGAAGAATTTGAAATAATTATTTGTTTGGTCATAAATATTTTTTGACAACGAAATTTTCCTATAAAAAATATCTTTGAATTAGTTTAGATTGGAACGTGTTGTCGTATCGTCGACACGGCAATTGACAGCTGCTCGATAACTGTCGATGGAAAAAAAAGTTTCTAATCGGTGGTAAATTGCTTTTTTTTCTCGTTATCGTACTGTGACTAATGTGTCTATATATAATACGTATCCGGTCGTTATCTATACGCGTACTACTTTAGCTATCGATTTTCGTAAATATTCCGAGTTGCATTGTCGCACGTGGCCACCCTTAATTTATTTCGCAAGTCGGTATCTAAAAATTGACGATACAGGACTGAGAGCTTTTTTACGTCATACATTACACACTATTATTACCAACTTTAATATCTCATATATATGATTTCTCGTTCATAATTTTCATCTCGTACGTAAATTCGAATAAATAATTCAAACTGTACAGCACCGCGTGTGTCATTATTCGTACGTGATATTATTTCGATACGCTTAAAATATAAACAGTTCAGTCGCAAACGTTGATCCCTTATCTCATTGTTAGCTTCACCAATACGCCTTAACTCTGTACACCTTATTTAACGATATTTAATATTTCTCGTTTGTCTCTCATTAAAAGTCTTAAATTTCAATATGAAATTCGAACGGTTATAAACGTTTTGGTCGAACATCGCTGGGTCTTCGACGAATTATTATTTATCAATCTTCTAAAAGTTTGTTTACAAATTTTTATATATTTTGTTCGTCATTAATTTTTGTTTTCCTCCTATTTTCTTCTTCTCCACTAGAATCATTGTACCTTGAAAAAATGTCGAATCTAGCGCGTATGAGAGTGCTACACCGAATTCCTCGGAGTCTCAATGAGTCCCCAGAGTTACGATTCTCCGAGAGGCAGTAAAATCGATACGTGCGTGTTCACCGGTACATAATATATACATATAACGGAGCTCAGCCACAAAATTTTTATACAACTCTGCATTCGCACGATCTCGGTAGCTAGAAAATTGTGTATACGCGTTGTGAACGAGAAAAATTGGATGATAATACATTGACACGCGTGGAAAATATCATCGATCGAGTCTAATGTTTCATATTCTGGGCAGTTTTTGGGGTCCACCCACATATATACATTGGAATACGTAAATAATAACTAAACATACTTATATACATAAATATGTATAATTCATTTAAATCGTTCATCGTCGACTCATTTTTTTTACTCGTTGCCATGCGCGTAATTGATTTTTGAATCAAGTTTCTAAATAAATATACGTCACTCAGTATGCTCTTATCATGCCTCTGTCGTTCTCTCTCTCTCTCTCTCTCTCTCTCGTTCTCGTTCTCGCTGCCTCCTTTCTTTGGGTCTCCTATCTTCGAGTGCGCTCGTGGATGACGCCAAACGATTAACGTTAACGAAATGCGATAACGCGTGTACCGATGTGACGACCGATATACGCTTATCGACGATATTTCATGAGCGTGGCACAAAAGAATGCATACTTATCGTTTTTATTTTAATATATAATCAACGATTACTATAAAATGATATTCAGCCTCGATTTATTTCACACTTCTTTCGTTTACGGTGAACGAGAACGATTATGAATTAGCGAGGAAGAATTAATGGCCTTCGAAACGAATTATATTGCGTGTTGATTGATAACTTTTTATTTTCGTTCATTATCAAAATAGATAAAAAATTGCGAAAATATGATTCACTTCGAAAGGCATTTATTTTTCTGCCATGTGGCATAAGGATTTTAGTTTTGGAGTTGAATTACATTTCGGATTAACGATCGACGCGTTAATTATGCATGACCTAAATAATTAATCAAACAAATTCATGATATTTTCATCGTTCAATGTGTAATTAGTTAAATTCGCGCGAATGACGCAATTTTCTTGAGATGTAATTTTCTCACTAATTCGGAATCTTTAGCAAGCACCTTCGTACATATATTTTTCCTCCCTCTCGACGCAGTTATGCGCTCTCACGAAGTTCTCGTTCCGTTCAACGACGTCTCGATGAAAAGTCTCAAGAAGGTGCGAAATCTACCTCTCGTAACAATAGTCATTTCGAATTCGCTCGAGAATAATATATGTAAATCATCGGTGTGGAACGAACGTTCCTGGAAATTCGCTTCTTAGGGACTAGATGAAAGTTCTTGATATTGGCTAATACGACTTTTTTTGTCACTCTTCAAAATTGAACACATACATATATGTATATACAGTCGACAGGCTTGAATATTTAAAAAAACGTTTCTAGTCGTGAAAATCGCCGCAAATTTTCAACGAGATTTGGTCGACGTCGTTCTTAAATCGCTCACGAAGTAAAAGGAACTTCCGATAGAAATCTGCAGTGTGTGGTCTTTGCACTTATAGTATATAATCATTATGTACCACGTATACATACATATATAATATATATGCATCTTCGACTCAAGTACGTCCGGAAATTTTCACACGTTTTACTTTCGTCCCTATTGTTTCTCGTTGCGAACGAACCACCTCTGAACAAATAATCTCACCACCCTCTTTTTCTCTCACTCTAGATTGTATGGTGGCGCAGGCTCGCATGCTCTCTCGTGTCGTAATCACTTTCATTCCTGCGTTAATTACATTGATTGCCTCTGCTCCCTTCTCGACGGGAGCACAGAGTGATTCTAATTGGAACGCACGATCGTAACTCGTCACATTTGTTCGTATATATATATATATATGAGAAACGTTGCACAGATTCACGTTAAAATTTACTCAACAACTCGTGTGTACATGATCTCTTTCTTTTTTTTAAATATTCATTCATCCCTAGATATTCTCAAAGAACGTCGATCACCGGAGTCCAGCTCCTGTATTAATTGTTTTTTTTCTCGATATATTATAATACTATGTAATATAATATATAAAGTAATCTAAACTCTAACGAAGCAACATAACGAAGTTTTGATAGGTAAAAATCTTTGCTATAACTCACGTAACGCTTCTCATATAAACGAGAGGACTATTCATTACGTTTTCTCCCTTCTTTTTTATCGATCACCCGTGTCAATACAATTTCGGAGATTTTTATTGAAATTTTGAAATTTTCGATAAGACGACAAATGGGTTTGCAATCAACGAGGAAAACACATTTGGCGGAAGGCTTCGTAGGAAATAAAAATCATTCGTGTTTCGCATTCTAGATAAAAATAAGGTCGTTTGCTATAACGACTGGAAACAAAAAAAAACAATTCCTCGTGTAAAAGCCCGAATTAAAAAAAAACTTTGACGTTCTCTCGATAACGAAACGCCTGAGACTAACTAGTGTAATATATCACGATGGGAACGACGTTGAGAAAGAGGAAAAAATGCCAGTTTTATAGTATTACAGTTATAGAGAGGAAAAATTCTTCACAAGAGAGAACTAAGATTCGATCTCATCATGACGTTTACTCTTTCCCTACGAACGAAAAATTTGAATAATCAATGCCAACCTTTCGTGACTTCCGTAAGGAAGAACGAGGCGAGGGATCGCCCGAGGAAAAAATTCTCAGCATATTCCCGTAATATATAATTTTAGTTATAATAAAATCTCGCGTGCGAGGAAACTACAAAAATTTTGAAATCTCTTCCATATCATGCAGGAAGAGGGCAGAAAAAAACGCTCGATAACGTTGCCCCAGCGTCAAGAAAACGCTAGAACGAGCCTCATCTCGACATTATTAATAAATTCATCGTAACAAAGGCGAGAGTATCTTAAAAAGGTCGCCAAGGTGACATTATATCCTCATGACCTTTTTCCTCATTCTCCCCTACCTCGAACCTTGTGGTTTCTCTCTCATCGTCAAGGCAGTGTATACCATCGTATTTCTAACCGATACATCTTACAAATCGATCCTAGTGACATTTTTCCCAATGATCTTCGATAATACTCAGGGTCAATTGTTTACGAAAAAAAAAAAGAAAAAAGAAAATAGCCAAGAAACGAGGGCCGTGACATTAATCAAATTTATTGTTATTAAATTCGCAAATTTAATTTAAACGCTAGTAGTGATTTGCTCGATAACGGTAACGTCCCGATATCTTCGTGGTCTGGTCGAATTCGATCTGAACGACTCTTGATGTCCGAGACCCTCGGGCACGCTTTTGCTCGGCCTCAACGGAACGTGCTGATAGTGATGATTCGTCGGCTGATAATAATGTTCCGCAGAGCGTAGATGACGCTCGTTCTCTTGTTCACGAATCTCCTGATCAACATCGAGCGGTACGTGAAGCGACTGGGACTTTGGTAATCTCGGTCTCGGTGGCGGTGGACAAGCGCAAGGGGGTGGCAAATGGCCGATGTGGGATAATCTCGAGCCGCCTAGGACCGGCGACGAAGGTTGACGTCCCCATCCGACAAGAAAGAGGAGAGCAGCACCGCACAAGGAACTCAGCGTACAAGCGTAATAGCCAACGCGTGGACTACTAGCGTTCATGTAACCTGCGACAATTCAATACAAAACGATAAGAAAAAAGATAAATCATTAATTTTTCAATCATAAATTCGAGACAATAATAAAAATACCAACTATCGTTACGCATCTTCGAAGAAACTTAAACAACAAAAATACAACGATCTTTCGTATATTTAAAATCCATAAATTATTCCAAGATTAAAAAGAACGACGAAAATTCACAAAAACGTGGAAAACTGTTTTTACAACCCCACGAGTTTGTATATTTTTATCATAATTTTTTTTCTGCAAAGGTGCAATGTCAAGATCAATGTGTTCGTTCATGGTGTCGCACGTGTCGAACTTTTCCACTTGATTATCGCAGAGCCCACGCGTAATTCTCGGCGCGACGAGTTTTATGCCAATGGCGAGCGAGAAGGTCTTCCAGCTTCCGTTTTGCGTTACGTCGATAATTGTTCGCGGATGTAGAAGCGATCGCGAGCCAACGATTCCTGGGCTTGAATGAAGGGCTTCGCGTCCTCGAGTACTCCGTGTTTGTCGTCGTATGACCGAGCCTAGGTTGGCAAGCGGATATATGAAAGATCGTTACCGTCACCGAGATGATTTAACAACCGCTCTACCGCTATGCCTATAGAGAATTGTTCGAACGTACGCCGACGGTGATTCATTAAAATTGTTTATTGCGGGGTAGCGCGTAATGCAACGTTTGCGCCGTACGTTCTCGCGTATCGCGAGGCGCTATAATCGAGTGTGGGAGATACGTATATATATTCAAGTTGTCTCATTTCCGTATCCTTCGTACGTATATATACGTTGGGCTTGTCTCTGTTTACGTTGCCGTTACTGGTATATCGGGGATGAGAAATTTACCGAGGTCCCATGCCACTTTCTCGCCCGCTTTCATTCGTTAATATCTCCCACGAGACGATTCTCTCACTTGGTGCGCAAAACCCACAGGAGTAACTCTCGCACGATTTAGACACTTCCGGAATACACGGTGTCTCGGCCGAATTTTAATCCCCTGCGGAACGAGGATTTAACATGGTTAAATAATCAAATTTAAACGCGACTCTCTAACTCGCGAAACAGGACGAGATTGTATTTTCTTAGGCGCGTAAGACAATCTTGTTGCGTAAAGAGGTAAGCGAGTTTCTTTTTTATTTATAGAGATAATATTAATGTAAATATCGGTAGAATTGTAAAATGGAACGAAGCGAGATTTGAATCGGTGAATTTTCATTTATCTCGAGACTGTTAATTAAATTATTAATTAAGTAGCTACATTTTTGTTTAACGGTAAATTAATTAATTAATTATCTACTCGAGAGGTCGATAAATTATACGATATTCGTGATAAAAGTGTACTTACCCGTAAGAGGAACTCCGAGAAGGATCGGCAGAGCTTCTGCTGCCTGAACGAGGGCCCAGGAACGAGCAAAGTGCCTCGCCCTTAGCCTCTCGAGAGCGAGCATCTTCAAGGAATAGAGAGCACCCCCGAGCGACGCACCGTAAAGACCGGAAGCCAGTACACGACTCTGATATCCCTCGACGCTACCCAGTGCTACCTGAGCTACGGCTGTAGAAACATAAATAAACAAACAAGAGAAAAATAAATTATTCTTCAAAAAACACAGAATATCCCGTAAATTATTATTCGTCCGGATTTTATTTTTTACAATCTCCCTCTCGTCTATCAACGTTCTTTGATGTTAAAGATTTATTAACGGACTAGCATTCCTCCATCTCTCTCTCTCTCTCTCTTTCTCTCTCGGTCAGGAAATTACAATTTTCTTCATCTTCCAGCATTTCGTTATTACAAAACGGAAATCTAACGGAGAAAAAAAAGAAATATCTCGATCCGTACGGTGAATCTCCGCGGTCACTAACCGAGAAAAAAATAAAGCAGCCCCTCGAGGCATTGCACCGTCGTACGATGGTCGCGGTTGGGTGATATGGACGAATTAAAAATGTAGAAGGACCGGGCTGCTGTTTTGCGGCTAACCGCCTTGGGGACATGTCGTCGTCGTCGTCGTCGTCGTCGTCGTCGTCGTCGTCATCGTCGTCGTCGTCGTCGTCGTCGTCATCGTCGTTGTCGAGATACACACGCGATAATACGCTCTGTGTGTTACACGGCAAAAGTCTAGGTCCGAGACGCGAACCGAGAAAGCCTCGACGAAAAGCTCACTCTCCCGTGTGTTAGATCTCTCTCCTCGGTGTACCCTTCTTCTCTCTTGCCTCCAACCCCTCGGTTCCATGCCACTCCGGCATTTTTAAACGCGACGGGCATTCAGTCGAGACACCCTTGGTTTCCTTCCTCTCCGTCCACCCCCGACTCTTTTTCTCGCACCCTTTTGAAGTTACGTGTACCACTACGACGCAACCCACACACACACATACGTCTCTGTCTCCTCGTCCGAGCTGACAGACCTTCGGGCTACGCGCGAATCTCTCGTTTTCCTCGTTGTTTCTTTTTCCATCGCTTTTTTTCTTCTTCTTTGCTCTGTGGTCTCTATTTTTTGCCTTGTACTTCTATTTTCCACCCTTCTTTCTCGCTCTCTGTGCTTTGCCCTCTTTCAACGTCGTCTCCGCTCACTCAATCCCTTTCCCTTTTCCGGCTTTCACTCCCATTCTTCCAAATCCTTGGTGACTACGTGGTTACCACTGACATAAATAACTGGAAGAATTACAGTTTATAATTTAACAGTTTCAAAAGAAAAACAAAATTATTCCTCACATTTTTACAACTCTGGAACGAACTATCCCTTTAAAAGTAATGACGCACTGTATTCGAGCTTTAAGAGAACGAGACTCGACTTCTCATCTTTAAATTTCCAAGATCGTCGACGATAAGAATAAATCTGAGTCTCGAGAGTCGACAAATAAAAAATAAGGAATTTCAATTCACCGAAAATACTTTCAGGTGGAAACGAGCGATCGACTTTACGGAAAATATCTCTTGTAGGAACGGTCGCTCGTGATCAAACCTCGGGGAAGGAAACTGCGAGTGACACTCGGAGTATTTCGAGACGACGGACACAGACGAGAGTAGCCCGACGTGGCTGAGTTTCACACGGACTGCAGAGGATAAATGAATCACCGAAAATTTAATGGACCTTCCTTCAGTCGTATCATATGTCAGGTCGAATCTCTCTGCAATCTTTATTCAGCATGAATCGTATTCCAACGCGTATAACAGTCGGACGTATATCACTTCGTCGTACCGACGATGACGTTCGACACCTCGAGCGTCAGTTTTTCCCAAACGAGGCTCTTCTCGTCAGACCGACGTTCGCTACTTCGTTTCGTCACCTGGCCCGACATTCCATCAGAAGAAAGCTACATTGATGGGAGCAACGATCGCGGAATATCTTTTTCCTCCTTTAAACATTTTGAGATTTTTGTCAGCATTTTATTAATTCTGAAAACCCGTTTTTCTTGTTGTAAATTCATTTTTCAAATGAATTCATGAAATATCGAACCTCGAGCTTGGCAGGAAATTCTGTCAGATGTAAGTCACGTTGATATAAGCGACGATTAGACGGTGTATATTTTTCACCTCCTGAACCTTTTGAAACTTCATTCAATCTTTTTTTTAGTAAATCTCAAAAAATCACTTTTTTCGCCTCAAGTTTGTTTCGAAGATAAATTCATCGAATATCGAGCGAAGGATATCGTGGCTGGAACACGCCGGCGTTAATTACAACGAGGCCATGACTTTCGATCGTTCGATCATCACAGCTTGATACACACAGCATCGGAGCTTAATGGCGTACACCGTCAACGTTATAGTTTACGCGTATGAGTTTTCGTCCGCAACACGTAGTATGTCCCTACATATATATATATATATATATATATATATATATATATATATTCTCGAATACATAATATATATATATATATATATACAGGAACATTCTATATAGCGTCGTAGTTTATGCGACAGTCTCTGCGCGTATACGCGAGAGAACTGGGAATAGAGCATAGCTCGAGCCTATATATATGACGATGCCACAGGATTACTCCGGAGGCTGCATGGAGCTCGCCGGGTTGGAGCTCGTGTGCTTTGTGTACTTACCAACTCCGAGAAGCGCTGCTTGACAGAGATATTGCCTGGACACGAGGCACTGTGCGGACGGTCTCGCCGTAACCAAACCCCAAGCCGCGCAACCGAGTGCCGCTGCGAGACCCAGACACGTCTGCAAAAGGACCAACGCACTCATCTCCAGTCCGTCCTCGTGTCCGTGAACTGCCTGAGATGGTTGAAACAAACAAAAGAAACAATAAAAAGGAAAAATAATAAAAGCTCGACAACAACTTTATTCACAGCTACGTTTTGGTCAACGAGGGACAAATATCTCAAAATTTCGGTTCAGACTGGTATTATTTGTGACAATATATGTTCGATTATTATTCTTGATACATGGAATCGAATTCTCAATGATAATACTTTGTATTATCATTGAGAATTGAAAAATTTGATAAATTGATGAGATATATGGTAATACGCGTGTGTGTATGTGCGAGGTAGGAAATTGTAGGCGTCCAGGGGGTTAGAAGGTTCGAGCCTCCAATTACTACCGACCAATGATACCGGAAACCCCGGCAGATACGGTCTACAATTAATACGAGGGAAAACGGTGGTTGGAGGATTGTACCTAACGTTTATACGCGTTGCGTTCGTGCGAGAATCGCTCGGGATTTTCGTGCTTCCAAGTACGTATGGAGAGGGTAGAACGTATCTCGTGTAACGACAATTTTCCTCGAGTACTAACACACGCTCACCACTTTCAGGCCATGCGTGAACGAGACCGTATATTACATACGATAGGTGACCACCCAACTAGCGAGTGTGGTCGAGCGTATTATGAGCTTGGATTACGGGCATATAATATCATACGTATATAATGTAATCGCATCGGCATCGACGAATTTGTGGAAAACCGAAAACGAACGTAAAAACACAAATACGTCGAATTCAAAGTGAATTTTGCATTCGCGTAATTTACTCGTGAATCAAATAAAGGATTAGTCGATTAGCGAATATTTAACGTGCCGGAAACGATTGGAGAGTCAAAGACTCGAAAGATAACAAACTAGTAGAATTTTTGTATCTCCAGACGATAATTTCGTCCGAATTTTTCACGTTGCAAAATATTTGATAATATTTGACCAAAGATGATGCGTTGGTTTGAAAATAAAATGAAGATTTGAAATAGACGGAGAATCAAATGAGAATAAACGATTAGATTGTTTGTTTCTTTTTTTTTTAATGTGCGAATGATTTTGGCAAACGTCACTGCGATACGCTGACGGTGGATTTTTGATGATTGTCATAGTGTGGTCGAACGTATTATGAGCTTGGATTACGGGCATATAATATCATACGTATATAATGTAATCGCATCGGCATCGACGAATTTGTGGAAAACCGAAAACGAACGTAAAAACACAAATACGTCGAATTCAAAGTGAATTTTGCATTCGCGTAATTTACTCGTGAATCAAATAAAGGATTAGTCGATTAGCGAATATTTAACGTGCCGCAAACGATTGGAGAGTCAAAGACTCGAAAGATAACAAACTAGTAGAATTTTTGTATCTCGAGACGATAATTTCGTCCGAATTTTTCACGTTGCAAAATATTTGATAATATTTGACCAAAGATGATGCGTTGGTTTAAAAATAAAATGAAGATTTGACATAGACGGAGAATCAAATGAGAATAAACGATTAGATTGTTTGTTTCTTTTTTTTTTAATGTGCAAATTATTTTGGCAAACGTCACTGCGATACGCTGACGGTGGATTTTTGGTGATTGTCATAGTTGGGTGGAACGAACGGATTGCCGAATCGTTACAAAGTCCTGCTCTTAGCCAAGAGGGGAAATATTGGAGTCCACGGAAGCCTCTAAATCAATTTAATCGGGCCACCGAAATGTTATCTCCGGACAGTATATTACTCACTATGTAGAACGCCGGTGTGTAGAGGCCGAAGCCGGCTGCACCGGCTGCGAGCATGAGCATTCTGACGGGACGACAGCCCAATGGACTCAGGTCGACGAGGGGCTGACGCGGCGCCTTCGACGATAATCTCTTCTCCTTTACTTTGCTTCGTTGATTCTTCAAATGCGATATCGCACGACGCTGCGGATGATAAAGAGCGGCGCTTCGATATATGAGACCAAGAAAAAACGCCAACGATAGTGCTCCTGTTACCGACTGGAGACCCAATTCCCAGCCGAGCTTCCTGTCAACATGGTCAAGAAGAACATACGCAATTATTATTAAAGAAATTTCAAGTAATGAATAATGTACAGTAAAAATAATCATTTAAAAAATATAAACATTTCTAGTTTTTAAAAAAATTTAACGGCGGATTGGGAGTTTATATTCATTTAGGTGAGAATAGGAGAATTGTTATCGGATGGAGTCATGAAACGTTTGAAAAACGCTGGTTTTTTAAGAATTTCAAAATATTGAAATTTCAAGTAATTGTAAATTGCTTTTGGATCAACTGATTTGATTTTAATCGTAGTGATTTAAAAAGCTGGCGCAGTGAGGTGGTGAATGTCGGGAAATTTATTCCGATATCTTAATTTTTGAGGTTTTGAAGGAGAATTAAAAATCGGCAAAAATATTTCATAAATCAAAGTGTTCAAACTTTAAAAATCTGTAAAATATCACAAAAACATCGCAGCCACGTGAGTCAAGCGCCAGTTTGCAGCTTGAAACATTACAAATCAAGTAAGCATAAGTGCGGAGTGAAAAGTCGAGTCAGAACTGAAGTTACACCCGTTGTAACAAAGCAATTAATTCGTCGTCTGTAAAATCCTGAAAATTTCGACTCGACGAATAAATTACCAAAACCTCCGTCCTCAACTATTATATTCGCGTTGTATGAAACATTTCCGTTTCCACGAGCCCTTCACTCACTCAATTTGAGCAAAACAAAATTGCGCCTCTGCACCCACCCCTAATTCCCCACAACTTTCTGAGGGATGCGCATTAAGGGATGAAAATATTGTTTCACTCAAAACGACTTTAAAAAATCCATCTCCATTGGAAATTTCCCGTACAACACGAATATCACGCTCTCATTCCCGATTTTTTCAATCTATCCGATAAATTACAATAAAATAAAATTAAATATTCAATCATTCGACCAATTTTTTGGTCAAATTGAAAATCATTTTCTGTTCCCGAAAAAAATACGTTTCCCAAGTATCATCGCCCACTTTTGTTTACCGCCGATTTGAAAGCTTCGAGCTGCGGGTTTCGCGAAAAAACCGTACAGAGGACCGAGCCAGGGAGTTTCGTGACTTCTGCGTTTGGCGTTTGCGCAGCATTGTATCGTACAATATCGCGAGTGAGTGAGATCGCTCGACGTCGAACTTTCTACCTTTCTCCCGTGGGGAATATGCGGGTATACGTCAGTCGTACACAGTCGTTGCCTCGCATGTGCACGTGTATGACTAACGTGTCGGTCGAAGCGAAACCACAAAATACATAATATACGCGTATACGTATACCGTGCTGTTATATATATATATATATAACAGCATGTAGCATATATGTATATATATCTATATAGGAAATCCTATTCATCGGGGTGAAAGCTTTTTCGCCAGGGATATAATACGCAGGGGGGGGGGTAGTGGTGGAACCGTTCCGCTCAGTACTGTTGCCGCTGTTGAAATAGAAAGAGGAGGAAGAGTAGGAGGAAAATGAGAAGAAACGTAGAGACTAGAGGAGAAAAGAGAGGGAAAGCTCGTAGGTTCGAGAAGCTTCCAGCGGGTGCGATCCAAAGTATCGTTGACGCGGGTGTTCCCTCTCACCTGGATGACAATATTCTAAAACATTTTCTCTCGCACAGTGGGGAGAAAAGTATTCCAAAAAATTCCATCTTATTTATTCTCGTATATTTACATTGAAAAAATGTCTATTATTTCTTAATTCACTTTACACCCCATTTCTCGTTAACGATTCGCGTTTACAATTTAGAGCTAATTTTCTTACACCCTTGTTTCTTTGTTTCTTGTTCTCAATCATGAATGAAAATTTAATGAAGCATCTCGGTCGTCTTTCGGCTTCGTTTCCTACGGATATTTTATCACCCCGAATGGCGCGACGAACACAAACTCCATCTTCCCTCGTTCGATTCCAGTGGGCGAATATATTAGCCCTCTTTCTCTCGCTCTATACATATTCAAGTTTCTCGATTCTCGATGTTCAAAAGCTCTCGGTTCGTGTACCACGAGGAGTTCTAATACTTTCGGGTTGGTACGCGGTGGTATTAACCGAGGATCCGCTCTCGTCTTTCATTCCCCTCTTTGCTCTCGCCTTTCATCCCCCCTTCTCGTACCACCGTCTATCTCCCATTCCACGTCCCTTCTCATTTTCTCCAGATATATGGAAAATTGCCTTATACCCACTTTGCCCGAAGTTGTACCCGGCCACAGTTCGTTTCAGGCGTGAGTTAACGAAACTTGGACCATTTCCATCCCCCTGTACATATAATATTAAATATATATATATATATATATATATATATATATATATATATACATATATATATATATATATATATATATATATATATATACATATATATATATAAAATCTCGCATTACGGAAAATTATAAATCCTTGGGACTCGCAATCTTTTCCCCGTGTGCACTGGTACACATAGTACGAGAGAAAGAGAGAGAGAGAGAGAGAGAGAGAGAGAGAGGGAGGATCGAGGATCGCGCGACGCGAATAATTTGAATTAATACCACGGAGACGCACACCCCCGCACGTACGAGAGAGACACAGAGAAGTGAAATATCCGAGATTTAATATTCAACGTGGATATAAATATATTTGTCTCGTCGTACGATATATAAATATACTCGTAAAAATGAATAATCGCGGAAATTCGTCGAGATGGGAATAAACGATGAAAATCGGTTAGCCCATTTTCACAATGAAAATATTTCGTTCGAAAAAAATGTTTCAAGAGCAAAATTCGAAGCACTCGATCGGGAATTCGAGAGGCTCTTGTCGATCGGGCACATTTTTTGCTGTGTTTTGTTATAATGGCTCGTGCCTTCGAGGGTGAAAAGATAGAAAAATAATACGGAACAAAAAATACGGATTATTCTCGGATGAAAACAAAAATGGAGATATAAATAAAATTGTTCGGACCGACCAGAGGCTTTCGAAGCGACGACCGAGAATTTTCCATATTCATTAAAATAGCATAAATAAATTTTCTCTCCATCGTTCTCTCTCACTCTGGTTTATCCTCGTAGCTACGTAGCCGGGCTAGAGGGAACCGGTATACGCGCTATTCTACCGACAAGGAAATCCTTTCACGAAAGACCCGCGATAAATATTCTCGTTAGCGTGCCGACTATCTCTCTCCTCTCTCTCTCTCTTTCTCTTTCTCTTTCTCGTCTCTTGGCGCAAGCGGCCAAGAAGGAGATTAAAATTGAAGGGAGGCTGACCCCTTCGGGGATGCGAGATACGCCGGCGACGGCTGACCGTAGATGGGCTTAACTACTTGAAGCCGGTCGTGGTTACCCGGGGATATTAGGAAAAGTCCGAGCCCGGGAGCGACGTGATGGGCGATCAAGTTTTAAACTTTCTTTTTTTCATCCCCCGTTATAACGAGATGAGACAGGTCGGATAATTTTTTTTATCTCTTAATATATCGCGCATCGTTAATTTCAAGACGACGCGATCGGTTTCCAGATTTTATTAAATACGACGCGTCGTTAATTTCGAGATGACGTAAATTCTATGAAAAATTACTTCAATCTCGAACATCATTTTTTTTTTTGCAATTTTAATATTACTCGCCACGATGGAAAAAATGAATTCAATTTTCTAAATGAATAACAAATTTTACGACGTCATAATTTGATAAAAAATTAATTCAAACTTTAGAATGAAAAAAAAGAAAGAAAAACAAAAAAGAATTTATTCGCAACACAATTTGATGAAAAATTAATTCAATCACGAAAATTTGTTTACCCGTGAGGAAAGTTTTTCGAATGAACCTAAGGGATGGTAATAAAATTATCTTCGAAATCTCTCTTCGTGGCGTCGATATACGATTTAACGTTGCATATCCCGCAGGTTCGACTCAAATTTTCATGTTGCACATTTCCATTACGAGTTGTACGAGTATTATTGGTATCTCGTATCGAGAAGCAACCACGAGGGGATGGGTGAGAAAACAACGCATATACATTGATGTATTAGAGGGTCGTGGTACACGTAAAAACGATAACAACGATAGTGAACTAGAGTTTCGTGAGCGATACATATAAACAGAAGATGGCGCAAAGCTCGTTGGCCCGTGTGCTTTAACGAGGCTGTAAAAGCTCACCACTCACTCGTAGCTCCGTTCTCACCCCCACGCTGACTTCGAGAGTAGACGCGAATTGCAAACTCGACCTACGATTGTCGACATATCTATCCGTAAATACGTCTATATCTAAAAGCATCGAACACCCCTAGACCCGTAAATTATTTTACTATTAACGCGTGTGTCGTTTGAAAAGTCCACAATCGTAACGACGACCACTAACGACTCGTTCGAAAATTAACACGAAAAACAGTTCTTCTCTCTTTTCCCTGGAACGTCGTCGAAATAAAATTATTTCAAGATTCTCGAACGAATCATCCTTCTTCTCTAACGAGAACATATATTCGTGACTTATAAAGACGGTTACGTCTTTAATAATTTATAATTTATAAAAATGGTGAGAAGCGAGCATAAAAAGTAGGTCATAACAAGTTTTCGCAACAGAGCTTTAAAAAATAAACGTGTTCTGCTGATCTCCTGTAGAGAGAGAGATAGAGAAGGGAGAAAAGCCATGATGAGGGTGACTGTGTATACCTTTATATAAAAAAGGTGCAGAGAGAGAGAGAGAGAGAGAGAGAGAGAGAGAGAGAGAGAGAGAGAGAGAGAGAGAGAGGAGAGAGAGAGAGAGAGAGAGTCGGTGTCAGGATCACCGGTGGGAAAATCGCTTCGCTGGAGCGGGTTTCATTAGTTTGCAATTAAGCCAGAGGAGGAACTGCTTGTACAGCTCTATGTGCATATATATATATGTATATGTGACCCTCACTGTTGATTGTTCCCGGAGATTCCGTTGGCAAGTTTAATTTCATATCGCCTTCTCACTTCATTGCCCCCGATTTTCTTCCAGCCCCTTCTTGCTCTCGCGTACAACCCAGCTCGCCGCTTTCTAATATATTCAAGAATCTTTCTCGCACCCCTCTTGTATACACGAGTGCCGATAAAACTGCGTTATTCAAAGCACCGTTGCAACGGGAATCGTGAAAGGGCGCTACGTCGAAGACGGCAAAAATTACAAAATTAATTCTGTTTTCTTTCTTTTCTTTTTTCTTACGACTTTAGTAACGAGCACAACGTCGAGATTCTTGCAATTTTCGAGCTTTAAAAAGCACTTTCGTAAAGCTATACGTTTTGTAAAAAGTTTGTAAAAGTCGATCGAACCCGTTAATGTCGAAAAAAAGCTATTACGAAAATCTCATTCACGACCTTCTTTTACGAGAGAGATTATGATTTACGAATTTACGAACTCGTGAAATAACCGACTTTGTCGAGCCATTATTATTCCTTTTTTTCTCCACCAACTCGTGAAATACCAAAATATTCATCATAATCACCCCTCGGCGAATCGAAGGGGAAGCGAGCTTCGAGAGTCTCGAAGTTACGAGTGCAAAATCTTTGCGAACTTGTAGTTAGTTAAAAAATAAAGGAAATAAATAAATTTAAAAAGTGCGTCGACTCAAGTTGATACAACCCGCGATTTATTTGCATGACAAATTGGGGCATTAGCTTCGGGTTCGTTTGAGTTGCCGACCGTAGTTTCGGCCGGTTTCGACAATGTACGAGGCGTTTGTTCCCGGGAATGAGCGAGATATTATTTGCTCATCTCGCGTTATCATTATTATTCTCATCATTAGCTCGCTACATTCTATATCATCCACTGCATTGTATAATTTACATAATATAAGCCACGCATACGCACGCACCCACACACATACAGTGTGTCCCATTTTAATTTACCGATGGTAATCAGACTAAAAAATGAAGTCGTATGAAAAAAAGGTTTCCTACGAAAAGTTTCATAATTTCGCATAGAACCCGCAACGGTAATATTGAGTGTGTTTTTCGTCGAGGTATTGAGGTCACTCCAAGGTCGACATAGATTTTTAAATACAAATCTCAACAATTTCCTCCATCATGTCGTAGATGGGATCGATATGAATACAATGCAAAAAAGAAAAAATTCCTAACTTAAAAAACGACAGAGTTATAGCACTTTAAAGTTTGCAAAGTGTGACCTCCTCGCGGTTTACCTTGGTTGCATCTCGACGAAAAACAAAACTCAATACTGTTACGACCTGTTCGAGTCATCGGAGTATGAGGATGTGTAAACACGGTCGAGTTCTCTTTTTGAGTCAGGGCAATTAAGTCCTTTACTCTGGGACGGAAAGCTCGCCTTAATGTTATTACAAGATCAGTTCGGAGGGGTTTTATTCTAGGACGGCACCATCGTTTTCGACTTTGTCCGATGGTCAGTTTCGACTCTATATTTTAACTGCGCATGCTCCTCCTCAAAAGAAGGGGATTTGTATGTTAATTGGTCGATTTCGTGCATTCTCCTTAAATTTTTTTTTTTTTTCTTCATATTTCGACTAAGCACGCTCCTTCTTAAATATTAGGAGAACGAAGAAAGACCTATATGTCAATTGGGTTACTGTGTGCCCTTCTTCTTAGATAATTAGAGAGTGGGAAGTGATATCTATATTTCAATTGGTTAGCTGCGTATTCTGCTTCTTTGAGTTTTTGTATAGAATCTGATTGATTACTGGAGGATAAATCGGAGAGTTAATTAAGTGGCGATAAAGTGATGAAAAGTGTGACACGGAAGCGTTGAGTCTACTTCTGGGTGCAGTGCTCGTCAAGCGGAAAGTTTCTTAAATCGCAACAATACGACCATCCCGTCTTCTCTTCAAAGCCACAAAGATGCTTTCCTAAAAAACTTTTTTTTCGTACGACTTATTTTCATCGATGACTTAAAATGGGTCGCACTGTATCTATTTGGCTTTTGCGTCGGTTACATATCGTCATACATCGATTTCTGCGTACCATCGTTTGGCTACGCGAGTATCGAAGCATATTCTCTCTTTCCCTCCCTTCCTCCACCACCCCCCTACCTCATTTCCACCCCCTCTTTCGCTCTCATACCGCTAGCTGGTTATTAATGTAACGCGCGAGACCGTCGAATCACTTTCAATTTAGTGTACCTGTATTTCTATCCGGTTCGTGTAGGATGCAGCCACGCACACTTCCATCCCCCTGGATATAGATATTACCGATACCTAGGTACTGGTATCGAGAATCGTATATGCGCGTATTGGATATCGAGGCGATGCTGGCCGGGCTGTACGAACAATTCTTACGAATAATTCAGAACGCGATGCGGCACGCCGCACTGGATAGTCGACCGAGAAGTCTCGAAGCCAACAGCAGCAGCAGCAACAGCAGCAGCAGCAACAGCAGCAGCAGCAGCAGCAGTACTAGAAGTAGCACCACCATCACCATCCCCGAACGCCACCACCATCCCCGAACGCCACCACCAGCACCGGTCGAATCCGACGATGGAATACGAAAGGAGGACAAAAACAGTGGACCGAGATACGCGAGGAGAACCGAAGCTCTCATCGTTTATTCAGAACTTGTGGGACGTATTTCAACCCCTCTCAACCTTCTCGCTCGTATAAATGTCTCGTCTCGCTCGCGCGTATCGGGAAAAAAGAACGTGTAAAAAGAAAGGCAAATCTCGCGACAAAACGCGTCTCTACACACCGGAAGGATATAAGCTCGGTTACGTTCAAATTTGTCCTTGTGTTATGTTTATTTTTATTTTTTCATTTGTGAAAGCAAAGAGGGTTGATAGTTCGAGGGATGGAATTGTTTCCAATCGACGATCGGTTCGAGGATAAAGGAGAGAGATTTTCGAGAGTAGAGACGATTTCGTGAATAGAACAATTTTGGTGGCGTCAATAATTTGTAGACGGTGTCTGGAGCTTTCGAGAAAAAGCTCTCTCTTAATCCCTCGAAACTTATCCAACCGGCTGTCGCGCTCGCCGACTCCTCCGATCGGAAAGTAGCCCGATATACATATCTATATCCATCCGAGCCACGAAATTACGAGTAATTCCGAGCGAAATGGAAGGCTCGAAATTAAGCCCGCGAGAGGGAATCCGTCCCTCTCATCGCGCTCGAAGATTCTTTACCCTCCGTGAGGATTGGTAACGCCGAATGCGGGAGACACGAAATATATTCTACGTGTCTCCACCCTACCCTAACCCTCCTCGTTCTATCTATCGTTCGTATCGGTTCTTCGATAATGGAATAACTTTCTCTACCGTTCAAGTATTTGCCAAAGTACCGTCTCGTCGGAAGAAAAAAGAAACAGAAATATACAAAAAGAAAACCTAATATCGAAAACGTAAATGAATGAAAAAAAGGCAAAATAAGAAGAAAAAAAGATAAGTCGCTCAGGCGGACGATAAGAATCGTCGAACGTTCTCGCGAAAACTTGTATCCGGCAAATATTGCAAGAGGGGTGAATTGTGGTGGCTGAGGTAATATTACGAGGATACGTACGGAAGGACGTTCAGTGAAGGATTATGGAAGACGTAAGAACGAACGAAGAGCCAGATTATCTCTTACCCCGTATGGCACGTACGTTACTACTATATACATATGTCGCATTCGATAAAATTTCATATTGGCTCCTTCTTCCTCCCCTCCCTGCTTTCCTTCAACAGGAGAACCGGAGAGTCTACCGAAGCGACGCTCCGGCGCAGATTACCGATAAGCTTTTCGCGGTTTTACCGCACGCCGCGAGAGTCTTCCTCCTCACGGTCTGAGCTTACACCGTGTCGTATATAGTTTCGCTTCCTGAATATATACCGGCTTTCGTCTCGAAAGGTTGTTATGAAGAATGGCCACCCTTCTCATTCGCTCTCTCTTTCTCTTGTCGCTTTCTCCTGTCGCTTTCTCTCTCGTTTCCCCATTCTTATCCACCTCTTTTCCTCACCTAGTTTATATCGCACGCTGCTTTATATTCACCAAGCAATATCGTGTCTCTCCTCGGCTTCACCTTAATTCACTTATTCCTATTTTTTTTCTGTTCTTAAAAACACCGTGTTTCAAGATTATACGTTACTTTATATTCGCAAATGTTTGTGATATCTCGCGGTAGGTTGATTAAAGATAGAAAGGAAATAAACAAATTTGTAATATTTTGTTCGAGCTTTTTTGCAAAATATCGATAAATCGTATCGTTAATTCCCGGAATAATATTATCGACCTCGGTAAATAAGAATCGTCGAGTAAAATTGTTGACTTATTTGGACTCGGATTTCTACGTTTTTGAAAAATTTGATTCTTGAAAAAGAATCATGAAAAAAACGTGTTACATCGGACACCCAGAGTGGATGTTTTTCTCGCGATGTCAGCACTGCGGAGAAAAAGAAGAAGAAAACAAGTAAATAAAAAGTAATAAAATGTATACGGAGATAAGGTATGACAAAACTCACCCGACAGCCTCCTTGTAGAACACGCTGAAGAGAGCTATTCCCACTCCGGTGCCAGCTTGTACGACCATTTCAACGAACTCCCTGCGTTTCTTGAAGTAATGACCAAGCACGAGTCCCGCAGTTTCACGAACGAGACCGGCTCCTGCTCCTAACACCAGGCCGTAGCTGGTCGCATGGTGATGTTGCATTAAAAAAAAAGGAAATATGTATATATATATATATAGAGCGAGAGAGAAAGAGAGAAAAAGAGAGAGAGAGAGAGAGAGAGAGAGAGAGAGAGAGAGAGGAGAGGATCGCCGGAGAGTGGCATTGTGCGCGCAAGTGCAAAGTCGAAAAAAATGGTAAAAAAAATTAAAAGAAAAAAAGAGAGAGCGCGCGTGTAGCGAGGAGGAGAAGAAAAAAGGTTTAAAGTTAAGGAAGTACGACGGTGAGAAGGAGAATCGAGGAAACGGAAGGAAAAAGACTTCGCGTTTATCTCTTTTCTTAACTCTACGTTTCTACGTTAGAAACGTGTTTCTTTTCTCAAAATGAAGAAGCTCGCCAGAGCTTGTTTTTACCTAGGAACTAAAAAATAATGTAAATTTCAAATACTCGTTACGTAGAAAAACGTACGACCGTTATTTGCCAGTCAACAATGTCTTTGTGACAAAATTTCGCCCGATTCGATTTTTTCGTTGCTCGTTGTTAATACCGTTGTAACGTTATAAATTGTATTTTCGATGATCTAGAAAAAGAAAATAGAGGATGTATATAATAAGCTTCGTTCACGATGGATAAGAAAGAAAAGAACGAAAAATATAACCGTACGTCGTTCTATCGACGAAACGCGAAACGAACTTTCTTCCGACGTGGTGAAAAGTGCAAAAGGAAAAAGAGAACGCGCGAAATATACACGTACTCGTGCACCTTGCGGTAAATATATTTCTTTATACGTCGATAGAGACATGTAGAGTCGGGTACTCGCGAAATGTAACACACATAGTGATAAAGATGGAAGAGAATGCGAGGGAGAGAGAAAGAGAGAAGAAAGCGCTAAAGCTCCCTAACCCCGTCGGCTGGCTGGCCAAAACGTTTTCCTGGGAATACAAATGGTTCGCTTCTTGCTCTCGTGCCTCGTAACCATTATTCTCTCGAACCTCTCTCTTTACAGACTTCGCGGATCCAAAAACCCACCCTACCCACCTCTCTCTCTCTTTCTCTTTCTCTTCACCCTTTGTTTCTCCTTTTCCCTTAACTCCCTCACGACGAGCTTTCACGTGTATCTCCCTCGTGGTTCTCCTTGGCTGTTCATCTCGAGTTCTCTCTTTCTCTTTCTCGTCTCGCCTCGTTCAATTCGTTTTAAATTTCATATTTTTGAGTTTTCTTTATCTTTCTAACTCCCGCTTCGTTTTTTGTTCATCCGTATTGAGATTTTTCACGTATCGACGCTATTCACATTTTTATTTCATTTCTCACGCAATCTTTTACCTAAAACTGACCCGTTAAACAAAAATTCGAAGTGTCAAAAAAATATTTCAACTTCGATGAAATTCAATAATCGAGTATTATAGATTCTCCGGAAAACAATTTTTTTTATATTACAGGACAATAATTATCATCAGAAAGTTCAACTATAAATCTCGACAAGACTTTCGTCATCGCGAGAAAATTTAAAAAAAATTCTCCTGTAACCGATACTCGTCTCTTATCAACGAACGTTTATCACGAAAAGCCAGCGATACTTCAAATTCATCTAATAATTGGGATAATTGCATCTCGCGTACTCGCGAAGAAAAAGTTAGCGAGAAAACCGAGAAAGCGAATACCCGACGAGAAGATAGCGTAGCTCGCAATGTGTAAGGTCGAGCGTTTCTTTTCTTCTCTCTTCCTACCACTCGTTTCTCTCTCACCTCGTCATTATCATAATTGTATACGCGAGCGCATCTGCAACCACCATCGAGGCGATCGTTATATATACATATATGCACTATTATATGCACATACGCCTATTAAACAGAATGTCAGGTATACCTGAGTAGTACTTGATGCATTTGAAGAGCGAACGATGTGAATAGAGATGCCAGTGCCAAAACGAGGCCACCGATCACAGCGGTGATTCTCGTGCTGCCGCGACGACACGCGCCGACTACGAGGGGCGCGGAGCCCCGGGACACTGCTGCACTCAGTGCACCCGCCCATGCTGAAAAACAAACAATATATATATATATATATATATATATACATATGTATATAAACATTTATAACACGTATTTGCTATAACGATAGAACATGCACACGAAGATATAAAAAATTGTGCGACGAGTCTGTAAATTCAGGAGATTTTATAGAGAGCACGAGCGTGTAATTGATTGCGACGCGTGCGACGAAGTAGAATAACCCGACGACACTGGACGTTAAAAATGAATAACAATTTCGTCAGTCTTTTTATTTATTTCATTTTATTATTATTATTATTATAGTTTTTTTTTTCATTTTTATTCGCACCAGACCAAGTATTTTCATACCAATGCGCTGAAATAATATCCGTCAGCTGCAGGTGAATGCGCATATTACGTATATATTATACGATGTACGCGTCTGTGTGCATACGAGCTCGCGGATTAAAGAGCAAATTTATTCCCGCCTCAATTAACCCGTCAAATTATTCCGTCCCTCGTCTTTTCGCCGATCGAGTTTCTCTCTCTTTCTCACACACATACGATCTCTTTCTCTCTCTCTCTCTCTCTTGCTCGATGGGTTTCATCTATTATTAGCCGCGCTGTTACCCACGGATTTTACCTCTCACGATCAGTCTCCGGTTCCGGAGACAAGGTCGAGTGGAAATAGATACGTCAAAAAAAGAGAAAGATATATTTAATGGTCTTCGTGTCGAAAATAATTTCACTAATTTTATAGAAATTTTCTCCATTTTCGATATTCTTTCTCAAGATGCAATTTTTATCGTTCCTTGGCAAAATTTATCAGATCCTCGAAGGAGACTATTTACGTTCGTTGACAATTTATTTCGATAAATTGAGATGAGGCTTTTCACATAATTTCAAAATCAACAGGAGGGTTGAATTATTTTTGTGCTTTATACTTTGTACATAGGTACAATTACATTATTATTAATGCAATTTACGTTCCGCGAAACGGTGTTTACGTACGTAATACTTGAATTATGGATGAATTGTATGCGCAACGCACACAACGACGTACCGACACCGATATTTATACGTATACCAACGATCTGGTAATTATGGACTTCATTTGTGCACCACCTTGGTTCGAGAGCGTGTTCATACCGTATGTAAACATCGGTTATGCTATCTACGACCATCCTTGGTACACAGGCACACACTTCGTTCTATTTATAAATATCTATTTATCCGATGGACTATAATTTCAAGAAGGGCGAGAAATCGTCAAGTCGTTATCAACGGTCGCTCGACAACGTCGCTCTTTTCTTCTACGATTTATCATCTCACGGGCAATGCTAAAAATAAAATCAAAGTAATAATAAAATAAACAAAGAAAATAAAGTGAAAAATATGTTTGCTTCGTTAGAAATATCGACGAAAAATATATTTTGTGCAATTTAGAGAAATTTTTGGCCACGCGACAAATAACAAGAAAATAAAAATAAATGAAAAACTGATGTAGCTTGAAACATTCTTGTGACGTAATTTATGTTTAGTCGTTAGAAATTTTTACTAGAAATAATAATTCTTATAACCGAAGGGATATTCGGCCTCGCTTCTCGCTCGTAAAGGAGATGATGGGTTCGAGTCGCGAGGATCGAACGTTGAGTGCGGAGTCGGAATTAAAAGGAGGTATACGAAGCGCGAAGCAATGAGAGACGATAATTGTTATTTCGCTCGTTTCTCCGAGGTACCGTGGTTTATCGCGCGAGGTCTTTCGATAATTGCAAGCTTCTTTGTGTCACGGTCGTTTTAACACAACACTGTGAGAGTGGACAATTTCCCTAGCTCTCTTTTTTTATCGTTATCGCCATCTTTATTCGAGCCTCGAATCTCGACGAAACGAGCGATTAGAAAGAGTCGAAATCTCTATACCTACAGAGAGTGGGCAAAATATTATACTCCAACTTGAATATTGTTAGTGATGTTTGAAAAACTGTATCTCAGTGAAAAATGGTCGTATCAAGATTTAAAAAAAAGGATTTTGAAGCTCCAAAATTCTAGTTTCGAGATCTCCTAGCCAAAATTTTTATCGAGCTACGGTTACCACGCAATCATAAAAAATAGCGCGAAGAAATTTTGGCAAATTTCGTCTACATTTTTTGTTTTGCCTTGTTGTTAGTGACGTTTGAAAGACGTTCAATTCAAGTTTCAGTATAATAATTTGGCCACCCACTGTATATATATTTTTCCATCGTTTACAAATTTTTCTTTTCTTTAAAGTCTCGTTAAAATATTTCATTTAATTATTATCTTTAATTTCTAATTTTGTTCTGTTTTTCCGGATTTATCAGCGAGCGAGAGAAGATATATCTTTAGACATATTTGAACGGATGTCTGCGTCCGGAAATCAAAATCGAGACGAAGGTAACGTTTACACGCGAGGCGAGTTGAACTCGAGTGAAATGATCGACGATTCTCGGTGTACCGAGTTCACTTACGCGGAACATAGTTTTCGCGTAGACTGAACGTAACACGCCTTTACCGCAGACGGTTGAACGAGAAAGGGAGAGCGAGAGAGAGAGAGAGAGAGAGAGAGAGAGAGAGAGAGAGAGCGCTTTTCACTTTGAGTGTACTTGATGTGTTCAAACTCCCGAATAATAATTCGCGCATACGCGTACACACATCGTTGGCCAACTCTCGCAATCTCGCTTCGCCATTCAATCTATATAATCGATATCCTGTCTCTCTATCAATATCCAATATTCCTGTTTCGCTCAACGATAATTTCACTTAAAAGTTCACATACGCGTTCGACTATAGTCGCGACTGTCACGACCGACCCGTGTATCGAATCAATTTCCGCTTCGACTTTTTGAAAATTCCGATAGCTTTCCGTATTTATTTTTCTATAAAAAATATAAAAATATAAAACCAGGGAAAAATAATAAGACTTCGTTGACAAGTTTTTCGAACCGAGCAACGGAAAATCGTTGAGTCGATTAATCCAGTGAATTCTCGATAAATTAATAAATCACCATTTCTCGTTATTTTCATCGGAAGTAATTTTGGGTACGTATTATTCGAAAATCGATGATGAAAGAAGAAAAATAAATAGTAGGAACAAAAACTACAGCGTTTTAGAGAATTCTGCAGGGAGGCGAAACTCGAATACCGACGACGACGCCATAACTGGCGAGGAGGGAGGAAACGACGACTTCTTTCTCGCGTCGACGTACTTTTTCTTCTTACGACTAAACAAGGGACGGGCCAAGAGCCGAAGAGATTGACGACGCGAGACGAAAATGGCGAGAATCGTAAAGCGCGAGATCGATCGAGGCCAGGTAGGCGGAACATGGTCTCTCGCACAGGATTTCGTCGAGAAAGGTACCGAACGCTCGCGCGTTTCTCTTTCGCTCAAATTTCGTATTTCTCGTTGCGCGAGACTTTTCGAAGGTTAAATTTATGACAAGTTACGAATAAAATTGTGCAACGTGACGTCGCGTATGAAGGATATAAACGTTTCCAGGCGAACGATCGAATCGTATCGGGGATACACGATCTCGAGAACGATACATCGCTACGTTGAATGAACTCGGAATGTAGGAATGAAGAAAAGAAAAAAAAGAAAAAAAAAAGAAACAAAGAAAAAGGGGCGATAAAGAACGTTCGCGAGTGCAACGAGAAACGAGAAGAACATAGCAGCGTGCCGAGGGAATCCCGAAACACCTAAAGGAATCTACGATTCGACGAGTTGAAGGACGAATGGAGAGTTTGCCTTCGCAAAAATGAGGTTGAAAATCCAATCGACGAATCGACCGAGAGAGAGAGAGAAAGAAAGAGAGAGAGAGAGGGAGAGCAAGACAGCGTGAGCGGCAGAGAGAGGGGGGGGGGGGATAATATAGATCCCTGAGGAATTTCATATACGGCACAAAATTAAATTTGCAGCTGTTCCTTTTTTTTATATTCAGATCAGATCGCTCTAGTCAATTTTTTTTTGTTAGATCATACGTGTTTAAGTGCAAAAATGATTATTGAATTTTGGTTTAATTACACACCAGCGAGAATATCGAATTTCTAACGTTTGATTTAATTACAATTTACAGGTGAAGTTTAATTTAAATTTGTATCCATCGACGAATTCATCATAGCAATATTTTAAAAACATTTTATATCAAATTTCCAACGTTAGACGAGGTAAATCTTTTTTTTTTGTGACAAAACAGCATATTCCTCGATTTTATAATTTATCGTACGTGACGACTATTTCGTAATGAAGATTCGTCATGAATTAACATCTTACGATTGGGAAAACTTGAAGTTAAACGTAACGGCGTATTTAACGATAAAATTCATATTTCGTTCACGATTAAATCGCGAAGGAAGAAAAAATGCAAGAGAAGAAAAAAAAGTCGTGTCGTCGTCTGTCGACATCGAATATTTCACGAATCGTTTTTATCGCGTCCGGGGGAAGTGTAAATACAAATGAGAAAGAAGAGTGAGAAAGAAAGAGAGAGAGAGAGAGAGAGAGAGAGAGAGAGAGAGAGAGAGAGAGAGAGAGAGAGAGAGAGGGGGAAGGTGAGCTCTGCAGAAAAGATCCGTGACAAGAACGAGAGAAGCTTCCACAGAATTCCTGTGGGATATCGGATTCCAGAACATCGTGAGCCGGCGCTAACACCACACCGACATCGAGAGAAAAAGAGCGGGCGGTCGACAAAGACGGTTTGCGTGCGCAGAGGATGAGAGAGAGAGAGAGAGAGAGAGAGAGAGAAAACAGGATGTGATGGCGAAGAAAAATTGTCGTTTCGCGACCGCTTGACCCAGCTCGATTATTTGCGGGCGTTCTATCCACCGCACCGCGATGCGACGCGCTACCAACCCCCTCTCTCCTCCCTCAGTCCCTCATCCCCCTCAACGACGTCGACGAATTATCGAGGTTTTTTTTTCTGTCGTTCGACCGCCTATTCCATCGACCCTACAGATATACGAATAGCAACGCATGACGGACGATTTTGGGACGAGGTAGAAGGGATCAGAGAGAGGTTGCAGTTTTTCAGCTTTCGTGGGAAAAAGAAAAAAGCTTAGTCGTCCACCCCGAGAGATAACGAGACAACAAAAAAATCGGTTCGCACCGTTTCGACGATCATTACTCCCAATTTGACGTTGCTTACAGGTGTAAAGAGACAAATAGCACGGAAATAATTCTGGTCAAGGGGTGGATAGGGTTGAAATTTATATATAAATATAGGTATGTTTATTGTGAAAGAAGAAGAGTCGAGAGGACGGGAATAGTTGGCTATATTTATCGAGGAAGAAATACAGAGCAGGGTCGATGCGGTTTTTTGTAGCGTATATGTCCCATGACCACAGAGCAATCCGGTCCACCTATTCTCCCTCTTTGTCCCTTTACCGACCTTGCACAGAGTCAACAAATTCCTGAGGGATAACCACACACGCTGGGAACGAGCGAACACGCTCGACTGTCGCGGTTTAAGCTCACTGAAAAATCGACACTCGCCCTCTTCCTCCTACTCCTCTGTTAATCCTCGCACGTTTTCCCACCATCGCTTGACCGAATACCATTCCCGACGTTACTATTACTTCAGTCGCTGGTATCGGTAGCCTGACGAATCGTCAAATTTCCGAGTTGCTTTTTGTTCTACGGCGAAAATATATTCACGCGTGTTTGCCATTGAAAATACACGATTTCGAGAGATTTTGATACTTTAAAAAACAATTAATGGGAAGTAATAAAGATGTGAATTATTTTGGTGACAGAAATTGTTTCTATTATTATTTCATTGTATTAAAATGGAAAAATCTCACGAAAAGACGATAGAGGAGATTTTAGAATTTTTCCCTTAGTTCAAGAGAAAATATTTGTTTCAATATTTTTGTAAAAATCGAAGATTCTGGCTGTTTGTTTTAGAAAGATTCATCAATGAGAAATTTCTAGATATATTGTTCTTTTTATTCTGAGAAATTGCAAGGTTTAAGAAATAATCGAGCTACCCCGAAGGTCGAGAGAAAAGCCGCTACATCTAATGACGATGTACAATTATTATAAAATAATGTGCTAGAAGATTGTACGGTGTATTAACGTCCCGTATAGATATCGTTCCATTAGCTCGCCGGCGTGGCTTTGGGCAAATGAAGCTTTAGTATGACCGGCCCGTAGGGTCGAGAGCGAAATGCTGATGTTGTAGCCGGTTGCATGGACTGTGTGTATACATGGTGTTCCGTATAGCATCGATGAGATAGTGGAAATTGTTCGTCCCTACCGTACGTATGAATATGCATTGTGGTGCATACATAATGAGTACGTACGTTTGGACATATCTGACTTGAGGGTCTGGCAAGAGATGGTGATATATATCAGACCTTCAAGTATATATATATATATATATATATATATATGTACTTATATGTTTATGTGCATATATATATATATACGTGTGCATCTCTCGTTTTCCGGCGGATACGTTTCAACAGGTAGTAACAGACGCGGCATGTTTCTCCCGATAAAACGAGAACGAGACTAAGCGAGGCCAGAAATAAAAATACAGAAATGAAAATACACCGGGGGAAATATTTCGAGACCTCGTTGATATAAATATATTCTTGCATTGACAATCTATATTATTCTCCTGGAATTAATTTAATTAACGAACTCGACGCCGTTCAGCCACTCGATAATTCTCAAGCTTATTTTCAAACGTTCGTTAGATTGTAGAACATCGTCTGACTTTTATCACCGAAGGATAACGATAATAAAAAAAATGTTGAACGTACGTTGGTGAATCTGTTTTATTCTATACGACGTAGTGTATACGTTTATCCTGGATGTTTTATGAACTCGTTCTAAATCACAAAAGGCATTTAGCATCCTCGTATAGAAAACGCTTCGCTCGCACGTATATAAATACTAAGCACCGAGCGAGGAGTAAGACATTGAAACGGGAAGAGATTGGCCGAAATCCGCGGAGCGTTTAAGTACGAGGCACTTTTTCTCCGGGCTCTACTCTCGAGGCGCGGAACACTTGTTGCCCGCACTGAGCTGCTACCCGAAAGATAACATTCCAATGTATCAAAGTGCTCGTGATGTAGTGCTCACAAAAGCAGCTGAGCCGAGGGGTTTAAGTTATGACGAAAATTACACTTTCGAATGCCTCTGCTACCTCTCTCACTCTCTCTCCGTGCGATAAAATAAAAGCGTTTGCGCGACGAAACTTTATCGTAAGAGCAGTAAACCGGAAAATCGCAGGTACTAACGATGGTTCGAATGCGAACGTAACGTTAAGTTTCGCTACGTCGTGTCCAGAAATATTTCAATATTTTTTTCCAAACGTAGTTTAACGGTTTTTTTAACAGACGTAAAATTGAGAATGTATTTCTTTATCTTATTCCAGGTAAAAATATATGTTTGAATTCTTCTTTTTAAATTAGTTTTCATTATTCGAATTCGATATTGACGAGGTATTGTATCGTGGAGATGGACTAACGTATCACGTGAATTTCCACTATTACGTGTTGCTCGATGTTTGGCGGTGGTCTGCCTATCGCTCGACTTGTACCACTGCGCTGTACTCGAGCTGGGTCGTTAGCATCAGCCCCCACAAGTCGTTATACCTTTCGCTCTCTCTCTCTCTATATATATATAGAGAGAGAGAGAGATATATTCGAGCTGGCGCTGGTTTCGCCTTTTAACGGCCTGCCTTGTCAGCTCTACCTCGCTAATGCATGATCTCCTTTTCCACGCCGACATGCCCGCCGCCCGGCTCCTATCATTTTTTTTTCTCCTCGATATTTTAATGGACTCTTGCCTCTCCCCGTTCCATAGAGAAACTCGCTTCGAGGATTTCTTTTTGCTCCTCGTCTTGGCACAAAAGCCACGGGACGAGGTACGTACGAGGTTTTCTTTTTCACAAGCCGCCCTTAAAGTCATCCCTCTCATCCGCAATAAGATAATATCCTGTAATGTTCGACCTCGAGTACGTACTTCGGGTCGTATGGCGAGACCGCGAGCTAGTCTCTTCGAGAAGCGTCGTCATCATTTTTATCCCTGGAAATACTCGTTTTTTTTCCTCTTTTTTTTTTTTTTTTTTACAATATGCATATACCGCGGAGCTTGAAAGTATAAAAAGACTTCCGGGACGGTCGGAAGTAAGCTACTACTCTCTCGATTCACGCATGGCTGAAAGCCAGCCTCTGTAATCACCTGCTATCGCCACGGACTCTCGCGAGCGAGAGGTGGAAAGAGTTGGAAATGTATTATTAACTCTATTCTACACATTTGTATGGAGGTCTTTCACTATAGACTCGATGTAAGCCAGAAGAATCATGACAATGGATAGAAAAGAATAAATGGAATCGCGTGATACATTCAGGTACATATATATATATGCTTGTCGCTTTTGTATTCCCTTGATAACGTATTTCCTTATTTCCCCGCATGACGGATGATCGCATTGTGGCCGATTGGTCCTCTCCTCGTCCTAGTATCGATTTTGTGCCTCGATTACTTCGCTCTTTTCTGACAACTAATTAATATTTCCCAATCTACCCCGATACTCTTTGCTTCCTCGTTAATCATCACTTTATCAAAACTGAAAAATTCATAAAGACCTCGAGTCGCCTAATAATCTTCGATCGAAAAGTCAGCTCGTACGAAAATATTTCTACGTCGTTGCTAATTATCGTTTTAACGATATCTCGTTGCTCCATTTCCATTCATTGGCCCGATGCTTTTCATTCACGAGCTTATTATCAAGCAATCCCGAATTTTCCAAAGTAATCCATAACGATCGAAAGCCTCTGGCAAACTCCCTGCAAACTTTTCATTCGGTGCGAACGAGCTTTTCGTACACAGCTTCGTATCCATCGACGCTTCTCGATGTCCATCGCAAGCTCCAAAGCTCAGACGCGAATGTATATTCGAAATACGAATATATACGTGTGCATCGATCCGGTAGAGAAACTAGGAAGCTTTTGCAACAGGTCGTGAGATGAACTCTGGAAAGGGCCCGTTCCGCTCACTGGTGAGCCGTTGTATCGAGAGAGAAGGGGATCCAATGGAGGTTGGAACGTGCCGCGTTGAAGGTTTTGCCGTTCTCTCTCTCTCTCTCTCTTGCACGATCACGATGCTTGCTTTTTCCGTTAGGTACACCGCAGCTTTCTCTATGTCTATATACGAAACTCGGTGGGCTCTATAAACCGCTCACTCTCACTCCGCCCGGTGTTCGACGATTTATTAGATTCGTGAGCGCCATTGGAGACCGAGCGAGATTGCTTGCTGCTTCGTGACGCTGTGAAAAAAAAGAAGAAAAGAAAAACAAAAAACGAAAAGTAAAGGAAAATAAAGGAACAAAAACAAGAATGGTAAAGCATCACGCTTCCCGATACTCTCGTCACGTCCTCGTGCATATATAGATCAACGCACACACATTCGCACTCAACCCTGGTCCACCTCTGTTGCACAATGCGAATCCATTAAGCCACCTGGTACGGAGGCGCAAATGCGCCATATATGCACCAAAGTTTGCCCGTACGTATCGCACGTGCGGTAAATTGGACGCGACAACTCCTAAATCCTTTTAAGCACCCCAGGCATTATGGCCGCGACGTAGCCACGCCGAACCAACGTGATAGATAATACACGTGTGCGATTACGGGAATTGGAGTGTCTCGCGTACGAGAATATCTAACTTATCGAAATAAGAACAAGAGAAACTGAGAAATTTCTAGGGAAATGAAAATATTCGATTATAGAACAGATCTGTCGATATGAGAAAAATCAGAACTTGATAAAATCATCGTAATTCTCGTTATAATTTCATCCTGTTCCTTAATGAAAGCTTCGTTAGCCGCTTGATTACATTTTTTGTTTTCTCATTCAGCTGGTACTTCTGACGAGATTTACATTTTGCATAATAATTAAAATATGGACGATCGTAACGTCGTTATTAAAATTAGCATTTATCTCGTACGAAGGATATCTTCGTATCTGCTGAGTCGATCCGTCCTCGACGACGAACGTTTAAAATTATCGTATATACGGTCCGATGGTGATACGAGAGAGAAGCGAGCCGCGAGGCTGGTAGAAAAGTGCAAGATTGGCGAAAAAGCTCTATAAAACGAGATCCAATTTGGTGTGTAGCGTGTATGTCGCGACTATACGTATATGTTTCGTAGTTTAGGTCTATGTAGCTCGATAGTCGGGTCACGATGCGGTGGTATATATATAACACTGTGCAGATCCGAAAAGCTTCGGCCCGTGCGCTTTTCCCGTTACCGTTCTTCATGCTTATAGCCCCCGGTTCACACTCTTTTTCTCTCTCGAGCTGTGCACCGACAAGCCTGTTTAGCCCAGATATATATGCCGTTGTCATCCGGACCTCGGAACACTGTAACGCGGTGTGCACCGCGGGGACCACCGAAGAGCCCCTTTGCGACATTTCCCTGATGCATATACCGCACGTATCGCGTGCAAGGCCGCTGGATACTCGGAGTGGAAAATCTGACGAGGAGGAAACACACAATTCTGGGTCAAGCCTCGTTTCGAAATAGGATTTATATATGTATATATATCGTTGAGATGATGCAACGAGACAAAAGAGAGAGACGAACTCGTTGTATGTCATGGCATATACTATCACAGCAACTTGATAATTCACGAATCATCGCGTATCAGCCTTCGTGTCCCTTGACTATGTGCTTTAATACTGAATCGCGGATAATGCAATATAGGATATTACGCGAACGTATATATGATAATGGACCAGTTGCTCCGTCAGGTTGCAGGATTAAATTATAACATATGCGTGTTTATCTATTATGTACGTAATATGCATTGCGCTATGCGTTGCTCGTCACTAATGGCTCGTGTTAAATATTTTGTTACAGCGTCATCATCTTTATTTCGTTATTATCCTATAATACCGTCATTTTGTTTAGCAGAAATGATTTCATGGGGTTTGTATTAGGGATGCTCATTCAAAAAATACATCGATGTTTTTTTAATGTAATGCAACGATGTTTTACGATGCATCGAATAAAAGCATCGATTTTTTCGATGCATGGAATAACAACATTGGCATATATTATATCAGTTACACTTAGTGGAAAGGAAAGTAGCAAAGACTAAAATTCTATTGACGTTCTGTTAATTTCTTTTTGTTTATGACCCTGCCTTAATCAGAAAGCGAGGAAGTGCGGAATTAGAAATCCCAATACTTCTTCTCTAAACTTTGCATAAATACAATTTTATTAACCCACTTTTATTGTATTCTATTGCGTTGTTAACTTGTGAAGCTTTAGAAAAAGTTTTTCTGATGGTACTGAGCTGGTTACCAAAGTTAAATATTGATAAGTTATTGTGTGCAATTTTGAGAATTGTTGTTTATATTCAGACCATACTTCTAACGAATTTTCGTTAAGCCGGCCAACCGGGGTCCTCAAGTGGACAGACAGCTCATCAGAAACACTTTCTTTGGTCCTATTCTATTTCAATTTTTTTAAGAGCAGCAAAGGAATATGAACACAGCCATACAGCCTAGTCGTATTATTGAGATGGTCCGCCTAAACAATGTTACGCACAGTTGAGTAAATCGTAAATTTTGTATTGTGTACAATACAAAATTTTGTATTGTAGGACGCGCGGTCTCTCGATCCATCGAATGAAATACATCGATGCATCGTTAAACATCGAAAGTAACCGATACGTCGGATTGATTCGATACATCGAATAATAAATATCGATGTTTTCGATGCATCGATGTATATCGAGCAACCCTAGTTTGTATTAGCTATTTCTCGTATATCACGAATATACTTTTCGTATGGTTTATTTTTAGCAATTCAACAGTCAAAAGGTGGGAAAAACATGAAAATTAAGTTTTTCGGGCTTGGGTCGGACAAATTGAAATAAAACAAGATTACAAATGTGATATTCGTGTTGTACCTACGGGAAATTTCCGATTCCGTAATGAAGCATTTTTGAACGAAACAAAAATTTCGTTCCACCCGACCTACCCAAAGTCTCGGAATTAAATTATGAATGTGAAACATCACAACCTTGGACCCTTTAGTTCATGATATTCGGGTTACGCGAGAAAATTCCGATTCCGAAATGACTCTACAGTCTTTTTGGACGAAACAAAATTGTCACCCCGTGCAAAAAAAGCCTCGGGGATGGGGCCAAATTTGGTTTTCCTCCAAAAACCCCTTTATTTCGTCATATTCGCATTACACGGGAAATTTCTGATTCTGACATGACCCTCTACAAAGTCTTTTTGGACGAAAACAAATTTCGACACCCGTCCAGCCTGGAAAGTAAATTACGAATGTCGACCATTGGCAACCGCTAGGCGTCAAAATTTGTTTTCCTCCAAAAAGATTTCAAACGAAACTTACGGAATCGGAAACTTCCCGTACAACGCGAATATAATATTTTTAATTACGATTCGCTACAATTTATCCGTCAAAAAATCAAAAATCGTAAAAACTCCGTTTTTAAGCTTTCGCCCGTTAAATTGGGAGAAACAATAAATGAAAACACGATATTTATTGTCCATAGGAAATATCCGATATCAAGTTCAAAATAAAGTTATTTTGGATGAAAAAAAATTACACCCACGCTATTTTCTTTCCCAGGTTATTTTCATTTTATCGTTATCGTCCGGGAAATTCAAGTAGACCAGCGTACCAGCGGGGAAAAAGTAAGCTATCGCAAAAATGCATATTAAATTGGAGTATTGCGCTATTCGAAACTTCGTTGTTCGTAAAATTGGTCTCTCGGTGCGTCTCTCGGATTCCCGACTCTTCGAAGCTCTTGAACTTTCTTCATATTAATACCATTACACTACAGGGGGCGAAGATCGCGTGTCTCGGCTCGTTCCTTCAACGAGAGAAAAAACAAATTGTTCCCCTTGCGAAAAGTGCGAAACTCTTCGAGATATGCCGAGGAACGAATGTTGAGTTTTCCCGAGCGTCACTTTTCTCCTACAGCCTGCGTGCGTGTATGTCGTTGCAAGTGTGTAGAGGGAGGGAGTACGAGGCAAACGAGGCGGTGAAGGGCGAGAGAAGGAGAAAAAAGAAGAGAACACGCGAGATCGAGCGCCTAGTCAGCTTTTCTCCGGTACATACCAGCCGAGAGAAAGTCGCCCATTACCCACGGAAATATAACCGAAGTGGAAAAAGTTGAGGGAATAAAAGACGAGAGCTAGGGGTTTGGTACCACCCGAGTTTTATAAGCGCACACACGGGAGAGATTTATATACATATATATATATATATATATATATAAAGACACTGCCACGGTACATTTTGTATGAAGACATTAACCCGATAATCGTGCTATTCTCTCTCTCTCTCTTACCCTCGCAACCCTCTTTCGCACGAGATTCAAATTTTCTTTTTTCTTCGAACAAAAGTTATTTCCACGAGTTTCCTTCGTCGTTTCTTTTTTCCCCCGCCGTCCGAGGAAGAGAAAGTAACCCGGTTTGAGGTTCGCGTCCTTTGATTTCATTTCGTTTAAAATCCTCCTTGTTTTCAGTGTCTCTTCGTCCTCGTTTTATATCAAAGCTCCGATTTTTGTTCTTTTAGTAAATCGTTCAAGTTTATAACTACCTCTCTTGGGTTCATTAAAACGAGACTCGTTTTTCTTTCTCTTCTTTTTATTATGTTTTTTTTTCATTCAATTACAAAGTTTTGAAGTAGAACGAGCCGTCTGTTATTTTTGATAAATTACCAGCGATTTTCAAAATACTCTCGGTGGCCACGTAACGCTCTTTTAATTTGTATAAGTTACTCCGCTACTCGTCGTTTTTTCTCGTGCCAACGAAGCAGCGATTCAAAGTGGAATTTCGTATTCACTGCGTTTAAGACTCTTAATCCGCAACGAGGTCGAATAATTAAGCTATGTATTAGGAATGCGCGCGTGTATGTGTCTGCGCGGGTAAAAGTTCCTAGCTATAGTCGCGGGGAAAAAGGTTTTTGCCGAAACGTGAGAGCGAATGCGTAACGGTAGCTATGAAAATGCTCGGACTCGGAATATTAACGAAGTACGTCGCGAGGTCCTGCTCGGCATTATCTTTGAGGTCGGAAATTCATGTGTGACCGGAAGTCCTGCTACATAGTTGGCGCAGTGGCGAGAGAGAGAGAGAGAGAGAGAGAGAGAGAGAGAGAGAGAGAGAGAGAGAGACCGACGTAACGTAACGTGTACTCCCGGGGGATGTGGCGTGAAAGGGGCGGAAAAGTAGAAAGGACGAGTCGAATTAAACCGCAACCAGTATTCCACTTTCAGTTATTTAAATATTTTTGCAGCGTTAAAAGCGTGGAAAACATAATTAACGTAATTGAGTCACCAGCCAGCGAGGAAAGATCTCGTATTCTCAAGAGACTAAAAACTAAGCGATATCTTGACGCGGACCGCAGTACGTAAATATATATCTTAATAGGCAATGAGAGTAATAATCGTTCGATCAAGATTGATCCAATCGCGAAAACTACCGTTCTTCTCGTTCGTAGTTCGTTCTGCGGATTATCGTTCGATTCATCTGACAAAAAAAAACCACTGTGTCTGCGACTTCGACTTCTCAATTACCCAGACCGTACAGAAAACCTCCACGAGTCAAGCAATCGACCTCGATTATAACGAAAGCCCATTTTCCCTGTCGTTCCCTTCTTCCATCTATCGCATTCGTGGTAACTATCGTTATTCCCTTCCTCGATCTTTTAACTCTCATCTTCCTTCTTTTTCCACTTGCACTCTCTCTCTCTCTCACACATTCTCTTTCGCCTTTTCTCTACCATCATCAGTTCTTATACCCGGACACCGGAGACGTAGCCCCGGGGCGATCGAAAAGATATGGTCCAGCGGGTAGAATAGACGAAGAATTTTAATGCCCCGATGGCAATGACGCCGTTAAATAGCCCGATCGCTTTTGTTCCTCGTCCTACCGGTGTAGAAGGGACGTGCAAACTCTATAAAAGACTGGAGGAAAGGCAGAGACCCGGTGAGGAAGAAAGAGAGCTGAAACGAGAGAAAGAGAGAGAGAGTAGTGCTTCGAGCGGAACTTCGCTAATTGGATGTCGTAAGCTCTTCTCGGTCGCTGGACTACCACCATCGTCCCCTTTCTACTCTTTCCTGCTCTTCCTCCTTTTCACCCTGCCTTCCTCTCTCTATGCGTATATCGCACGTTCTACCAATGCACCAGCAAAAGCATCGCAGCACTGTAGTTTCCTCTACGAGCGGTTGTAACTTCTTCTTCGTACACGAGAATAGAGTCAGTGGCACAAAATTCCTTCCTCGTCCCGTTCCTCTTAAACTCTCGACTCGACACTCGTTCCACTCCCACTCGTGCATATCAACGAGTATATCGCACGTTTCGTGACGAGCTATCGCTAAGTTTTCGTCGATACGATCAAGACGCACCTGAAATGAAACAATAGATTTATCTTTGCACGATACGCTGTCGTTAATTGTGGAATCGACTAGAATTATGATTTCGACTATAACGATAATGATGATAATGAATCCCTGAGCGTGGCTCGTTAATTTCTACCACTGATCGTAAATTATTGTCGGCCTGATAATAGTGCACTTAATATTTCTACAAAGACAAAACCTATCTACGATGCATAAATTTTACGACGGCTCGAATCATTAGCGAAGCTCGTAGTTACATCGTCGTTAAGGGGTCACGTACAGTTAGAATTTTCAAAAAATCGATTTTTGTTTTTTTACATTTTCTAAAAGTAGCACATTTGAAAAGTATTCTGTGAAAATTTTAGACGAATCCGACTGTTGGGTATGGAGATATGTAACTTTGAACGGAAATTTTTCTTCTGCATGTAAACCGTACTGAAAACTTTGAATGCGTTTTTCTCGAAACTATGTTTTCGAACACGGTGATCACTGTACCTCGGAAACGGCTTTACCGATCGACTTGAAATTTTGCTTACTTTTTCTAGACATAATTGTCCTCCGGATGAACGAAGGATTTTTCTATGCGATTATTTTTTTTTTTTTTATAGCTGAAAATCTGAGCAAAATTTGGGTCGAAAACACAACTTTGACTTCCAACATCCACCATTTTGTGAAAAATCATAAAATTTTCAAATCCTTCGATCAACCGGAGCATTATGTCATTAACTAATGATCCCTACTTTTATTTTGATTTCGGACGATCCGGTGACGAGCTGCACTGATCACCGCGGAGGACCTTTTTTTTTGGGACCCCTACGTTACGTGCGGTTATGGAAAAATTTCTGCATATTTTGCAATGAAAAAATTGTATTATTTACTTAAAATATATGTCTTTTGTATGGAAAAAGATTTACGATTAATTATTTAAATGTGTCCCTAAAAAAAATTCGCAAAAAACCCCTTTTTTCGAAGTCCTAACTGTACGTGACCCGTTAAGCGAAATGTCAGACACGTTAAAACGCGGTATACATTCTACTTCATTTTTCTTTCTCACTATGGATCATGAGGCACGAGACTCTAGAGTCTTATTTACCTTCTCGCATATCGGTAACGACCCTCGTGTCGAGTACCCTCGTCGTCAATCCTCGCTGATATATTCGTCGAATGATAAAAAATGATGTTACCTAGCTGTCGTAGTAGTTTCGCTTCTATATAAACGACCAGATATATAAATAATGTACCGAGGACTGGAGAAAAGAGCAAAGACGCGAATGGAAAGAAGTGTGTACACGGAGGAACAATCTTCGAGTTTCTTCGAGAGGCTGAGCGAGAGGGTGAGGGTGAGAGAGAGAGAGAGGTCCTCGAAAAGAGTAAAAGTTCGAGTGGAAGTTCCGTGGAGCACACCTAGCACCTGCTATGCTCTCACTTTTCTGCCGTGCTCCAGATCGTCAGACACCGCGAAGTGGAAATGTTCGCGAGAGACTTTCCTTCTCTCTCGATTGTCTCTTCGAATACTCCGCGCAGTCTTTTTGAAGGGCCTCGCGATGGAAGAAAGTTGAGTGCCGTATATACATGGCATACACGCTTCTACCGAAGCGTGGATGCGCCGTTCGAGTGGCACATGTGTTTTATAGGATAAAGACGGGAAATATGGATCACAAAAATATTTTCGCTCGTAAAATTTACGATGGAAGACTAAATCATATTTTTCAAGCGTTAGAAAAGTTGTGGTCATATAAAACCTTCGAGAAGAAATATTTTTCAAATGACTTTTTTACTATTTTCCAATGAACCATTTTGATAACAATTTCAGAAATTTATTGCTTCTCCGTCGAAGAAGCTCGAGCACCAGAGTGAAATTAATTGGAATGCTTTTTTAATAAAAAGAATTATTTTCCATTTCATCAAACAAATTTTTAGTCAAAGATAATGAATATGAATAATGTTTTTGGTACAAAAGTAAAAAAATTGAAGCGAGAGTACGAATATCCAGTTATAGATTCTCGATGCTTTCGTGACGTGATCGGTGATTCTATTATTGATGCAGTCGTTGATACAACATGGTTTGTTATAAAAATATACAGCAAGAACGAGCTAGCTCGTCACTCCGTGTCTCATTTTGGTTGATCGATAACGCGATATACTTTGTACTCCAATAAATTGTCCGGACTACAATATACGTACACTATGGCCCGACATATTTTACTATGCAGGATGCTTGTATAGAATGCCGTTTTCCCCTTACAAGAATTTATATACATATATATAAGTCTGTATTATGTATAAAATCCGATACATGTATGGTATGAATGAGTGTATATCGATGCCTAGGGACGGTTGGTAGTTGGAAGACATCAGTCTCACGGGTCCGTAAGTGAATGTAGAGCAGGTCGAATGTAAAGCACACCTATCTGCATCCATCAGCCCTAGGCGTTTCGAGCTTTTATCGAACACTCCCGTCTCGTTTCGTTTTCCCTCTTTCGCATTTCCCTACGAGCGAACCGAGAGAGTGAGTGAGAGAGAGAGGGGAAGAGAGACGAAGGACACGTTTCCCGATTTTCTTCCCTCCATTCTTCGCGCAACGAGTGCCACACCGTGGCCAAGAGGTCCGAAGCTAGAACGAGGGCAAATAAGAAAGAAGAAAAAGGACGAGAGAGGGAGAGAGAGAGGGGGGATTTTTAAATATGAGAAATTCTCCGCTCCGTGAAATATACCCCTGAGGTCTGGTTATGATATATGTGTTACAAAAAGAGAAGGAGAGAAGAAGAAGAAAAAATAGAAACGTGAAAGAATGATATTCGGGGGAGCTCGAAGTGGCGAAATCGCTGTATAGCTCGGTCTTTCGCTCTTTCTCTCTCTTGCCCGATGCAAAATGTGAATTTTCGTTGAAAAATCGACGCAAACGTGTGATATATACATATGTATATTTTTGCATGCACGTCTAGCTGCAGAGGCAGGAGTAAAAACGGAATGAACGAACGATGCGGAAGAGAGAGAAGATATAAGAGCCTTTTTCCAGTTTCGTCTATTTCTCTCTTCCTTTTTTTATTTCTATATTTCACTCTCTCTCTCTCTCTTTCTATCTATCTATCTATGTCTCTCTCTCTCTCTCTCTCTCTCTCGGTCTCTCTTTCTCGCTCTTGGCGCTTTTATCTTTTTGTAGCTAGTCACGCTGATGTGCTACACACCGATGCTGTATTCGCTTCGGCTACTACATTATAGCATGCCTTGCCGGAGAGAGAAATAGGAGGAAGATAGGTAGAGAAAGAAGAAAGAAGAAAAAAAAGGAAAAAAGATGTATAAATTGCAACCGTTTCCGGTGCTGTCTCGGTATTGCCCGCTAAAAAAAACGGTTTTGCGTGTAGAGACGTACACGCTCGTACGTATGAGAGGCTCGTCTCTTCCTGCGTGTGCATGCGAGGCTCACCAATGTCCATTAGGTGATGCTTGCCGAGATGCTGAGCGGCATAGATATGGAGAAGACCGAAGGCGAGCTGCATCCCGGTGGTGAGCAACAGGGCGAGAAAACCTGCGGCGCATACGAGCCAACCCCAACCACCCTCGGGATAGAAATGTGTTCGCATACCAGCCACGTCTATTCCTGTTGTCACAAACAAACAAAAAAGATATTGTGATACTCGTGCGATAGAAATACACCATTTTTTTATACCCGCATTCTCGTTGCGAGAGATTCTTGAATTTTGTCAAGAAAAACAAATAGCGTGTACCATTTTTTTGAAATATATTTGTAAAATGCAAATCAACGGAGAGCGAACGAAGAATGAACGACAAAGAGAATTCTCGTGGACGCGCAATCCAATTTGCAGGTGTAAAAATTTGTTTGATAGATGACGATCGTGAACAAAAAAAAAATAATAAAAACAAAAATTGGAGAAACTCGTACGAAGTGAGTAGGGTTGGGGGAAAAAACGTGAAGCATAGTCGCGTTGCCAACGCGATGGAAAAAATTGCAAATGAACCGATAAAAAAAAAGATTAAAAAAAAAGATTTCGCACGCCTATTTCAATTCCGCGAATCCTTAATAACGTACGTATATATATATTATACCCCTCGTAGAAAGTCAGTTTCAATTTCAGTCTCGCGAGAGAGAACGAGGGTACTATAGGCTCGCTTTCTCGGTCTCCCTCGACGATAGAGATATACATATTTCACAATTTCACAATGTAATCATAACATAGTGGAGCGAGCGAGCGAGAGAGAGAGAGAGAGAGGGAGAGAGAGAGAGAGAGAGAGAGAGAGAGAGAGAGAGAGAGAGAGGCGTATACGCAGTGGGTGAGACGCGAGGGTGTGATAAAAGAGACGTTGGAAAGGGAGAATTGAAAAATATTTTTCTCCTAGGTACACTGTATATGTATATTTGTCTCTACGCAAATATTATGTACCCCTGGGCGGCGGACATAGCACCCATCAATTTACCATCTTATAATGCTCGCCACCGGAGTATCTTTAATGGCCGAATGGAATGAGAGAAATCTGCGATGTACGCTTAAATTATACATCTCTATATGTATGTCTCGGGTAATATTTGCAATCTCGTTTGATTACCGGGCGAACGATACCTATGGATATCAAGAACCCATATAGGTTCGTACTCGCGGACAAAAGGCCCTCGTTTACCATCGGCAAATCGATGTAGATGTCTTTATCGATGTATATATACCTCAAGAAAATTCTATAGGTATAGGGCTGATGTTATGTATATGTGTGTATATAGAGAGATCTCGGTAAAAGTGCCCAAGTGTCCGTACGTTCACCAGCCATTCCGGGAAAACACTTGGGACGAAGTGGCTCCCTGAGCCAAACTTTCGAAGATTAATATTCAATCGAAGCTTCTTCCCTCCATGAACCAGTCGGAGCGAGGCTCTCGTTAAAGACGAAGAAGCACCACAAGGCTTCCTCGTTCTCGTAATGAGAACTTTCCGCTGATAAATCCGACGAATTGAATCCTCTTCTCTTTTCTCTCTCGCTCTCTCTGTCTCTCTTGAAATCCGCCTATTATCTCTACAAGGATAATATATAATATAGCATCTCGAGCTTTAGCAGTCTCTCTCGAAATCTCTGCTCGACGAGCAAGGGTTGAAAAACCCAGGGGGATCGACACCGGAGATGAAATTCTTTTTTCTCCATAATTCGAAAATTTCATTCAAACTGGATATATAGAATAAGGATTTTCTTTTCCCATTGCTCTTCGAGAGTAGAATTCTTAAATGAGAGGAAGATGTTAATGATACTTACGGACTGAAATGATTGAATCGAAATAAGAAAAAGCATTTTTTCTCTCGCGAACGTGATACGGATTTAAAAGTGAAAAATATTCACCCGTTCGTCGAAGGGCAGGTACGCATCGATGCAGAGTTCGCAAATCACCGAGAACCCAATTTGTATTGCCTGGCAAGCTCTCGTCGATGTCCATACACCGTACTCGAGGATCTGCGGAAAAAAATACCCAGAACCGATTATTCTCATGGCTGATACAATTTTTCAACATTTTTCACGGATCAAAACGTTATCGTAAAAAACATCACGAATTTTTAGTAATTTTCACATCCTGTAAACAAAAATTTCAATCTTTATAAAAAAAATATTTCATATAAAAAAATTGATTTTTTTTGATAGCTTGTTAGCGTTGAAACGTCGACTTTGAAAAGTTCTCCGATGCCTGAAAATAATAAAGCGAAAAAAAAATGTTAATACTAAAATTAAAAGAAAAATCCGGAACGACCCAGACTGTCGTTTACACAGCTGGAACGGTAGGGCCAATTACTCTCGCGGTTCATGAGCAATAATTCTCCAGGCCGAGTTTCGCACGCGCTGCGAAACACCAAAAAATCCCAGCGATTCAACTACGAGTGCCGGCTCTAATTTTCTCGAGACGATTTTTTCTTCTTTCTTCCTCCTTCCTTTCTTAATAAGCCTTTTGCCTCGGGCGGTATTTTATTAGCTCGAGCTTGGAGGACCACCGTTGCTGAAAATACCAATATGCCTTGACCCAGTACGGTTCGTACAACTCGCCACTTGTTAACCCTTCAGCCACACGTACACACACCCTGTACCATGAGCACTATGAATTTTCAGAGGGTTGGTACGAGCTTCAGAAATTCTGGAAAAACAATATGACGGACAGGGACGAAACCCTGGACAAGAGATGAAAAGAGCGGAAATGGAAAGAAAAAGGAGGGAAAAAAGCATGGCAACGCTGGGAACATCCGAAAACTGGTAATGAAATACGTAGCCGTGCCCATCTCGTCCTCTCAAGAGTAGAAAAACACAAAACGAGAAAAAAAGCCCCTTCACCGACATTGTCTGCATAATATATTATACATTTTCAAAAAAAAAAAAAGTGGGGCTCGGACGTGAATGCTTTTATGGACGTAAAATTATCATTATGTTCCTTATATTAAAAATTTTCAAATGAAACATATTATTTGTAAGATAAATTGAATTTCGTACCTTAGTCTGTTTCAGACTTTTCTCTTTACTTTATTTCTTTCTATCTATTTTCATAAAAAAAATATAAACAAAATCGAGAAACTTCTTACCCGTATAAAATCCAAATCCCTCCATTTTACCAATTTATTGTTATCGCATTTTGGACATTTATTTTTGTTTTCTAAGATTTGATCCGAGATACTCTCGAGTAGTAGCAGAAGCTGGCTACTGCCATTTCCGGTTTCGGTGCTGTGCTCGCAACATGGTTAGTACCCATCCATTACTTCTCGAACTCCCCGGGCAACTCTCGAGGTAAGTCGCTCGTGAGTGCATTGTTGCGGCGAGATCGCAACTTTGCATCAGCAAGTCGGCGTACAAACCGAGAGGGTGAGCTTGTTTACGCTCGATCATTCTCTCCTGCTCTTCTCTTCCGTGCTACGGCTCTCCGACTAGCTATATAGGATACCTTCATCTGCATGATGATACAAATAGATATATGGGTCGGTCCGTTCTAACGATATTCCCGCAAATGTGACATTTTTTTTGTGACGCATAAAAATGATTCATGCATTTTGCTTTCGTGAAATAAATTTGGGCATGGAATGATTTTTTGTAAGTAACAAAAATTATATAGGTTAGGTCGGAGTTGTTATGGAACGGCCCATGTCTCGTGTGTGGAACGATGAATATCGTCACCGTCGCCGCAGGCACGTCTCGGGCATATGCGATCGACTATTCGATAGATCCGATTATGAAAGTACTTTGGCCAATTGCATTTAGCAATTTATAACATACCGTATGTCGATACCCGATCAGTCGTACGACTTACGTTCGAGCTTTTCAGATTACAATATATCGATAATCGAGAGACTTTCATTTACGTCGATAAGAACTTCGTATTAAATCAAATATGCAAAATAACGATAAAGTTTTGACTCGTGACTTTTTATTATTCGTTTTTATCTCATGTATAATAATGTATGTCTTTTCTGCGATTGTCATATACAAAATATGGTTAACCTCTACATCGTCCGCAGCAAGAGCACGCTGCAGACGCTGCCTTTGCGATACCGCGAATAATCCGAAAACTCGAGCGAAAAGTCTTTTGTTTTCCTGAAATATCAATCCGGTTGACAGTCGTGTCGAACACAGTGGATGTAAGTCGGTAAGGGCCGGAGAAGTGGGGAGAGGACGCTACGTGTATTTTTATTGCGGATCGAGATGGCAAACTTAACAAACATGGCCGCACCCCCCCCCGGGTCGTACTTTCAGTCGCATCGACATGACGAGATCCCGGATATCTCAAAGGTGCGAATGATTCAACACAACGAAAACGAGAATAAGATATCGAGAATAAGATATACCATTAAAGCTTCTAACACCGATCGTTGTAAAACACAATGGATCATCAAACTGTGTGTGTCAATGGTACGCTGCAAGACCGAAGACTATCGAAACAACGCGAGGATGGTTTACATTCGTTCTGTCACTGAAAAAGACTCAATCGAGAATTGAGAATGCACACCGATAAACTTTTATCGTTATAGACCCGAATCTGAATCGTGCTATCGCGAATAACCCGGAATACGAACGAAGCAAAAACGCTTTTGCTTACCTCGCACATCAACGCCGGCGGGAGTTGCGGAACACGGTGGACGCAAGAAGTACGCGAAACGGTACGGATGGGTGGGGGCGCTCCGGTCGCCTTTACGGCAAATCCACAATGCACGCGCGATGAATGAGCGTCTGTTTTCATGAGTCGCAAAAGTTCGTAGGGCTTTATCTATTAATACCTACGAGTATTTCGTCGACGATGCGATGAAAATGAATGAAAAATTGATTATTCTCTAAGACCATAAGGCCGTTGCATTACATAATATCGTTCAAGTTTTGATACATTGTTAACCTAAAATACTATAAAAATATTCTAAAATGTTTATCTCAGGAAACTAAAGTCGTCGATGTCGAATAACCGCCGCGGAGGAATTTCATTAAGTTTCGACGTGAACGAGGTAAGATATACGACACCGAATAAATTAAGTGACGTTTACCAGCCCGGAAAAGACCGAAGGTATACCAGGATGGAATTTGGATGACTTCCCTACCTTATATTTTGTTAAGCTAGCGTAAAATCTTCTCAAAAACATCACAAGTCAAGCAATAAAAACTGTACAAAAAAATCATTGAAACGATTTACTCCCTGTGAAAAAATAACGAAAAAAAAATCGACACGCTTATGAAAAAAAACAAACTTTTTTTTTCATGTAAATACGAAGCGGGCTTAGGAAAAATAACTTTGCGATGGACAAATGACTAGGCCAAGGCTTGACATCCTCCCATTCCCCTTCGCCCTCGGAGAAACCTAATATTCTTAATTACCATCAGGAGGGCAACGAGCCTGACGCGAAGGGGAAAACTCCTCCGAGGAACGAGCGGTGGGAAAGAGAAGAAGAAGAAGAAAAAAAGGAGGGAAACAGACCGACGGAAAACCAGAGAAAATAATAAAATTCTACGGGTACCGCGGTGAGAAAGGAAAGAGGGCTGTTCGGAGAATCTTGCTCGCCGAGAGAGGCAATGACTGTTGCGAAGCGTGAGAGGAAAGGGGGGGGCTGTAGCGGAGCTTGAGGGAGAGAGCGAAAGAAAAAAAAAAGAAAAAAACACTAACGAGTTATCACGCTCAGCATGGTCCGGGTCTCCCGTGGGCTTGTACACACGCGACTTCAAGATTGTCGAGGGACACCCGACGAAAGAAGGCGCGCGCACTCGGGCAACACCATGATAACTTTTTTTTCTTCTTTCTCTTCTACACTTTTAATTTCGCTGCCGGAAGAAAGACGAGCATCCTGGCGCTACGCAGAGTTGTTTTATACAACGTGAAAAATATGAGAACAGAACAAACTAAGATTCATGAGAAATACGAGAGATCTCTCTGATTTAAACCATTAACGCCAGAACACGTTTGTAAAGGCTGAAAACATGTTTTTTTCCCCTTATTTTTATCCCCCAACGTAATTGCCTTTTTACGACCGATTTAGTTTTATTTTTCCAACTCTTTGCGACAATTCCAATTATCTTTTAGCGATAAATCTCGAAGCTCGAGTTTTTTATATCCGGTAAATGGTTGGCGACATAAAAAGATTTTCTATAAAAACAAGAAACTCAGCCACCCCTTTTTGCTATAAGAAAATAAAAATGATTTCTCAATTTATTTGTACGAATTGAGGATTTTTATCACTTTCTTGATTTTACGAGATTCACGTCGTGACGATTCTGATATTTTTCATCAAGAATTGTCGTTTTACCTAGGACTAATGAAATTCCACCTTTGTGGATGCAGAATAGTAACAAGATCTAGAAAACAAAAGCTATTCGAAATAACAAATGGGACATTGGGAGAAAATGATCCCTATAGGATGTATACAGTAAGATTTATCCGTGGAAGCTACAATGAACGTTGTAAGAAAGATTGCTTCGACCTCTGTTCCTCAAGCTCATCTTTATACCTTTGTGCCCTTATACGCGCATTATATTCGTTTCTCGGATATATGCCCTTATATTCCAACAGAAAAATGCTTTCAAGAAGGCAATTACTTATCTCTCAGTCTCTCTCTCTCTCTCTCGTTCTATTTTTTTCGACGCTTTTCTCGCTGGGTGAATATGTATAGGCCGGGCGAATCTTTTCTTCGAAATTTCCCTTGTCCTGATGTCGTGTATTCCGTATATAATACTCTTTCATATCTCACCACGAGAATGGTCTTATACCAGTTAAGAAGCAAGAAAGTGGAAAATCCTATGGTAAAATAAAGATTTAAGTTATCGAGCGACATTACAAAATCTTGAGTTTTTTACGATTTCAAAAGAATATAAATTTCAATTTCATTATTGTCCCATTTGTTCAATCTTGAATTAAATACTAAAATTTAGCTTCAAGGACAATATATTATAAACGATATTAGAATTATTGTTACACACGTATTTTTTGTATTGTTTTATAAAGAAATGATACCAGACGATATATTTGTATGATAAAATAAAATATGTCGTTCCAGTCACCGTTCTATTATCGCTTCAAGAGCTCTTTTGAGGCAATAAGAAGCCTTTCTCATTCTCCTCACTCCTCACCTGTACTCTGACTAAAATATCTTCTCACTATCCGCATCAAGAATTCATATTAGGCTTCCACTTAAAAACATCCCGAGAACTTCATTACCGAGGTACATGGCCCTCTTTCTCGTCCGGTCCTCCTATAGCTATCATCGTCGCCTCATCTTCTCAAGTCGTTGCACGACGCAAAACGAGGGAAAACTTTTCGGCTCGTAAAATGCGAAATGGCTTTACGCACTTTTGTTTTAACGTCAAGCTCATAAAGCTACGGTGGACCGTCCACGAGTAGATTCACTAAATTGTGTTGCTAGACCAGCTATAATCCGTATAGCATTCTCCCTCGTTCGTTCTACCCCTCTCTACTACTTTTATTACCCGAGAGAACATTCATTTGTTTAAGCAAATGATTGAAATTTCCACTTAGGTATATAAAATTTTAAACCTTCGTTTTTCATCGAAAAAAAAAACTTTCCTCGAACGTTCGTGGATTCTTCAAAATCTTTCTTTCGCGTAGATCAATGAGGGGATAAAATTCTTAGCATTTGTATTCAAAGCAACGATGCCTTGACCACGGACAATAACACCGAAGGACCATCCTCCAGCTTCGCCACAAAGACTTTTCCTTTGTCCGTTCGTTTGGACTGTTCGTTTTTTTCGAACTATTCTCTCTCGGTTTTGCTTTCTTGGTCTCGAACTAAAGATTTTTCCGCGCGATTCGATGCTTCGATATTCCGAGGTCATCGTCGTCGTCGTCGTCGTCGTCGTCGTCGTCGTCGTCGTCGTCGCATCGTCGTCTCGTTCTTACAGACTTCTGGCTTTAAGAAAGACAGACCGAGGCAAACCTTATACCAACAATCCCCTGAAACTCTTATATACACACATATAGTTAAAGCATAGCAATAGGTATACAAGAAAAGCTGGTCGTCCTCAGCGTTATCCGATCTCGCAAGCTCCGCTTTCAACTCCCATTGTCCAACTTCTTCCGCCCGTAACCGTGATAACGACGGTGCTGTTACGGTTTTTACGTCAGCGACGATGGAGATACGAGACGAAATATCCGGGCAAAGGTATACTGTAAGGGAAAAAAGCAAGCTTGATGGAGTTGAAAGATGATAAAAAAATGAACGACAAAAAAACGGTCACAGCCGATACGTCGAGTGATTACGGGGATATCGTTTATCTGCGATCTGCTCGGCTGCAGCTGGTATTGACTACATTTATAGATGTATAGGACGTCCCATGTCAACTCTGACTATTTTTTATCGACGATGATAATTTTATGAAGGAAATCCTGAAAATGGAAAGCAAATATTTCATACTTCAATCAACGACGAGTATTTAACTATTAGAAAAAACAATTATTCCTTTTTTTCAAAATTAAGATTTCAATTTTTTGTTTCGTTTTATCAACGAACAGTTGACAATTATAAATTGACAACTGTTTCTAAATCATACAAACTTACCAAAATTTTACATAAATAATGAAACCCAGATTTGTAAGTTTCACGGTCAATGTGGTGTGAGAACGCATCTCGATTCAGAGTCGTCGTTCTTGTCACAAGCTCGACAGAATGGATAATTGCTAATTCGTAAAATATCAGACCAGTTGGGACGGAGGGTAGAGCGCTAGTTTTCCGGAATCCTATCAAACTTTCGAAACGTGACACGTGCGGAAACCTCGTCACTTCGGGCAAACATTGAACTGGTTTAACGTTCAACCGACAGTGGACGGATGGACACGGGCCAACACCTCGCGAACTAAACAAGCGAATAGACTTTTGGTCCGCGTTTCTGTTTGTCATACTGCTCGAGCGTTTTACAATTTATTTCTTTTATCATGGAAAGATTTTGTATTGTGAAAATGAATAAATGTGTAAATTTTATCACCGTGCTCGCTCGATTATTTACGTTTCGAATATATAGAAATAATTCGTCTTATTTCTCATCTTATAACGAATAATACAATGTTTATACAAATTTCTGTTCATAATTGTTTGTTGAAAACTTGATTTTTGTTTAGTTCATGAAGAATATGATTTATTTCATCGATACGCGAGGATCTAGATCCAATAGTAAAGATCCGTTTCCATCGTACCGTCGGATGAGCCCAATCCTGTGATTTACGCTAATTGAAAAATGAACGTAACTCACCCCCGTGATAGGAACTCCCACGATGAGGCGTGTACGTTCCACCACCGCCACCATTCTGGTGTCCAGTGTCTACGCAATGAGTCGGTGTGTAATATTGAATCGGATGTGGGGCGTAATTGGTCGGTGTTCCCATGTGAACGGGATGACAGTGCATGCAACGTCTCGGGGTTTCCGGTGGGACCTGTAAATAGACGAATACATCATTGAAGCTAAAAACTTGTTTTTTCAGAAATTTGAGAGACTTCGATCATTCATGATCGACAAACTGAAAATAATAAAAGAAAACTTTGTTTTTGTCGACCACGAATCAATTGAGTAAACAAAAACGTTAAAAGTTTGTAAATGAATGAATAAATCAAAATAAAAAATAAATCGGATAAAAGCTGAAAAATGTCCTGGTATGTAATTGGCAAATGTTAGAAAGAATTACCTGCATGAAGTGATGAGATCGTAACGATCTCATTGATCCAGCTGGATGAAGCGATGGCACACTGCCGCTAAAACTCATGGCTGAATTTCTGCATCCACCCGGAGTAGACCAACCTCCCCGTACACCACCAGCCGCCCATCCAACTCCACCCGCCCCACAGTCGTCCACCAACATTTTAGCTGGCTTTCTCTCTCTCTCTCTCTCTCTCTCTCGCTCTCTCTCTCTCTCTCTTTCGCTACGTTACTGCCGCTTTATCGTCGACATTCGCCGAGTTTCGGTATACGGCTTTACTGTTACACTCGCTTTTGCTCGAGCGTCGACTTTATACATACACGAATATTTGTACGTACGTTCAATGTATACGTACAAAGCCCTCTCAATCTCTCTATACGATGCTGGCTTAATTATATATCACCCGACTCGTTCTCCTCTTCCTCATTCCGTCCCTCGCCGCACATCAGTGGCGCCACTTGGCCTACGTCGCGTCGTGTCCAAGTTCCACGCGCTAATCGAATCTCGTTAAAGTCAAAATCCTCGTGGCAAACGAGCTCTCGTTATTGATCATTGTGTCGCGCTTTAGTGTTCTCTGTTTATGTAGCTTTTAAAAAAAGTCTCCTTCAACGTAATAGCGACAAATCTTTGTTGCACCGCGTCCTTCTTTTTTTTCTTTTTGCCAGGATTTATTTATTTTCTCTATCGTCGAGTTTCTCAGCAGCTGCGAATCCTCATCTTTATTCCGCTCCCCATCTGCAACAGGGAAAAATACGAATGACATTATTCAAAACGAAGGATTTACCGGAGGCTCGAGATTAAAAGAAAAATTATACGTTAAAGCGACGAGACGTTCTATAGAAAATGTGCCGACGTTGAAATCCGTACCGTTATCTTCTATCTCGTTTTTCAAAGCCTGAAACGTATTGAAATTGTCGAAATAATGCTCGTGTTGGTATGATTGTCGCATGCATTTTTTAAATCGTTGGGATTAATAATTCAGATCCAATACCGTCGAGCGTCCGACGCGTTGGCCGAATTGGCATGAAACGGCTCATATATATATGCGCGGATGGTCCTCCAAAGCATATATACAGAGGAAAGTGGACGCGGCGAGTCTCGTTCATCTTAGTCGAGAATCGTTTTTCGAGACCCTCTTTAATACTGCTCTATCGTCTTTTCCACTCCTCTTCCGATTCTTCCCCTCAACTTCCTTAGTACTTTCACTCACTCACTCCCTCCTTCTCTCTCTCTCTCTCTCTCTCACTCTGTCGAACCAACAGAGCATTCACTGGCACGTGCCAAGGATGTAACAGGGAGCTTAAACGTGCGACCCGTCCCCTTTGCTCCAAGAGTGAAGCAGGTCTTCCTCTCCCTCTATTTCTCGGACAGCGTGCAAAGCCGAAAATTTTAATATGTATGAGACGCTCGGTCTCGGGCCATCCCTATATATACAGCCTGGACGTTTTCCACCGGGCCATACCGAACCCTCCTTCTCCCCTTCGCTGGTCTCTTCGCTGAACTACGAGAAATCAGCCTGTGCAGTCGCGAGAATCGTTGAGATTTATCGCCGGAATATGTTTTATGCTTCTACCGAACGAAGCGCAGTATATAATAACATGTAACGTACTGCTAGACATATATATATCGTTCTCGAGCTCGTGGACGCCAACGAATATTTTCCCAATGTCGCGATTTACCTCGTGTTTCACTCCTGTGCCGAAAATCTAGGAAAATGTGCATGTGTAGATCGAATTTCGAACGTATCTTTGCGGCACGAAACAACGACGGTTGTATATCGTGCGATTTTTGCATCAACAGATATGCAGATATATATATGTATGTATTGGAGGTTATTTGCATGAATAATTTATGTGCATGAAAAAGTCGATCTTGAAATTACGATTTCTAGACACTTTGCAAAAATTATGGTTATGTACGTGCAATATTTGCAATCGCGAAAGTAAACAAAGTCACAACATAACCTCAATCATGGAATGAAATGTTCTCACCTATGATGCACGCAACATATAAATACACAGACTGATAGTATTCCGATACGTGAAGCACTACACGGATATTAATCGAACTCGCGTTAAAAAGAAATATTCTTAATTGATCACAGCGGCAGCCGAAGAGTTGGCAAAGAGCATGAAAACATCTTAACACGGTCGAACCGACAGCTCTCGGAGCTCGTGCACCGCCAACGAAACGGAGGCGTGTGTGTTGCCATCTATTCCGGATCGAGAAAGCTCACGTGACAATAATGGCCGCTCTCTGTAGTAAACATTCCGTTTTCCATAAAATTCTCAACGAAATACAGGACTCGTATAAAAGTTGTCATAAAAATTAGTGTTGGCCGATAAACAATCAATTATAATTCATTGTGATAACACGTGTAATACAATGAATAAAATGAAATTCGATAAAACTCGAGAGAATATCGATAACGAGGTGAAAGCACAAGGGTCACCAATCAAAATTAGTATTCCGGTCTGTGCATCGAGAGAGAGATCGAGAGTCAGCGATGTGCAAGGCTCCCGATCTCGATCTAACTATCCCCTCACTCCCCAATCACCCTTGTTTCTCATCCCGAGTTCTCGTCGCATATATATATATATACACACACACCCACACAGTCTGATGAATTTTGCATCGAGTATTCCGGAGGAGTCGTGAACGTTTCTGCACGCGCATTTTGAGAAATTCATAGCAATATTCAGCGCATGCACGACGCGGAGAGATCGAGAGGATGCTCCGTGAGGGACGCTGTTATTCGGACAAGAGATTCGAGAGGACGAGAAAATTTGAGCGAGGGAGAGGGAGACGTTTCACGCTCTGGGCGCGATAACGACATCTCTTTCTCTCTCTCTCTTTCTCTCGCCCCCTCCCGGGGCTCTTCGGTCCGTCTCTCGTCGCTGCGCGATAATTGGAATATTGCATTTTGTGCTCGTCGCGTTCGGTCCATCGTAAACGCGATTTTAGTCAACTTTCATTATTCGTTTCATCGTATTTCGCATATATTGTTGATAAATGTAATATATATATATATATATACACACCGATAAAAGGAATATATATATATATAAATATAACTTTTCGTTGAGTCGACTCGTTTCGCCAGCTGGAGTGGTAACGTGGCCATTATTATAATGGAGGAGGACCGAGCGCGCAATTCGAGTGGAAGCCGATTAAAATCTTTTGCTTTACAAACTATACGAAAATAATTATTTTCAAAAAAGACAAAATAAAGTATATAAATCATTGTAAACTTAAAATTATCAAAATAAATAAAAATATTACCTTTCTATCTTTAACCACTAAATTTCATACTCTCATTTTTAAAAAAACTATTTTTTCACCAACTGATCAATTTTTCTATTTTTCCAGATTTATTTATTTTTGCAGATCAATGACTATCGACGTTATCGAGAATGAACGAGCTCGCTGTATATTCGGACGTCTCGCTAACAATAAGACAATCCGTTATTTTTTTCTTGTTTTTACGGGGCGTCGGCGTAAACTTTGGTGAAAAACCGCGACAATGAGAGTCCCCGACAATGTCGACCGGAAGTGGAGTCGAGACAAAGAGCGCCGAGCCGAAAGACCGTGGGGATGAAAGGATGGCGAGGATTTTGGGCGTAGCGCAAAAACAAAAACGGTGGGAAAGAGGGTAAAAAATCAACACAGAGAGGGAATCTCCAAAGAGACTGTCCCGAGGTTGGGGTAGTTCGCATCCCCAACCCCTTTCGAGAAACGCGCACAGGACACCGGTAAAGTTTTCTTCACGGCTTTTCCCGCGAGTGGCCTCGAAGAAGTACACGGCTTGTATTCTCTCGATGCAAGCTCGGCGTGGCTTGATACGCTGTTGCACCGTACTTTAAGCGTATATAGGTACCTATACCATTTTCTTCGTTCCACTTTCCAATTAGAGCTTATAATACTCTACCGGCTTTCCTCGCTTCCACGACGTCCACCAACGTTTCCTCGCTCCTATGGGGTGTTCAATGTCGACTCGACCAACCCCTGAATTCTTAGGATTCCTTATTCTATTGTTTTTCAATCTTGTCGATATTTTGTCCAAGCAAAAATACAGCAACGTTGAGATTAAGAGTTTTGAAATTTTTTTAAAGGATAAATGTTCAATTTTGAGGAATGAAAAAATAATTGAAGGGTTAGGGATGGATAGATTTGGAAATATAAGGGAAAGTTGTTCATTTCATTTTTGGGTCGAGCCTCGAGGTTGATGAGATTTTTTTTAATTGCGCGTCTAATTAAATATTCGAGGAAAAGGTTTCGTTTGGTTGAAGGGCTGTTTCCCTTGACACAGCAGCCGTGACCTAGTTCGAGGCAAATCCGGGCCACCCTTATTTTTAGCCAAGGTCTAAAAATGAGATTTATAAAAAAAAATTGTCGTCGTCGAGAGACGAGGGTTTGTAAATTTGAGATGGAATGACTTATAGAGAGTTGTACGAAGATGTATAAGTGCACAATGTGCTGTGGCCGGTCGCTGTGATGACCAACCTCCTCACTTACACGATATATTTTCGTTCGTTTTTCTTCTCTCAACGTACATACCCTCTCTCCTCTCTGTCTCTGTCTCTCTTTCTCTTTCTTCTCTGGACTACTTTCCCGAAACAGAAGCTTCTCCTCGATCCAGCCTGTCCATCCTCATTGTTCTCGTCGAACCGAGTACCGGCGACTCCCTCCGTACGATTGGATGAAAAATATTAAAGTCAAGAGAGATACGAGCGCAAAATTGGAAAGCTACGTTGAAACCATTTCTCCCTTATTGCACATAAACTAAGAATCCAATTTCATCCTTTAAGAAAAAAAATATATATATATATATAAAATAAAGAAAAAATAATAAAAAATTATCAAAAATATTTAGTCGCTTAAAAATTCGATAATCGACAATTCTTCTATAAAAATAAATCGTTCGAATACAGAGAAATCTAAATAACACTTCGTTCATCCCTCTCGCATTTAAATAACCATCGTCGAATGAAAAATACCCAAGAAAAAAAAA